>CM038670.1:879639817-879926082 GCA_021605145.1 Aegilops bicornis
CTCTCGGTCAACCACCTTTGACTTGGGCGTCTATAGTTCGTCGGGGTCCACCTCGGCCTCCCCCTCCGCCGCCTCGGCCGGCTTCTTCTCCATCTCCAGCGGGTCCCTTTCCGGCGGCAGTGGCGCAAGAGGATCCATCTCCATCTCCAGCGGGTCCCTTTCCGGCGGCAGTGGCGCAAGAGGATCCATCTCCATCTCCAGCGGCGGCGGTTTCTCTCGGTCAACAATCTCCGACTCGGGGTCCACCTGCGCCTGCTTCTTCTCGTGGGGGTCTGCTGGGTTCGTCTCCGGCGGCTCCGTCTCAACGTCGGCCGCCCAGAGGAGCGACGTGCATCTCAAAGCAGCAGACCAATCCTGGGACCAAGGAGGCCCCGATTGTGCCCGCCGCTACTGCTACCACTGGTTTGTCTGATGATGTGACTAAGGATAAGGCAGTGACCGAGGCGGCACTGGTCAGCAGGCAACTAGTGGTCGAGCTCGTTGAGGAGGAGATGTCAGAGTTGAGCACTGGTGCCGAGGAACTAAAAATGGAGGAGGAAGAGCTTCACGAGGCTGAGAAGGCCATTCAGGAGATGATGGCATCCACTGATGAGGAGGACGAGGATGAGATGGACGGAGGCGAATCGAGCTCCCTCATCTCCAAGCACCACATCAGGAAACTCTGTGGGGAATTGCAGGCGACCTTGTCATTCTTGAGAATTGACATCGAACCAGCAGCCCCGTTGGGTGAGGCGCCGCCGTCGACAATCCACACCATCTTAGAGCTGTTTAAAGTTTTGCGCCGCCAAATGTCAAAGCTTAGACGGCAGCTGCTTCCTTTCAAAGAAAGGTATGAGGAGCAGCTGGCCAGGAGGGATTCCTACGAGGGGTTGACTGAGGAAGAGAAGGCTAGGAAGAAAATGGAGAAGGAGAAGAACTTCTTTGATAGCTACCGTGAAGGGACCGAGTTCTCTTCCCGCCGCGTTTCCTTCGAGCAGCAAAGTAACTTCACGCTAAACACCATAATATGCAACTAGTTAATAAGAGTTATGGTTCTTTCCTAAATTAGTAATAGCTTTGCAGCAACGTATTATGCAATCAACACTTCAATTTGATTGATATGGTTAATTAATTGTGCAGCCACATTGAGCTCCATGTTCTTCACGCATTGCACACCAGGAAGGCCCTTGCCCTACTATGCTGAGACAGAAGGGATCAGCCTGCAGGTTTACTCTTTCAAGATTGCTGAGATCAGCAGCAACCTGCACTGGCCGCTTGAGGTGTACGGCGTCGTCGCCGCGCGAGACAACTCAGACCGCAAGCGCAACATCATCTTCAGTCGCCCGAGGCACGACTGCCAGAAGCTCACCTCAGCTGTATGTGCCCGCTTCCATATTCTTTTTTTCAGTCTTTCTATTTTGTTTGGTTTCCTTACTGTTGCATGTGCCTTACTCCATAGTCCATACCCAGTTTTCTCAAAATAATCAAACATGACAGCATGCATGTTGGTTCATACCCAGTTTTCTTAAAATAGCCAAATCATGGTAGCAAGCATGTTGGGACAGAAAAGATCACATTTTCAACTTTTTCCTGCTTCTAGTACCCATGGCAGGAAGCTTACTCTTGCTTCTAGTTCCCATTGCAGGGCTATCTGATGGTGTTGTTATTGCCTTTTCTTTTTGTTGGCGTTGAGGCAGTTTTACTTGCAGCAGTTTTAACTTGGGCAGAACCGGTCTTTAACCTACCAAAAAAATAAACAGATTTAATCGGAATGCGAATAAATTACGGCAACTCATTTATTTTTTAGATTGTACCTAACAGACTTGGATGATGATGTTGCACTAGTACCATCAGCATTCTTCTTTGATCCCTTCTTTTTCCTGCATGAACATATAGACATGTTTTCTCATAAAAAAATGTAAAGATAAAGAAGAGGTAATCTGAAATGAAACTAAATGAGGCAAAACTATCATAATAATCTTACATAGATGGACATGGAAGAGGAAGTGCAGTTTGACCCTCACTCACCTCTGCCTCCACATCTGGTTCACCCTCACTCACCTCTGCCTCCATGTCAGATGGTCTTTCAAGTTCATAGTCAAATCCTCTACTCTTGGCATGCAATTCCTTCATGACACTTGGTAGTATTTTGCGATCATTTAACTTTCTAGCAATTTTTCTCCTCCTGTTATGCATCACTGTTATCTTTCTCCTGATCTTCTCCATCATTTCAAATAGCAGACTTTGTGCTTTTGGATCCAGTTATTAAAGCACTTGGCTAAATTATTTGTAACATAGTCCACTTTGCATGAGGTGAACTTGCTCCTGGACCAAACCCTGTTGTGATATTTCTCCAAGTATCTTATCACTTGTGGCTTTACTTGGGTCACCGCCATATGCGTGCGGTGGGGTGGCTTAGGCAATTGACGAGGAACCATTTGATTTTCTCTGTTCGTGGGGCAAAACTGGGCGTTTTTCTTTTCTTCATTTTGGCATAAAAGGGGAGTAGTTTTTTAAGGATAGGTAGGGGCAGTTTTGGAAATTACCCAAAATACTGACATCCCAAAAAGGTTTTACGGCAGCCCATTAACGGAAGGATAACGGAGATGACATATTGCCCATAAACTTCATTTGTGTTGTGGCATATAAGCGAGACATGTTTGTTCGATTGTGTATCAGCAATTGACCCGCTCGTCGATGGCAAATGAGCATTTTTTTCTTCTTAGAAATGTATAATGATGTTGTTGGTGTTGCTTGCAGGACCGCTTCTTGCGCTTGACTGGTCCGTCTCGGGCGATTATGGCACTGAGCCCAGTTGACTTTGAAGTCCAGCTGAAGCTTAAGGGTGCGACTAAGTCGGCGGACAGGGAGTTGATGAATCGCCGAGATCATTACGTTGGTAGTACTATTGACAGTGAAGACGGTACTGATACTGAAGATGGTATAGATACTCTTACCTTCTGCAACTGCCTTATCACAGCTGAACTGAGAGTGGAGGAAGTACATAGTTGCATTCAAGCCACTTTTTTGGGTGTGCGTGTCGTTGGAGGAGGTCCATGGCCTTTTGAATACGGAGGCCGGATTGCTTGCTCCTCACCAGCTCACGAGGTTGTGTGCGTGGATCTGGATGGCATTGCAGAGGTTGTGGATGATTCGTCACGTTTCCAAGTTGTGCTGCTCGATTCTCATGACTGTCGTCTAACAAACAGAAAGGATCCTCGTGGCTGTGTGCGTGGGGAAATGCCAATTGGCAAAGCTGGTTACCTTGATCTCACAAGACGCGTTGTTTCTGTTGAAGTGGGGAAAGAGAATCGCCGGCAATACAGAGATAGCTTGAAAGTTTTTCTTCAATCATACTCAGAGTCTGGTGGTATTGCTGCGCAATCCCATGTCAAGATCAGGCCCAAGATATGCAACATAAGTCGGCACAATTGCGACCTTGGTGGCTCTAAGGTGGAGATTACCATTGCTTGGTCGGCCATTGTCAGGACAGACCTTTGTTAGGACTGATCTGATTTAGCATCATGTTGGATGGTGCTCTGGTGGCCTGAATGTTGTGGAGTAGGATAGGTACATCTATGTATCTATGTTTTGCCAGTGGCTGTTTGTTTGTTTGTTGAAGTAATCATCTGCTGTATTGGTCAGCTATGTAAGATATGTGCCAGCTACTATTTGTGTGTCAAACAACTATGTAGTAGGATGCCCAGCTATCTGTGTGTGGAACTTATGATCTACTTTACTCTAGAAGTAAGATGCTGAACTATGTGTGTATCGACTTTAAAGTATGGGTCAAGTCTAGAAGTATTTCTACATTCATCTCTGCTACATGATGTGCTTTGCCTCCGGTCGCATTATGCAATGTGCCTGATTGTTGTTTGTTAATATGACATGTTTTATCTCAACTTAAACCATAACTGCAAACTGCCCAGTCACCAGCAGAAGTATGGTTTCTGAGCTCAGTTTTCACTCATGACATGGCATCAGCTGCTCATAGTATGCAGGCGTGTGAGCTTGTTCATGAACCAATGTCCTGTCCCTGTTTAACTTGTGATTAGCACATAGTGACTATCACACTGATCAAAACTAAATCTTGCCATCTTGGTCAGATCAGATGGACAAACTACTCGACATTCTTCTTAGTATACTGAAATCTGTCTCTGTCCCATAATACGACATGCTATTCATCTTCAGGAAACACAAAACTTGTCAAGGTTTCGACCTGGCTTGGCTGCTCTGGGTACAGGGGCAGCTTAGCTCCTGGCCTTATTACTAATCAACTGTTTATTCACGTGCTGTTGGAATCCAATCCCCACTTGAGTAACTGCTACACCATACCCTTTCTACAGATGCTGAAACAAAATAGTTATCTATCCCTGTTTCAGAGTTATAAGGGATTTGACACCATATTCCTGTCAAGTCATGCGCTTGCTTCTTAACATCACACTGCACCAAAACATAAACCACGGAGTATAAGATTCTATGTCACACTACTCAAGGGCAAAGTTATTTCCAGATTCAAAAACATGTACCAAATGATGTATCATCAATGGCAGATGCTTTCCGACGTGACGCGTTAATATGTGCACCTGCATCTTGAATACTGGTTCTTAGAGCCTTGTTGTCTAACCCGTTCATCCAGGATTTTGCTTTGCTTGAGAGTTGCCGCACTGAGTGTAAGTAGATTAAATGCAATGGATAATCGAAATGAATGGCAAGTTAACTTCCAACAATTGTACTTCCATTTTTAGCTACTAAAATATTGCTCATGTGCTTCCATGCTTCTTTATTTTGTTCAATGCTTCTTTCTTTCGTTTCAGCTTCGTCATGCTGCTTCAGGAATAGGTACCTTCAATCTCACAGTCTGATCATACACTTTCCTCCCTTTTATTAAATCATTGCCACTATTTCTTCTTCTTCAGATGTCACCTTTCATAGTAAAAGCATAAAACCACCACTATCGTAGCATCATTAGCAGAAAACCACCGCTTTTCTTTTTGGGGGGCAAAAACCAGTGATAATTTTTCAAAGAAAAGCACTGATGACTCGTTGAGTGCTCGTTGATGGCGTTTCTGATTGGTGGGGCCCGCCCGTCGGGTTGAGTTGGCAAAAAAAAAAAAACCATGCATGCGTGTCGACTTAGTGATGGTGTGGCGAATCTCGGGTAGGGCATCCCGAGCTGGTAGCCTAGGTACGATGGTAACAAGAGATGTGAGGTTTTACCCAGGTTTAGTCTCTCTCGAAGAGATAATGTGCTACGTCCTGCTTTTGATTGTATTGATTGCGGGTAGAGTGCAATGTATAGGTTTGTCTACCACGAGATAGTCTATGAGCCTCTACGTGCCTTACCCCCTAATTTATATAGGTACCGAGGGGGGGGGGGGTCTAGGGTTACAGATTTGTCGGCTACATACTTGGTAGATCGTGTTGTAGTAAACATCTAAGTCTATGCGCCAAATCTTCGGGAACCTTCCTTATACACGTCATGGGTCTTCTGGGTGAGGCCCATCAGTAAATCACCATGGGGGTCCTCGGCCCGGCCCACCTAGTTGGGAGACGATGTGGTGAGTATCCCCATGGTCTAAGACAACATCAATAGCCCCTGAACCGGTCTTCAAGTCGGGGACACTCGTCGGTTATTCTGAACTGCTCTTTGCCTTCAACCATCGGTCTTGAAAGCTGATTGAACAAATCTTCCCATCTTTGATCTCGAGGATCACCGAGGTGTACCCGAAGAGTTCACCCATCAGGCATCCGAGGAGCTCCTTCCGGGTTCCCATAGCCTTTATCAAATGCTTCATTTTTTTCATGCCGCACCTCAGGTAAAAGTTTCTACCGCGCGACGTCGCCTTAGTCTCGAAGTGTTCCCGCGCTGAGGCCGAGCTGGCAGTCCAGTCATGCTCTGACAGCACTAACTGACCCTACCCATCTTCCCACACAATAGTGGTGTGCCGTCATTTCAACTGTCATCATATCGTATGAGCGTGTCTCAAGGCCCCACTATTGTCACGTCATATCAGTAAAGGATATCGTGACGCGATATATGCGGTAGTTTAATCAACGCCCGCTCGATTCTCGTGCATGATGTCTGGGAAACTGGCAAAATTGTTGCCGTGCGGCGCGATTATCCCGCAGCCACTTCACATTCTAATTGGCTCTATAAAAGGCCAAGGGGGCGCGAGAGAGAGGTTTAGACTCTCAATCTCTCAAGCCCTCATCTTCTTGTTTGAGCTCCTGTGCCTACGAGCTTTCTAGTGCCCGAATCTGAAAGCTTCCAATTCTTCTTCCATTTCATCCACGAGCTTGCATGGCTGGCATGCAGACTCAAGCGACAAAGATCGCCAAAGTTGGCAAAAAGGCCACGAGGGAGGCATCGACGACCTCCCAAACTAAAGGGCGAAGGAAGGGCACCATAGTGATGGAGGAGCAGATTGCTCAACTCTCCAAATCCGGGCATCTGTTGGCGCCGGAGGCCACCGTTGTGCTCTAACCGAGGGGGAGGGTGGCCTTTATTATGTCGTAGTACCTCAACCCCGTTCTAACGAGCGGGTAATCTTCATTCCTCATCTCCTTCGCGGCCTCTGCTTTCCCATCCATCCTTTCCTTTGACGCCTTCTTTATTTTTAAGGCCTTCATTTCCATCACCTAGCTGCGAACTCCATCCTCCACATCTTGTGCTTCATCACTTTCTGCAAGGCCTTCCTCTGCTGCGAGCCAAATGTCAAAATTTGGTGTAAATATTTCATCGTTAAGCTTCAGTATAATGGCCTCGAGATATGCGAGTGTGGAGGCACCATGATCAACGAGATTGAAGGTGCATGATGGCTGGAGGGGGAGTTTGTGGACATAGTGAAGAACTAGCAAGAAGAATGGTTCTACATGAGGGATGTGCCGCTAATCAATCCTACTCGGGCAGGGGTAACTTTGCCTTCAATGCGGACCCATCTGCCAGGCTCCTATCATCGAAACCGAAGAATATTATCTGGTCGGATTCCGAAGAGTATATCTCGTCATCAGGGACGGAACCAGGATTTGACCATGGGGGGGCGAAGACAACGACACTAGAGATTTTTTTTAAGTTAACACTTTTTCCACTAATTTCGTAACAGAATTAACCACCTGTTACAGTGATAAGAGGAAAAGGAGAGCAAATCTGAGCACTAATAGAAAGACAACGACACAAGAGATGTAGATTCGTCAAATTTTATTAGTGACATCTTTTATTAGGAGCTTGCATATCAATTAAATTATGCTTGAGCTATTACCTTGGTTCTTGGAATCATCTTATTCACCATTTCCTTTAAAGGGGCATGCTTGGAAAATTAACCACCTGATGCAATCAACAAAAATAATTATTAGATATCATGTATTAAAAATTACAAATGGTTGAAAATAAACAATTCTTGCTTACCTCATAGCATCAATGGAAGTCTTTAGCCTTATTTAGGATTAGGCTGGTTCACTTCACTAAATTGTACTGTAGCATCATGTCCCAATGGTTGATAGCTTGAACCAACTGATTTGAAAAAAAAAAATGTATGGATTCAGCTCTTTTTCTCTTCGTGTCTAAACAAGCACAAATAAATAAATAAAAATGCTATACTTGATGATTAATGCTTATAATTTGTATGATTATACTTCTATAGTTTTTAAAGGCATGAACCAATATGATGTGAGAACAGATTACCTTTTCCCCTTGTATTATTGCCGCACAGCCGCCGTGTGTCCGGGCCGCCGGCAAGGGGCCAGGGGCAACCGACAACGTGTCTATGGATAGGCGCAACGGCGCTTCCCTGTCCCGACGTCCCATACCCTTCTCCGCTCCTCGATAGTGGCGCAATAGAGAGATCTGATCGGAGCGGTCTCGATCTCAGCAGCGGGCGGCGGCTTGGAAACGAACAGACTACCTCTAGCGATACGTGGATTCGTGCTGTAACTGACATGGCCTTTTTGTTTTCCACGATGCCCACCTTGGGTCCTTGGCATGTTAGTGCTCCATATCTAATGGGCTGTACTAACTAAAACAAATCTAATGGGTTGTGCCAGTACATGGGCTGAGGATAGGAGGGGCGAAGCAGGTTACGTACATGGAGGCAAGCAAAAAAATTAGGGGATCGCTGAGGGACCACTCGATCGTTAGGGGGGTCTCGCCCCCCCCCCCCCTCGTCCCCCCTTGGAATCGTCCCTGCTCGTCATGGCGATGCATGTGGCCCTAAACCGCGACATCTAACCCCTCCAGGCCCAAGCTCATCCCATGCGCGCTTATACCAAGGAAAATGATGACACCTTCACCATTCACGGGGGCTTCTACGAAGGCAGGAGCAAGCGGGGGATGCTTTCCTTCCTGTTCAAGGGGAAGGCTGCAGATTTTCCCGAGGATAACACAAACCCAGTTTCCTGGCTTGCGCCCTCCCAGAGGAGGTATCTTTCACTAATTAATTCTTCTTATCCATCAAAAGTCGGATAAATCAAGGAGCCAAAACGGTAAGTCTCCTAACCCTATCTATTATGTTATTCAGATTTGCTATTTCACATCTAGATGTGAAATAGCTATATCACATCTAACTTGCCTGCCGTTGATTTTTCACATGCTAAGATTCGTGTCTCTGGTCGATCGCCTGGCTTGTCGCTTGTCGCGATGCGTTCTGGTTCGTGATGTTATTAGTAGCGAGGCCCAACAGGAATTGTTAGATGGGCCGGTTGTGTTTTGTTTGTCTTTTCTTGCTTGACTCATGCGACTGTTGATCCTTAGAAAAAAAGACTCACGACGGCTGTACGAGGGTTTGTCACGAGAGTGCCACGTATCCATGTGTCTCAATCCTTTTTTGTCTAACTCCAAACACATGAATGGATTGACTCTCTAGTCTCCCGTTTCTGTTACATTTTTAAGCACCATGCAGTTCACTATCTCCTTGTACTAACATTTCATTTTATATTCAGGTTAAAAAACATTTCATATATATTATTTTCTTTTTTCTATCGCCCAAATAATATCCTTAGTGAGACCACGTGATCAAATTTCCGCGCATACTAGATGTTGTTTGTTGGATTTTATTGTTTTAATTTTTCTGCAAACTCTTGATCTCATGTTGGCGACCGATGTATTCCTAAGCACCTTGTTCTGTTTGTTCACTTGTCGGGTCTTTTTTTTTTGCTTGCGCCCCATTTCTTCTGACATGCGTTGTAAAAGTGGATGTGGCATGCTCTATTGCTTGTCGCTATGTATTTCTATTTCCTTTCAAGTTTGATGTCGAAGAGACAAGCTCCGTGGAGAGATAGGCTTTGGCTTGCGCTTGATACGTAACTGCGCTTGATCAGTTTTTGTCCTCTGTGCAAGTCCATTCTTGACACCAATTCGAGGGCCGGATTGTTTTTTGTTTTTTTTCGTTTTTCCATTTTTTAAATTCATGATTTTTGTTTTTTGTTTTCACATCTATTTTACATATCTCTATTTTTATTTTTTTCGAAATAGCTAATTCTCATCTAGATGGTTTTTAGCTATGTCACACTTAAGTTGTTCACCACGCGATTAAACATGTATGTTTTGTGCAAAATTATTTTTGTTCACATGCATGTGCCTTGTCTCGTGCTAGTGTTTGCGTTGTCAGGCCGATTTTTGGCGTCGCTCTGGTGGCCGTTTATTCTCATTGTTTCCCATGCTTGCGCCGTTGTTAGCATATGGGCCTCTATTTCACAAAAGTTGTTACTCACCGAGAGAGATTTGGCAATGTCTCATCTAATTTTCAAACGTACGATTTCGTAGACCGTTTCATCCCAGTTACAAGTCGACCCTTGACTCGCAATTGAGCACATGATTCCGTAGTTGTCCCAGTTGTAAGTCTGCCCTTGACTCGCAAGTGGGCTCATAATTATCCGAGTTGCAAGCCCGCCATCGACTTGCAACTGGAGCCTATATTTTTGTTTTTCATCCTAGTTGCAAGTCCATCCTCCACTCGCAACTGGGCCCATTTTTGTTTCATCCCAGCTGCAAGCTCATTGTTGAATCGCAACTCCACATGTATTTTCAGTTTCATCGCAGTTGCAGGTCCACCCTTAACTCGCAACTGGCCCATAGATTATTTCATCCCAGATGCAAGTCAAACATCGACTCGCAACCGGGTTCATAATTTTTTGAGTTGCAAGCCCATCCTTAACTTGCAACTGAAGCCTATGTTTATTGTCCCAGTTGCAAGTCCATCCTTGACTCGCAATTGGTTTTATTTTTCATCCCATTTGCAAGTCCGCGCTCGACTCGCAACCGGGCTCGTATTTTCTTGTTGTCCAGTTGCGAGTCCACCCTTGACTCGCAAATAGTACCGTAGTTTTTGTGTAGTTGTCCTTGTTACAAGTTTGCCCTCACAACTAAGCCTGCAACAACTAAACGCACAGTTTGTTTTCATCCCCAGTTGCAAGTCCTCCATTGACTCGCAACTGGGCTCGTAGTTTCGTAGTTGTCCCAGTTGCAAGTCCACCTTTGACTCGCAACTAGGCACATAGATTTTTTGTTGTCCTAGTTGCAAGTTCACCCTCGACTCGCAACTTCTAGCGTAGTTTTGTGTAGTTTTCCTAGCTGCAAGTCCATCCTCGACTCGCAACTGGTATTGTTGTTTTGTGTAGTTGTCCCAGTTACAAGTCCACTTTTGACTCGCAACTGGGCTATAATCAATTTTCCGTCCCAGTTAAAATGCCATCATTGACATGCAACTCGGCCATTGACCCTTTTATTTGTCCCAGTTGCAAGTCCATCATTGACTCGCAACTGGCCCCGACATTTTCTTGACCCAATTTCAAGTCCACCATCAACTCGCAACTAGGTTTGACCATTTTTCTGTCCCGATGTACATTTTTAAAATTCATGACCTTTTTTTTGAATTTATGAACATTTCTTTTATTCATGAATATTTTTAGAAAGTCATGAAAATTTAACAAATTCGCGAGCATCATTTTAATTCAGCAATACGTATTGAATTGGTGAAAACTTTTGAAGTTAGCGAACATTTTTCAAATTCTTGAACATCTTTTATATCGCGAATATATTTTTCTAATTTGTGACCTTTTTTGACTTGATGAACATTTTTTGAATTGATGAACACTTTTTAAGCTACCACTATTTTTATTTCAAATTCTTAAAAAATCACAAACTTTTTTTCATGTTTTATGCGGATGGGGTAAATTGACCTAAAATATGTCAACCTAGGGACAAGCTGGAGGGCACTTTGCAAAAAACTGAAGGATACGGGCGTTATCAAAAATAGGGCTGCTTCTCATTGCATGCAGACTTGTACAGTATCAATCAAGTCAAGGCCAGCGAGGGAGCCGAGCTAGCTAGCAGCCGTGTGTGTTCAACCTGACAGCAAACAAAAGCGAAAAAGGCTAAAAAACAAACAAACAACAAAAAAGTCCAGCAGAGAGGATTACAAAACACATGACAACATACTTAGATGTTAGATATTATCTCACATCTAGATGTAACATAGACGGACCCTATGTTATTAAGACGATAGAAAAGGAACAGTGGAGATTCATTGCTCTAGAGTTAAGATATCTAAATGGTCTAGATTTATCACCGTATACACACCTACATGGCTAGATGCTAGAAGCAGTCAACCAGGCAACCAAGCTAAATATACCTATAGAATTCTGCCATGTCCCATGAGCTACACCTCCCCCCCTGCTATAGTAACCCGAGTGGCGATTCAGGCGATTTGTCGGCGACTGGTATCATGCCACTTACTCCATCCTTTCTCTAATTTCCGTGGCTTTCCTTTCCTGGCGTTTCTCAGTTCCTCGTTCCTCCTCTCAATCTCACTTCTATCCAGTTCCTTCCATACCTAGTTTCTTCATATTTCTATTCTTTTTCTCTGAAGTATCCAACTCCTTGCTGGCGAGAATGGCTCGTCCTGAGAGGGAGAGATGATTTGCGGAGGCGATTCGACAGCTACGCTGGAGAGAGTGATGAGATTTGCGGTGCCATATCCACCGGGCTCAAGGGCCATCCAGGAGGCTGGTTTGATATGTTGCGCACTCCAATTTGGAGTGGTCTAGCCTGCAGGAGAAGGTCGTCCATGTTCTTCGTTCCTCGAGGAATCCTGGTTGCATGCGTGAAAGGGAGGAAGCGGAGGGCGAGCAGTCTACTATAGGGGGAGGTTGGGCAAGATGTGTGGGGCAGTGGAGACCAAAGATGTGCCAGAATTGCTGCAATAGGTGAAAAAGATCAGAGAAGAGAAGGAATTGAAGGAGTGGGATGAATTGAATGGGGAATATGATATGGCTATGACGCCGGCTGCGGACATGCGGGTGCATGTGTCAGACGAGAAGACCCAAGAGCTGGTGCTATGGATCGCCAGGTCCGAGCCCGTAAGCGAGGTAGCACCCAAGTTGATGTCTGCCCCGGTTGATGAGATTAAGGGGTTGGAGAATCCGAGAAAGGTGGGTGAGATCATTTATGTTCTTCAAAGCAGAGCTTTAGAGAATATTACAATACACAACACGATGGAAGTTCATAGAAAGCTTCCGATCAATATTATTGTAGTGATCGACACTATACAACATGTTGTAGAACCTAGGCATCATCCAATTGAGGAGGCACCAGTCTCTGGTCTATCACCAAGAATAAGTAATAATTTTGGCAATTGGCATGAACAGGAGGATGTGGAGGCTGGACTAGACCTTTTTTCTGTTGAACTACATCCTACCTGCTACAAGGACTATAAGGCAATATTGTAGTTGGTCTATCAATATGTTGGAAAATACATGATGGTGAGATTATTTTGTGTTTGTCATGTTCATGGAGGCCTAATCAAAGAGAGCCTGATCCGGGGGTACTTTATCGGATCTTGGAGATCAGTCCAACGAAGGGGAACACGTTGTTTTCAGGACACAAGGGATGAATAGTGAAGGGGCGGGCATAGGGTACATGGGAGAATATAAGAAAATAACAGGGAGGAACGGAAAGGGATATACTGACCTGAATGCTGCTATTATCAGTGGTAGGAAGAGAGGGTCGGTTGGGGATGATATGGAATGGGAGGCTAAGGAAAAACAACGGAAGGAGGACCGTGTTGTGAATGAACAAGAGAACACCACTGACGCGGGGCTAAAGGAGCAGCCCTGATGTCCTATTTGGTATTCTGGAGGTCCAGAAGAAGGAAGTCCCTGATATCCTATTTTTGTTGGAAACTAAGCTCAACGAGAAGAGGTTAGATAAGTTCTGTAAAACATAGGGTTTGGGAAACTGGCTCGACACCCTAAACGGGGTGTGCCTATCTCATTATATAGACATACCAAGAGGTACAATACAAGGTGTATATAAACTACGTATATACAGTCTAACACCCTCCCTCAATCTTAACTATAGCCTGAAGTACAAAGTAAGTTAAGATTGCGCCTACAGCCTACAAACTGTGGTTGTGGAAGAGGCTTCGTGAAGATGTCAGCAAGTTGATCCTTGGAGGAGATGAACTTGATACAAAGTAGTCTCTGTGCAACACGTTCCCGAACAAAGTGATAGTCAACCTCGATGTGTTTCGTCCTAGCATGAAACACCGGATTAGATGAAAGGTATGTAGCGCCGATGTTATCACACCACAGAACTGGAGGATGACCTGGAGAGACTCTCAGCTCCCGCAACAAAGACTGTACCCATATGATCTCAGCGGTAGCATCAGCAACAGCTTTATACTCAGCTTCAGTACTGCTACGAGACACGGTGGCTTGCTTGAGTGCATTCCAGGCGATCAGGTTAGGACCAAAGTGTTGGGGAACGTAGCAGAAATTCAAAATTTTCCTACGTATCACCAAGATCTATCTATGGAGAGACTAGCAACGAGGGGAAGGAGAGTGCATCTACATACCCTTGTAGATCGCTAAGCGGAAGCTGCTCAAGTGAACGGGGTTGATGGAGTCGTACTGCCGTGATTCAGATCACCGATGATCCTAGTGCCGAACGGACGGCACCTCCGCTGCTCAACACACGTGACAGCCCGGTGACGTCTCCCACGCCTTGATCCAGCAAGGAGAGAGGAGAGGTTGAGGAAGACTCCATCCAACAGCAGCACAACGGCGTGGTGGTGGTGGAGGAGCGTGGCTATCCCGCAGGCTTCGCCAAGCACCACGGAGGAGAAGGAGGTGTTGGAGAGGGAGAGAGAGGCGCCAGGGCTCAGGTGCTGCTGCCCCCCTCCCCTCCCCCCTTTATATAGGTGCCAAGGAGGGGGGGAGGGCGCAGCCTTGCCCCCTCCTCCAAGGGAGGGGTGCGGCCAAGAGGGGGGAGGAGTCCATCCTCCCCAAGGCACCTCGGAGGTGCCTTCCCCTCTATGGACTCTTCCTCTCCAAGTGTTTCATGCGCATGGGCCTCTTGGGGCTGGTTCCCTTGGCCCATGCAGGCCTAGGCGCACCACCTAGGGCCCATGTGGCCCCGGGCAGGTGGCCCCACCGGTGGGCCCTCGGGACCCCTCCGGTGGTCCCAGACAATACCGATATCACCGAAACTTGTCCCGATGGCGAAACAGCACTTCCTATATATAATTCTTTACCTCCGAACCATTCCGGAACTCCTCGTGACGCCCGTGATCTCATCCGGACTCAACAACATTCGGTAACCACATACAAGCTTCCTATATAACCCTAGCGCCATCGAACCTTAAGTGTGTAGACCCTACGGGTTCGGAGACAAGCAGACATGACCGAGACGTTCTCCGTCAATAACCAACAGCGGATCTGGATACCCATGTTGGCTCCCACATGTTCCACGATGATCTCATCGGATGAACCACGATGTCAAGGACTCAGTCAATCCCGTATACAATTCCCTTTGTCTAGCGGTATTGTACTTGCCCGAGATTCGATCATCGGTATCCCGATACCTTGTTCAATCTCGATACCGGCAAGTCTCTTTACTCGTTCCGTAACACATCATCCCGTGATCAACTCCTTAATCACACTGTGCACAGTATGATGATGTCCTACCGAGTGGGCCCAGAGATACCTCTCCGTCACACGGAGTGACAAATCCCAGTCTCGATTCGTGCCAACCCAACAGACACTTTTGGAGATACCTGTAGTGCACCTTTATAGTCACCCGATTACGCCAGGACGCTTTGATACACCCAAAGCATTCCTACGGTATCCGGAGTTGCACAATCTCATGGTATAAGGAAAAGATACTTGACATTAGAAAAGCTTTAGCATACGAACTACGATCTTTGTGCTAGGCTTAGGATTGGGTCTTGTCCATCACATCATTCTCCTAATGATGTGATCCCGTTATCAATGACATCCAATGTCCATGGTCAGGAAATCGTAACCATCTATTGATCAACGAGCTAGTCAACTAGAGGCTTACTAGGGACATGGTGTTGTCTATGTATCCACACATGTATCTGAGTTTCCTATCAATACAATTATAGCATGGATAATAAACGATTATCATGAACAAGGAAATATAATAATAACTAATTTATTATTGCCTCTAGGGCATATTTCCAACAGTCTCCCACTTGCACTAGAGTCAATAATCTAGTTCACATCGCCATGTGATCAACAGTGATAGGTCACATCGCCATGTGACCAACATCCAAAGAGTCTACTAGTGTCTTAAACTAGTTCACATCACCATGTGATTAAGACTCAATGAGTTCGAGGTTTGATCATGTTTTGCTTGTGAGAGAGGTTTTAGTCAACGGGTTTTAGTCAACGGGTCTGAACCTTTCAGATCCGTGTGCTATGCAATTCTCTTATGTCATATTGTAAATGCTGCTTCCACGCTCCACTTGGATCTATTCCAAACGGTTGCTCCACTATACGTATCCGGTTTGCTACTCGAGTCACTCGGATAGGTGTTAAAGCTTGCATCGATGTAACCCTTATGCCGAACTCTTTATCACCTCCATAATCGAGAAACATGTCCTTATTTACTCCAAGGACAATTTTGATCATTGTCCAATGATCCATTCTGGATCATTCTTGTACCCTTGATCGACTCATGGCATGGCACACTTCCGTCGGTACACAAAGATAGCATCTTGTAGAGCCTATGTCTAAGGCATAGGGACAATCTTAAATCCTTTCTCTCTGTTTCCGCCGTGGTCGAGCTTTAAGTCTTAACTTCATACCTTACAATTCAGCTAAGAACTCCTTCTTTGATCGATCCATCTTGAACACCTTCAAGATCATGTCAAGGTACATGCTCATTTGAAAGTATTATTAAACATTTTGATCTATCTTATAGATCTTGATGCTTATTGTTCAAGTAGCCTAATCCAGGTTTTCTATTTGAAAAACACCTTTCAAATAACCCTATATGCTTTACGTAGAAAATTCTACGTCATTTCGATCATCAATATGTCAACAACATATACTCATCAGAAATTCTATAGTGCTCCCACTTACTTCTTTGGAAATACAAGTTTCTCATAAACTTTGTATAAACCCAAAATCTTTGATCATCTCATCAAAGCGCACATTCCAACTCCGAGATGCTTACTCCAGTCCTTAGAAAGGATCGCTAGAGCCAGCATACCTTTTAGCATCCTTAGGATCGACAAAACTTTCTGATTGTATCACATACAACCTTTCCTTACGAAAACTGGTAAGGAAACTCATTTTGACATCCATCCGCCAGATTTCATAAATGCAGCTTATGCTAACATGATTCCGACAGACTCAAGCATCGCCACGGATGAGAAAATCTCATCGTAGTCAACTCCTTGAACTTGTGAAAAACTCTTCGCCACAAGTCGAGCTTCATAGACGGTGACATTACCGTCCATGTCCGTCTTCTTCTTAAAGATCCATTTATCTCAATGGCTTGCCGATCATCGGGCAAGTCCACCAAAGTCCATGCTTTGTTCTGATATATGGATACTATCTCGGATTTCATGGCTTCTAACCATTTGTCGGAATTTGGGCCCACCATCGCTTCTCCATAGCTCGTAGGTTCATTGTTGTCTAGCAACATGACCTTCAAGACAGGATCACCGTACCACTCTGATGCAAGATGCTGCGTTCTTGTCGCCCCACGAGGTTCGGTAGTGACTTGATCCAAGCTTCATGATCAATATCATAAGCTTCTACTTCAATTGGTGTAGGTGCCACGGAACAACTTCCTGTGCCCTACTACACACTAGTTGAAGTGACGGTTCAATAACCTCATCAAGTCTCCACCATCCTCCCACTCAACTTTTCGAGACAAACTTTTCCTCGAGAAAGGACCCGATTCAAGAAACAATCCCTATTGCTTTCGGATCTGAATTAGGAGGTTTACCCAACTGTTTTGGGTGTCCTATGAAGATGTATTTTATCCGCTTTGGGTTCGAGCTTATCAACCTGAAACTTTTCCACATAAGCCGCCGCAGCCCCAAATTTTTAAGAAATGACAGCTTAGGTTTCTCTAAACCATAGTTCTTACGGTGTCATCTCAACGGAATTACGTGGTACCCTATTAAAGTGAGTGCGGTTGTCTCTAATGCCTAACCCATGAACGATAGTGGTAATTCGATAAGAGACATCATGGTACGCACCATATCCAATAGGGTGCAACTATGATGTTCGGACACACCATCACACTATGGTGTTCCAAAGCGGTATTAATTGTGAAACAATTTGCACAATGTCTTAATTGTGTACCAAACTCGCAACTCAGATATTCATCTCTATGATCACATCACAGACATTTTATCCTCTTGTCACGAAGATCTTCAACTTCACTCTGAAATTACTTGAACCTTTCAATAATTCAGACTTGTGTTTCATCAAGTAAATATACTCAACATCTACTCAAATCATCCGTGAAGTAAGAACATAACGATATTCATGCATGCCTCAAAGCACTCATTGGACTGCACACATCAAAATGTGTTACCTCCAACAAGTTGCTATCTTGTTCCATCTTCTCAAAACCGAGGCTTTTTCAGTCATCTTGCCCATGTGGTATGATTTGCATATCTCAAGTGATTCAAAATCATGCAAGTGCAAACGATCCATCTGCATGGAGTTTCTTCATGCGTATACACCAATAGACATGGTTCGCATGTCTCAAACTTTTCAAAAACGAGTGAGTCCAAAGATCCATCAACATGGAGCTGCTGCATGCTGAGACACCAATAGACATGGTTCGCATGTCTCAAACTTTTCAAAAACGAGTGAGTCCAAAGATCCATCAACATGGAGCTTCTTCATGCGTTTTATGACTTACATGGCAGTGCCACAAGTAAGTGGTACTATCATTACTATCTTATATCTTTGGGCATGAAAATGTGTATCACTACAATCGAGATTCAATAAACCATTCTTTTAGGTGCAAGACCATTGAAGGTATTATTCAAATAAATAGAGTAACCATTATTCTCCTTAAATGAATAACCGTATTGCGATAGACATAATCCAATCATGTCTATGCTCAACGCAAACACCAAATGACAATTATTCAGGTTTAATACTAATCTTGATGGTAGAGGAGCGTGCGATGTTTGATCACATCAAACTTGGAAACACTTCCAACACATATCGTCAGCTCACCTTTAGCTAGTCTCCGTTTATTCCATAGCTTTTATTTCGAGTTACTAACACTTAGTAACGAACCGGTATATAATAACCTGGTGCTAATATGAGTACTAGTAAAGTAAACATTAACTTAATATATAACCAAGATACTACTATCTTGACCTTGCCAGACTTCTTATCTACCAAGTATCTAGGGTAATTCTGCTCCAGTTGGTTGTTCCCTTATTACGTAAGCACTTAGTCTCGGGTTTGGGTTCAACCTTGGGTTTCTTCACTAGAGCAGCAGCTGATTTGCCGTTTCATGAAGTATCCCTTCTTGCCCTTGCCCTTCTTGAAACTAGTGGTTTCACCAACCATCAACAATTGATGCTCCTTCTTGACTTCTACTTTCGTGATGTCAAACAACGCGAATACCTCAAGGATCATCATCTCTATCCTTGACATGTTATAGTTCATCACGAAGCTCTAGCAGCTTGGTGGCAATGACTTTGGAGAAACATCACTATCTCATCTGGAAGATCAACTCCCACTCGATTCAAGTGATTGTTGTGCTCAGACAATCTGAGCACAAGCTCAACAATTGAGCTTTTCTCCCTTAGTTTGCAGGCTAAGAAAATCGTCGGAGGTCTTATACCTCTTGACGTGGGCACGAGCCTGAAATCCCAATTTCAGCCCTCGAAACATCTCATATGTTCCATGACGCTTCAAAACGTATTTGGTGCCTCTACTTAAACCATTTAACTGAACTATCATGTAGTTATCAAAAACGTGTATGTCCGATGTTCGCAACATCCACAGACGACGTTTGGGGTTGAGCACACTGAGCGGTGCATTAAGGACATAAGCTTTCTTCTGTCCGCATAATCGCCATCTGTCAACTTTCAACTATATTTTCTCTAGGAACATATCTAAACAGTGGAACTAAAGCGCGAGCTACGACATAATTTGCAAAAGATCTTTTGACTATGTTCAGGATAATTAAGTTCATCTCATGAACTCCCACTCAGATAGACATCCCTCTGGTCATCTAAGTGATTACATGATCCGAGTCAACTAGGCCGTGTCCGATCATCACGTGAGACGGACTAGTCATCATCGGTGAACATCTTCATGTTGATCGTATCTACTATACGACTCATGCTCGACCTTTCGGTCTCTGTGTTCCGAGGCCATGTCTGTACATGCTAGGCTCGTCAAGTTAACCCTAAGTGTTTTGCTGTGTAAATCTGTCTTACACCCGTTGTATGTGAACGTAAGAATCCATCACACCCGATCATCACGTGGTGCTTAGAAACGCATTTAACTGTAGCAACGGTGCACAGTCAGGGGAGAACACTTCTTGAAATTTGTGTAAGGGATCATCTTATTTACTACCGTCGTTCTAAGTAAACAAGATGCATAAACATAATAAACATCACATGCAATTATGTAGTAGTGACATGATATGGCCAATATCATATTGCTCCTTTTGATCTCCATCTTCGGGGCTCCATGATCATCATTGTCACCGGCATGACACCATGATCTCCATCATCATGATCTCCATCATCGTGTCTTCATGAAGTTGTCTCGCCAACTATTACTTCTACTACTATGGCTACCGGTTAGCAATAAAGTAAAGTAATTACATGGCGTTGTTCAATGACACGCAGGTCATACAATAAATAAAGACAACTCCTATGGCTCCTGCCGGTTGTCATACTCATCGACATGCAAGTCGTGAATCCTATTACAAGAACATGATCAATCTCATACATCACATATCATTCATCACATTCTACTTGGCCATATCACATCACATAGCATACCCTGCAAAAACAAGTTCGACGTCCTCTAATTGTTGTTTGCATGTTTTACGGGCTGCTATGGGTTTCTAGCAAGAACGTTTCTTACCTACGCAAAACCACAACGTGATATGCCAATTGCTATTTACCCTTCATAAGGACCCTTTTCATCGAATCCGATCCGACTAAAATGGGAGAGACAGACACCCGCCAGCCACCTTATGCAACTAGTGCATGTCAGTCGGTGGAACCGGTCTCACGTAAGAGTACGTGTAAGGTTGGTCCGGGCCGCTTCATCCCACAATACCGTCGAATCAAGATAAGACTAGTAACGGCAAGCATATTGAACAAAATCAACGCCCACAACTACTTTGTGTTCTACTCAGGCAAAGAATCTACGCAATAGACCTAGCTCATGATGCCACTGTTGGGGAAAGTAGCAGAAATTCAAAATTTTCCTATGTATCACCAAGATCTATCTATGGAGAGTCTAGCAACGAGGGGAAGGAGAGTGCATCTACATACCCTTGTAGATCGCTAAGCGGAAGCGTTCAAGTGAACGGGTTGATGGAGTCAGACTCGCCGTGATTCAGATCACCGATGATCCTAGTGCCGAACGGACGGCACCTCCGCGTTCAACACACGTACAGCCCGGGTGACGCCTCCCACGCCTTGATCCAGCAAGGAGAGAGGGAGAGGTTGAGGAAGACTCCATCCAACAGCAGCACAACGGCGTGGTGGTGGTGGAGGAGCGTGGCTATCCTGCAGGGCTTCGCCAAGCACTACGGAGGAGAAGGAGGTGTTGGAGAGGGAGAGAGAGGCGCCAGGGCTCAGGTGCTGCTGCCCCCCTCCCCTCCCCCTTTTATATAGGTGCCAAGGAGGGGGGGAGGGCGCAGCCTTGCCCCCTCCTCCAAGGGAGGGGTGCGGCCAAGAGGGGGGAGGAGTCCATCCTCCCCAAGGCACCTCGGAGGTGCCTTCCCCTCTATGGACTCTTCCTCTCCAAGTGTTTCATGCGCATGGGCCTCTTGGGGCTGGTTCCCTTTGGCCCATGCAGGCCTAGGCGCACCACCTAGGGCCCATGTGGCCCCCGGGGCAGGTGGCCCCACCGGTGGGCCCCGGGACCCTCCGGTGGTCCCAGACAATACCGATATCACCGAAACTTGTCCCGATGGTCAAACAGCACTTCCTATATATAATTCTTTACCTCCGAACCATTCCGAACTCCTCGTGACGCCCAGGATCTCATCCGGGACTCAACAACATTCGCAACCACATACAAGCTTCCTATATAACCCTAGCGCCATCGAACCTTAAGTGTGTAGACCCTACGGGTTCGGGAGACAAGCAGACATGACCGAGACGTTCTCGGTCAATAACCAACAGCGGGATCTGGATACCCATGTTGGCTCCCACATGTTCCACGATGATCTCATCGGATGAACCACGATGTCAAGGACTCGGTCAATCCCGTATACAATTCCCTTTGTCTAGCGGTATTGTACTTGCCCGAGATTCGATCATCGGTATCCCGATACCTTGTTCAATCTCGTTACCGCAAGTCTCTTTACTCGTTCCGTAACACATCATCCCGTGATCAACTCCTTAATCACACTGTGCACATTATGATGATGTCCTACCGAGTGGGCCCAGAGATACCTCTCCGTCACACGGAGTGACAAATCGAGTCTCGATTCGTGCCAACCCAACAGACACTTTTGGAGATACCGTAGTGCACCTTTATAGTCACCCAGTTACGTTGTGACGCTTTGATACACCCAAAGCATTCCTACGGTATCCGGAGTTGCACAATCTCATGGTATAAGGAAAAGATACTTGACATTAGAAAAGCTTTAGCATACGAACTACGATCTTTGTGCTAGGCTTAGGATTGGGTCTTGTCCATCACATCATTCTCCTAATGATGTGATCCCGTTATCAATGACATCCAATGTCCATGGTCAGGAAATCGTAACCATCTATTGATCAACGAGCTAGTCAACTAGAGGCTTACTAGGGACATGGTGTTGTCTATGTATCCACACATGTATCTGAGTTTCCTATCAATACAATTATAGCATGGATAATAAACGATTATCATGAACAAGGAAATATAATAATAACTAATTTATTATTGCCTCTAGGGCATATTTCCAACACAAAGAACACTGCATATCCCCCCGTGGATCGCCGATCATCAGGACTTCCAGCCCAATCCGCATCAGAGAAAGCCGAAAGTTCACAAGACGGTGCAGACTGAAGGAGCAGACCATACGGCAAGAGAAGAAACATAACGCAGGATGCGCTTAACTGCCGAGAGATGAGTGGTACGAGGTGCATGCAGATACTGGCACATACGGTTGACTGCATAAGAGACATCAGGTCTGGTGATAGTGAGACATTGCAGACCACCAACAAGACTGCGATACTCAGTGGCGTCATCAGTGAAAAGAAGGTCTCCATCAAGGGCAGACAACCGATCAGTGGCAGACATCGGAGTGATAGCATGTTTGCATTGGAGCATCCCAAAGACGCCCAACAGATCCATGGAGTACTTTTTACGACTCAAAGTCAACCCAAGAGAGGACCGTGACACCTCCAATCCAAGAAAATAATGCAGAGCACCCAAATCCTTGACACAAATTCCTCACCTAATGCGACACAAGGCGATCGGCGCAACATTGGAGGAACCGACAAGGATGATCTCATCAACATACACCAAGAGATACATCGTCACCTCGTATGTCAAGGAGAAACAATGGACGTGTCGGCGATTGAGGAATAAACCCAAGAGCCCGGAGAGCAGAACCAAGACGAGCATGCCATGCACGAGGCGCCTGTTTGAGTCCATACAACGCCTTGACCAGACGACAGAGATGATGCGGACGCGTAGGATCAACAAAACTAGGTGGTTGACGCATATAAACCTCTTCCTCAAGAACTCCATGGAGGAAAGCATTCTGCACATCAAGCTGACGAAGCGACCAACCGCAAGTAACGGCAAGAGACAACAGTATACGAATAGTAGTAGGCTTGATAACTGGATTGAATGTGTCTTCATAATCAAGACCGTACCTCTGCTTGAAACCCTTTGCAACCAGCCGTGCCTTGTAGTGCTCAATAGAACCATCTGCATGTCGTTTGACCTTAAACACCCACTTGGAGTCAATGATGTTGACGCCAGAGACCGGAGGAATAAGCTGCCAAGTACCATTTTTCAACAAGGCCTGGAATTCCTGCTCCATCGCAGCACGCCAGTGAGGAATACCCAGTGCAGCCTGAAAATGACGCGGCTCTGCAGTGGGATCCGCAGCAGCATGAGCCACACATGCAGCAAGCCACGCCACCGTCCCGTCTTTGCGTTCCTTAGGGCAAAAAACACTGCATCGGCCGCGCGCGTGTGTGGTCGATGATGAACCACAGCGGGCGGTGCTGGCACCACGGGGCTTGCCACAGGCGACGAAGGCGTCGTGGCCGAGACGGGGCTGGAGGAGCCAGAGTCAGCAGACTCAGCACCGGGCGACGTTGCCAGGACGGGGCTGCCAAACCCAGGCGACGACGTAGCCGAGGCGGGGCTGGCCGGCGCAGCTTCCGTGGCTGCTGGGCCGCCTGCTGATGGGCCGCCTGCCACTGGGCCTGGCGAGGGCAGCGCCTGTGGCCTGGCGGGCGAGCCAAAGTAGCCGGCGCTGGGCAGGCGACCCGATCGACGGACGGGCGACCCGGGCGCTGGAGCGGGCGAGCCGGCCGACGGAGCGGCCGAGGCGGGTGCAGCCGCTGGCATCGCCGACGCCGGGCGGCTGTGGACGCATCGGGCTGACGGGCATGACCCACCATGCATGGGCCATGCATAGGATCAACGTGGCCATCATGAGTGTCGTCCATAACCTCATCATCCAGAAGTTCAAGGCGGGCACGGTGTCCAATACCTGCAGCATGGTTAGGAAGCAACACAGGAGCATTTGCAACATCCACAAATTGGTCAGGCGAAGGTGTAGTGGAGTGCACAGGTGTAAACTAGTGGTAGAGTGGTTCGGAAGAGCACGAAACGGGAACACATTCTCATCAAACACGACGTCACGAGAAATGTAGACACGATTGGTGGGAACATGAAGACACTTGTACCCTTTGTGAAGAGAACTGTACCCAAGGAAAACACACTTCTTAGACCGAAACTCTAATTTACGCTTGTTGTAAGGCCGCAAGTGCAACCAACATGCGCACCCAAACACTTTGAGAAACATGTAGTCTGGAATATCACCGAGTAAGAGTTCAAGAGGGGTTTTCATTTTCAGTAGTCGTGAGGGAAGCCTATTTATCAAGAAACAAAGGTGGAGAAGGCATCACTCCAGAACCGAAACGGGACGGAGGCATGAGCTAGTAAAGTAAGTCCAGTCTCTACAAGATGACGATACGTTCAGCGGTGTCGTTTTGCTGATGTGTATGAGGACAGGACACGCGATGCGAAATCCCAAGCTTATTAAAAAACGAGTTGAGGTTGTGATATTCACCCCCCCAATCGGATTGAACATGAATAATCTTATGCTTAAGGAGACGCTCAACGTGTGCTTGGAACTGAATGAAAATATTAAACACATCAGATTTACGCTTGATAAGATATAGCCAAGTAAACCGACTGTAAGCATCAATGAAACTGACATAGTAATTGTGACCACTAACAGATGTTTGGGCATGACCCCATACATCAGAAAACACAAGCTCAAGAGGATGTTTCACAACACGACTAGACTCTGAAAAAGGTAGTTGGTGACTCTTGCCCCGCTGACAGGCATCACAAATAGTTTCAGCACTCTTATTGGACACAACTGGTAGTTCATGGCGATGCAGCACATGACTAACTATAGGAGCAGCAGGATGTCCAAGGCGCGCATGCCAGTGCGTAGGCGACACACGAACACCACTGAACACCTGAGGAGAAGACGGCGTAGGAGATGCAGACGGTGCGTCAAGTGCATATAAGCCATGGCGAAGACGACCACTAAGCAGAACGGCCCTCGTGTCCCGATCCTTGATAAAGAAACGAAAAGGGTGAAACTCAGCAAGGACATTATTATCACGAGTAAGTTGAGGAATAGACAACAAACTACGCATAGCAGAGGGAACTCGAAGGACGTTAGAAAGATGCAATTTACGAAAATTATGTGCAAGAAGTGATGCCTGACCAACATGGGAGATGCGCATACCTGCTCCATTGGCGGTGTGCACCTGATCATGTCCACGATACGGTTCCTGAACGGAGAGTTTGCCTATCTCGCCGGTGAGGTGATTCGTCGCTCCTGTATCCATGTACCACGCCGGATCAAGGGAGTATGACTGGGTGCGCCCGTGGTCGTGCCCTGTAACCGCAGCTGCAACCTGCTTATCATTCCCTTTTCCATTGTTGCCAAGGCCAAGGAAGTCTTGCTTGTAGCGTCTGTGGCAGCGAGAGGCGAGGTGACGATCTATGCCACAAAGCTGACAAGCCTGAGGAGCGCCGCAACTGGAACAACAAGCAACTGGGCGACTCCCTCCTGTGATAGTCGGCGCGTTGCCCCGCGAGGCCTGCGACGGGGAAGCCGGTGGTTTGCCACCTGATGGGGCCGGCTTCTGAGGTTTGCCGCGTGTGGCGGCGTTGGCGGAGACGAAGCTGGGGGAAACACGGCGCGCCTTGATGCGCTGCTCACGCCAAGGAGGCGCGCATAGAGCTCACGACGCGGGAGTGTATCATCTCGACCATGGACGTTCTCAATGAGATTATCATAATCATCATCGAGCCCGTTAAGCACAAAGGTGGTGAAGTCCGCGTCCAGAAGTGGCTGACCAACAGAGGCCAGGGTGTCAGCGAGGCTCGTCATCTTGTTGAAGTACTCCGTGATGCTGAGATCGCCAAGTTTG
The DNA here is from genome assembly GCA_021605145.1 of Aegilops bicornis. NCBI lineage: Eukaryota > Viridiplantae > Streptophyta > Magnoliopsida > Poales > Poaceae > Aegilops > Aegilops bicornis. The sequence goes on from CM038670.1 coordinate 879,665,965, forward strand.
GTCTCACCCAGCTCGGTGCGTATAGAGTGCGCACGCGCCTGAGACTGAGAGGCGAAACTGGTGTGGAGGGCCGCCCACGCCTCCCTGGACGTAGCGGCGAAGATGACCATCGACGAAACACTCGGCGTGAGCGAGGACTGGATGGCAGAGAGAATGGCCTGATCCTGCGCCACCCACGTGTGATATGCCGGATGGTGAGGAGGTGGGCACGGGATGGACCCATCAACGTAGCCCTCCAAGTAGCGGCTGCGGAGGAGAGGCAAGACCTGCGCACGCCATGACAGGTAGTTGTCCGGCCCGAGCTTCACTGGTAGCAGGTGCGAAAAATAAAACGGCGGCGGCGCCGCGGTTGGAGCAGTGTATGCCTGCGCCAGTGATGCATACTGATCCATGGACGGAACCATCTCTGGACGAGGGATCATCGCGTAGGGGTAGCCGGGCGAGGGAGCAGCCAGGGCGCCCGGCGCTGCAGGAGGGCCGTAGAGGCCGGGCGCTGCAGGGGCCGAGTCACCGTGCCCAGGAGCTACGGGAGCACCATACGGCGAGGCAGCCGCGCCCCCATAGGACTGCTGTGGCGGCGCGGAGTAGTAGTGGTGCGGCGGCGGCGCAGCGGGGGCCGATCCCGGCCAGAGAGACGACGGTGGCGGGGGGGCACCGTAGGCGTCGTGCCACGGGTTGCTCGACGGAGGAGGGCCGCCTGTAGCCGGCAGCGCTGCAGCGTCGGACGGGGCGGCCAGATCGTCCCCGAAGCCCGGCGCCTGTGGGGAAGCGGGCGGCGGCAGGGTGGCGCCGTACATCGCCGCGAGTGGCCGGGAGGCCAGGAAGGGCGACATCGGGGCTAGGGCCGGCGCGGCAGCGGCGGCAGTCGAGATCGGCGCGACGGCGGCTGCGACGGCGGCGGGAGGTGGTGCAGCGGAAGACATCGTAACCTAAACTGATACCTTGTAAAACATAGGATTTGGGAAACTGGCTCGACACCTAAAACGGGGTGTGGCTAACAAAATTGGGTCTCATGCATATGGTGGATAGAGATTATGATGGGAAGAGTGGCGGGGTTGCCTAGGGGAATAAATCTGACCTTGAGTTGGAAAGGGATGATGCATATTGATACAGCTATGACTGAGGAAGATGATTTCAAATGGAGAATCACGGGTACCTATGGTGATCTGAAGAACAAATCAGAAACTTGGCGACTGCTCCACACCCTTGATCATCAAGAACAAATTCCGTGGGTGTGCATTGGTGATTTCAACAAGGTCATGTTTAGTTATGAGAAACAAGGGGGAATTTCCCGTAGCCAAACTTGCATGCAGAATTTCCAAGATGCCCTTTCTTTTTGTGATCTTAAAGACCTCGGCTTTGAGGGTGGTGTTTTACTTGGAGAAATAATAATTTTTGTTGAGGGCTATATCCGTGAAAGACTTGACAGGGTTGTTGCCAATCCAGCTTGGTGTGATTGTTTTCCCGGTTATAAAGTGGTAAATGAAGACCCGCATAAGTCTGATCATTGGCCGGTTATCCTGGACGTCGAGGGAGGGAGACCTATGAGGCAAAACAGAACACTCGACACATTGAAGTAGTTCAAGGCAAAGTGGTTAATGGAGAAAGATTGCGATGTCCGCGTGTTGAATGCATGGGAGGCTGCAAAGACACGTGACACAGATTCACATGAGAAGGCAAAGATGGTAGACGACCAATCTATGAATGATGAATGGAATTGTACCCCAGGTTTATCCTTCGCAGAAACAGTCCTTAGCACGCGAGCGTTGGAACGAGCGATCTTGCTTCCACGCGTTGTCGGTAGCCAGGGACAGAAGGGCCCACCCACGCCTGCATTTCCGATCTACGTCACGGGTTCCTTCCTTACTCTCTCTCCCTCGTGAACTTAATCTCACCACTGCCCCCTGAATTCAACGGTTTCCCTCAAACATCCCTCCCCTGATTTGGTAAAAACTAAAAAGGGAAAGTTTGGCCTTCATCATGTTTTGGACTATAGGATTATGGGCATTCTGATTCAGAGATTATGCGGATCTGGTCGCTACATTCCAGCCCTCCCTAGGAGATTATTTTCGATCATCTAAATTTATATTCCAACTGTCAACTTATGGTCCACCTTGCAGCCATTTGTCAAATATTGCCCCTCCCACTTCAACCATTAGGGTAAAAAATGTACAATTGGACAAATCTGGCATGATGGGGTGCATCATGTATATGTGCCTCGGTGGAACATCCCTTCTTTGGCTGTCCGACCCAATTATATTGCTGTAAGAGCAAGATGCATGCGTGGTCCTAATTCTTTCACGAAAGTCTTGATTGGATCCTAATTCTTTTAAAATGCATGTGGGTCTTAAGTCTTTTAAATTGTTCATCCGAGGTCTTAATTCCTTTTGACTAGTGCTGACATGCATGTGTGGAGCTTGGCCATGTAGACAGGAGGTCCAACATCGGTTGGATATTTATGCAAACTGGCCCCTGTAATATTTCTCCTTCTCAATCCCCGGTCCCTAGGTCTTCTCCCCCAGTCTCTTCTATCTGTCAGCACTCCATCGCCATGGCTGTCGGATCCACCCATCCCCGCCGAAAGCAGCAGCTGCGTCCCAGCTCCGCCCAACTCCCCTTACTCATGTTCCTTCCTTCACCTCCTCCTCGCTCCCGATCTGTCATCTCCATATCTCTCCCCTCGTAGGAACCTTCATGGACGTATGCCCAAGCTCCCCTGTCGCCGATCTAGGAACCCTTGCGTTGGCGGCTAGATCAGGTGCCCTGCGGTCGAATGCGCCTATCCCCGCCGCCACGACTCTTCTCCTCCCCGGCTCCAGCGAGTCCCATCGCCCCCGTCGTCTGGTCATGATGTGACCACACCAGCGAGATGGCGAACACCCCTGCTGCCTCGCTCGCTCGTCCCCAGCAAGTGTGCGAGCGGCCATGCATGCACATGCGTGGCGATGGACGCCACAGACGATGGATTATTCCTAGCGGCGGACGCCGCCAGACTACCGCCCCCGATGACCTCTGCTTCTCACCGGAGCAACTCTGCCGCCGTAGCCCGCCTTCGGTTTCGTCGGAGATGGGTGGGGAAGAGGAAAGGGACCATGACTGTGAACAAATTAGTGTTTGAGAGCTTTTTTACAAATATGCACGGGCGACTGTTACTCCTCCTAGGTCCTGCTGTCCATGTGGGCACGGTCAAAGTGCCACGCAGGCAGGTCAACGCTTCGTCAGACGGATTTAGGACCTCATATGAACAACTTAAAAAGATTTAAGGCTTAGACGTGCGGTCTGACACTTTGGTGAAAGAATTAGGACCGCCCATGCATTTTACTCTTGGTGCAATTGCTTTTAGTTGGGAATTGTTGGAAAAAAGGCAGCAAATGGTGGTTATGGAAACCCAAGATTTCCGTAATCCCTTCAAATGTAACCTCTCCTTTGCCCAATATACCTTCACCGAAGATACCATACTAGTACATCTGTCCCTAAATATATTTAGGGACGGAGGGACTACGATCAGCATTTTTTCGGTAAAAAAGCAAACTACTCTCGTCAAGTATTCAAATTTGGGCAATAATAATTATCAGAATAAGGAGGGAAATCCCTCTGCCTTTATATATGGGTACACAGAGGAAGTCCCTCGTTCGTTCATAAGGTAATCAGGAATAGTTGGAAGAAAAAACAATCTCCCGTACGTGGCAGGGGACATGTGCAGCCCTTTCAGTTTCATCAGAGGCACACTGAATGTTTGCATTCTGCCATTCAGAAATCTGATCATGTTGAGTTCGAGTAGATGGAGGCGGTCATGGGCGAAGGCTCGTACCTTCCTTGTCGTGGATCTTGGCCTTGACGTTGCCGACGGCGTCCGAGGACTCCACCTCCAGCGTGATGATCTTTCCGGTCAGCGTCTTCACGAAGATCTGCATCTCGCCGCCGGTGGCTCTCACTCTCCTCTCCTCTCCTCTCCTCTCGGTGGGCTTGGGGTGGTGAGCTGGTGGGGGTGCGGGTGGTGCGGGTGAGAGCCGAGTGGCACCCGGACGCGAAGCTCTTTTATAGAGAGGTGAAGGAAGAAACGCAGCCGCTACGAAATGTATAGAAACCCAGCGAAGTATTTTTTTGAGGCATTCTCGCCAGGCTTTATTCAAACTGTCCCAACATTTACAGGAATAAAAATCAATTCTCCTGGTTGGCCTAACCAAACATGGCGACCAAACCCTAAAGAAAGTGCATGCCTAGCGAGATTGTGAGCTTCGAAATTCGAGCTCCTATACTCGTGAACAATGTTACAAGCAGTAAAAGAACGAGAGCGATCTATGATTTCATGTATGATTGCAGCATGTCCCGCCAATGATCCCTGCTTGATATCATCCACCACCTTCTTGCAATCAGAAGCCACTTGTATTTTTTGAACATACAGATCCTCCGCAAGTGATAGTGACTCATGTACTGCCAAAGCTTCAAGTGTAACAGGGTTATGTATTTGTTTGAAAGTGATTGCCGACGCACCCAAAAATACTTCATTGATGTCTCTGCAGACCACAACAACGGCTCCCATATTATCATTTAGTACTGCAACGTCGACATTCATCTTCACATGATCTTGTGGTGGTGGTAACCACTGTGATGGTCTTCTCAAAGTGCTCTTGATTGTCTGGTTCGGTATCGCTAGAATTTGAATATCCCTCAAGAAAGAATTAATGAAGTGATTGATTTGCAACGGACTATCATATATACCCTCATGAATAGCTTTCCTCCGTGCCCTCCATATCGCCCAAAGTGTCACCACCATGCGCGTGAACTCCTCACGAGGCAGAACTTCATGCATCGTGAACACCCAATTTTTTGCATTCAGACTCAAATTATCACACATTGTTTCAACAAGCTCAGCAGATGATAAAGACCACACGCACCTTGAAACGACACAATCAATTAGGGCATGCTTCCAGCTGTCCTCTGCGGAACAGAAGGCACAGACACAGCTCGTTGCCATATGCCTATGTTGTAAAACATCCGCGGTCGGTATCGAGTCGTTACACAATCTCCATATAAAGTTCTTTAATTTCGACGGAACCTTGATATTCCACACGGACGTCCAGGCTTTCTGCTCCCGTTCCAAAGCTGACGATCCTCCTGTCCCGTCCAAGAGATATTCATGCTGCCTCTTTAAGTTGGACAACAATTTATATACTGAACTTACTGAAAACTTGCCACGGCAGTCCCCTCCCCAAGCCCAGAAATCTTCTATCTTTTTTGTACACAGTGGGATTTTTAGTATCTCCTCAACATCAATAGGTACAAATATTTTCCGTAGCTCTTCCTCTCTCCATGACTCTTCCTCTCTCCATGACGAAGATGAGGCATCAATGAGTTCTGAGACCAGAATAGGTGGCTGGGTTACCAGTGAGCAGATCGGGACTTATGAGAAACCCAGCGAAGTGACGCGCTGGCTACCAAGCCCGGGCATCACTCACTGTGCAGCCCATTTAAGGCCCAATGATATTTCTAAGGCCGCTTTTTCTGTTATTAAAGCAAAGTCCTCTATCATATCAAGAAGGAAGAAAAAAACCTCATCTCTTCTGGAAATTATGCATTCCGAATTGTGCCACGTAGCTGGGGGCGAGACCGGTCGGAGGGCGACGTCTGATCAGGGCCAGATCCAGGGTCTACAATTGCGCTACGCAGCCGAGCGCGAGACCGCTCACTTTCCTCGCGCCGGTGCGCTCACCCATCGCACCCAGCTCTTTCCTTCATCCCTATGTATTTTCTTCTCTCTCATTTTCCCCATCTTGCTTTCTCTCACGCTCAAACAATGACGGCGAACTCTCTCCCTCAGCCACTTGTACATGCCGCCCACCTGCCTATCATGCGAGCCTTCTCTCCCGGCTCGACACTGCCGACGCCCACAACCTGCCTTGTCGGTGTCTAGCCCTCCTAGAGCCGGCACCGCGTGACATGGCACCTTGACGCCCCTCGACGCGCTCGTGGCCTCCCTCTCCACTCCCACCCACGACGAGCGGTGTTGCTTCGAGGTGGCTGATACGTTTCCAACGTATCTATAATTTTTAATTGTTCCATGCTATTATATTATCTGTTTTGGACGTTCAATGGGCTTTATTATACACTTTTATATTATTTTTGGGACTAACCTATTAACCGGAGGCCCAGCCCAAATTGCTGTTTTTTTTGCCTATTTCAGTGTTTCGAAAGAAATGAATATCAAACGGACTCCAAACGGAATGAAACATTCGGGAACGTGATTTTCGGAACAAACGTGATCCAGAGGACTTGGAGTGGACGTCAAGCAATCAACGAGGAGGCCACGAGGCAGGGAGGCGCGCCTGCCCCCCTGGGCGCGCCCCCCACCCTCATGGGCCCCTCGTAGCTCTCCTGACCGACCTCTTTCGCCTATATATACTCATATACCTGGAAACATCAGAACAGGAGCTGAAACCCTATTTTCACCGTCGCAACCTTCTATACCCGTGAGATCCCATCTTGGGGCCTTTTCCGACGCTCCGCCGGAGGGGGCATCGATCACGGAGGGCTTCTACATCAACACCATAGCCTCTCCGATGATGTGTGAGTAGTTTACCTCAGACCTTCGGGTCCATAGTTATTAGCTAGATGGCTTCTTCTCTCTCTTTGGATCTCAATACAAATTTCTCCTCGATCTTCTTGGAGATCTATTCGATGTAATCTTCTTTTGCGGTGTGTTTGTCGAGATCCAATTAATTGTGGGTTTATGATCAAGATTATCTATGAACAATATTTGAATCTCCTCTGAATTCTTTTATGTATGATTGGTTATCTTTGCAAGTCTCTTCGAATTATCATTTTGGTTTGGCCTACTAGATTGATCTTTCTTGCAATAGGAGAAGTGCTTAGCTTTGGGTTCAACCTTGCAGTGCTCGATCCCAGTGACAGAAAGGGAAACGACACGTATTGTATTGTTGCCATCGAGGATAAAAAGAAGGGGTTTATATCATATTGCATGAGTTTATTCCTTTACATCATGTCATCTTGCTTAATGCGTTACTCTTTTCTTATGAACTTAATACTCTAGATGCATGCTGGATAGCGGTCGATGTGTGGAGTAATAGTAGTAGATGCAGGCAGGAGTCGGTCTACTTGTCACGGACGTGATGCCTATATACATGATCATACATAGATATTCTCATAACTATGCTCAATTCTATCAATTGCTCGACAGTAATTTGTTCACCCACCGTAATAGTTATTCTCTTGAGAGAAGCCACTAGTGAAACTTATGCCCCTGGGTCTATTCTCTATCATATTAATCTACCGTCATTTCTATTACCGTTTGTTTTGCTTTATTTACTTTTAGTCTTTATCATAAAAATACCAAAAATATTATCTTATCATCTCTATCAGATCTCACTTTTGCAAGTGGCCGTGAAGGGATTGACAACCCCTTTATCGCGTTGGTTGCAAGGTTCTTATTTGTTTGTGTAGGTGCGTGGGACTTGAGCGTGGTCTCCTACTGGATTGATACCTTGGTTCTCAAAACTGAGGGAAATACTTACGCTACTTTACCGCATCACCCTTTCCTCTTCAAGGGGAAACTAACGCAGTGCTCAAGAGGTAGCAAGAAGGATTTCTGGCGCCGTTGCCGGGAATCTACGCACAAGTCAAGGCATACCAAGTGAAGGGGAACGTAGTAATTTCAAAAAATTTCCTACGAACACGCAAGACCATGGTGATGGCATAGCAACGAGAGGGGAGAGTGTCCGTCCACGTACCCTCGTAGACCGAAAGCGGAAGCGTTATATCAACGCGGTTGATGTAGTCGTACGTCTTCACGATCCGACCGAGCCAAGCACCGTTACTCCGGCACCTCCGAGTTCTTGGCACACGTTCAGCTCGATGACGATCCCCGGGCTCCGATCCAGCAAAGCGTCGGGGAGGAGTTCCGTCAGCACGACGGCGTGGTGACGATCTTGATGTTCTACCGTCGCAGGGCTTCGCCTAAGCACCGCTACAATATGACCGAGGAGGAATATGGTGGAGGGGGGCACCGCACACGGCTAAGGAACGATCACGAAGATCAACTTATGTGTTCTAGGGTGCCCCCCTGCCCCCGTATATAAAGGAGCAAGGGGGAGGGCCGGCCAGCCCTAGGAGGCGCGCCAAGGGAGGGGGGAGTCCTCCTCCTAGTAGAGTAGGACTCCCTTTCCTAGTCCTACTAGGAAGAGGGAAGGGGAAGGAAAGAGAGGAGAGGAGAGGGAAGGGGCTGCGCCTCCTAGTCCAATTCGGACTCCCCATGGGGGCGCCACCTCCTGGTGCAGCCCTCTCTCTCCCTCTTGGCCCAATAAGGCCCATTACTTCCCGGGGTTCCGTAACCCCTCCGGCACTCCGGTTTTCTCCGGAAACTTCCGGAACCTTTCCGGTGTCCGAATATAGCCGTCCAATATATCAATCTTTATGTCTCGAACATTTCGAGACTCCTCGTCATGTCCGTGATCACATCCGGGACTCCGAACTACTTCGGTACATCAAAATACATAAAGTCATAATATAAACGTCCATCGAAACCTTAAGCGTGCGGACCCTACGGTTCGAGAACAATGTAGACATGGCCGAGACACATCTCAGGTCAATAACCAATAGCGGGACCTGGATGCCCATATTGGCTCCTACATATTCTACGAAGATCTTTATCGGTCAGACCGCATAACAACATACGTTGTTCCCTTTGTCATCGGTATGTTACTTGCCCGAGATTCGATCGTCGGTATCCAATACCTAGTTCAATCTCGTTACCGGCAAGTCTCTTTACTCGTTCCGTAATACATTATCTCACAGCTAACTCATTAGCTGTAATGCTTGCAAGGCTTAGTGATGTGTATTACTGAGAGGGCCCAGAGATACCTCTCCGACATTCGGAGTGACAAATCCTAATCTCGAAATACGCCAACCCAACATCTGCCTTTGGAGACACCTGTAGTACTCCTTTATAATCACCCAGTTACGTTGTGACGCTTGGTAGTACCAAAGTGTTCCTCCGGTAAACGGAGTTGCATAATCTCATAGTCATAGGAACATGTATAAGTCATGAAGGAAGCAATAGCAACATACTAAACGATCGTGGTGCTAAGCTAACGGAATGGGTCATGTCAATCAGATCATTCAACTAATGATGTGACCTTGTTAATCAAATAACAACTCCTTGTTCATGGTTAGGAAACATAACCATCTTTGATTAACAAGCTAGTCAAGTAGAGGCATACTAGTGACATACTGTTTGTCTATATATTCACACATGTATTATGTTTCCGGTTAATACAATTCTAGCATGAATAATAAACATTTATCATGATATAAGGAAATAAATAATAACTTTATTATTGCCTCTAGGGCATATTTCCTTCAGTCTCCCACTTGCACTAGAGTCAATAATCTAGATCGCATCACCATGTGATTAACATCGATAGTTCACATCATCATGTGATTAACACCCATAATTCACATCGCCATGTGACCAAGACCCAAAGGGTTTACTAGATTCAGTAATCTAGTTCACATCGCTATGTGATTAACACCCAAAGAGTACTAAGGTGTGATCATGTTTTGCTTTGTGAGAGAATCTTAGTCAACGGGTCCGCCACATTCAGATCCGTATGTATTTTGCAAATCTCTATGTCAACAATGCTCTGACGGAGCTACTCTAGCTAATTGCTCCCACTATCAATATGTATCTAGATCGAGACTTAAAGTCATCCAGATCGGTGTCAAAACTTGCATCGACGTAACCCTTTACGACGAACCTTTTATCACTTCCATAATCGAGAAACATATCCTTATTCCATTAAGGATAATTTTGACCGCTGTCCAGTGATCTATTCCTAGATCACTATTGTACTCCCTTGCCAAACTCAGTGCAGGGTATACAATAGATCTGGTACACAGCATGGCATACTTTATAGAACCTATGGCCAAGGCATAGGGAATGACTTTCATTCTCTTTCTATCTTCTGCCGTGGCCGGGTTTTGAGTCTTACTCAATTTCACACCTTTGTAACACAGGCAAGAACTCTTTCTTTGACTGTTCCATTTTGAACTACTTCAAAATCTTGTCAAGGTATGTACTCATTGAAAAAACTTATCAAGTGTCTTGATCTATCTCTATAGATCTTAATGCTCAATATGTAAGCAGCTTCACCGAGGTCTTTCTTTGAAAAACTCCTTTTAAACACTCCTTTATGCTTTGCAGAATAATTATTTCCGATCTACAATATGTCATTCACATATACTTATCAGAAATGCTGTAGTGCTCCCACTCACTTTCTTGTAAATACAGGCTTCACCGCAAGTCTGTATAAAACTATATGCTTTGATCACACTATCAAAGCGTTTATTCCAACTCTGAGATGCTTGCACCAGTCCATAGATGGATCGCTGGAGCTTGCACATTTTGTTAGCTCCTTTAGGATTGACAAAACCTTCTGGTTGCATCATATACAACTCTTCTTTAATAAATCCATTAAAGAATGTAGTTTTGACATCCATTTGCCAGATTTCATAAAATGTGGCAATTGCTAACATGATTCGGACAGACTTAAGCATCGCTACAGTTGAGAAAATCTCATTGTAGTCAACACCTTGAACTTGTCGAAAACCTTTCTACGACAAGTCGAGCTTTGCAGATAGTAATATTACTATCAGCATCTGTCTTCCTCTTGAAGATCCATTTATATAATATGGCTTGCCGATCATCGGGCAACTCCATCAAAGTCCACACTTTGTTCTCATATATGGATCCCATCTCAGATTTCATGGTCTCAAACCATTTCGCTGGAATCTGGGCTCATCATCGCTTCCTCATAGTTCGTAGGTTCATCATGGTCTAGTAACATGACTTCTAGAATAGGATTATCGTACCACTCACAGTGCGGATCTTACTCTGGAAGACCTACGAGGTTTGGTAGCAACTTGATCTGAAGTTTCATGATCATCATCATTAACTTCCTCACTAATTGGTGTAGGAATCATCGAACTGATTCCTGTGATGAACTACTTTCCAATAAGGGAGAAGGTACAATTACCTCATCAAGTTCTACTTTCCTCCCACTCACTTCTTTCGAGAGAAACTTCTTCTCTAGAAAGGATCCATCTTAGTAACAAATATCTTGCTTTCGGATCTGTGATAGAAGGTGTACCCAATAGTTACCTTTGGGTATTCTATGAAGACGCATTTCTCCGATTTGGGTTCGAGCTTATGAGGTGAAAACTTTTTTCACATAAGCATCACAACTCCAAACTTTAAGAAACGACAGCTTAGGTTTACTGCTAAACCATAGTTCATACGGTGTCATCTCAATGGATTTAGATGGTGCCCTATTAAACGTGAATGCAGCTGTCTCTAATGCATAACCCCGAAACGATAGTGGTAAATCGGTAAGATACATCATAGATCGCACCATATCAAAATAAAGTACGGTTACGACGTTCGGACACACCATAACGTTGTGGTGTTCCAGGTGGCGTGAGCTGTGAAACTATTCCACATTGTTTTCATTGAAGACCAAACTCGTAACTCAAATATTCATCTCCACGATCAGATCGCAGAAACTTTATTTTCTTGTTACGATGATTTTCCACTTCACTCTGAAATTCTTTGAACCTTTCAACTATTTCAGACTTATGTTTCATCAAGTAGATATACCCATATCTGCTCAAATCATCTTGTGAAGGTCAGAAAATAACGATACTTGCCACGAGCATCAAAACTCATTGGATCGCATACATCGGTATGTATTATTTCCAATAAGTCAGTAGCTTGTTCCATTGTTCTGGAGAACGGAGTTTTAGTCATCTTGCCCAAACGGCACGGTTCGCAAGCATCAAATGATTCATAACCAAGTGATTTCGAAAGTCCATCGGCATGGAGTTTCTTCATGCGTTTTACACCAATATGACCTAAACGGCAGTGCCACAAATAAGTTGCACTATCATTATTAACTTTGCATCTTTTGGCATCAATATTATGAATATGTGTATCATTACGATCGAGATCCAACAAACTATTTTCATTGGGTGCATAACCATCGAAGGTCTTATTCATGTAAACAGAATAACAATTATTCTTTAACTTCAAATGAATAACCGTATCGCAATAAACATGATCAAATCATATTCATGCTCAACGCAAACGCTAAATAACATTTATTTGGCTTTTAACACTAATCTCGAAAATATAGGGAGTGTGTGATGATGATCATATCAATCTTGGAACTATTTCCAACACTCATCGTCACTTCCCCTTCAACTAGTTTCTGTTCATTCTGCAACTCCTGTTTCGAGTTACTACTCTTAGCAACTGAACCAGTATCAAATACCGAGGGGTTGCTACGAACACTAGTAAAATACACATCAATAATCTGTATATCAAATATACCTTTGTTCACTTTGCCATCCTTCTTATCCGCCAAATACTTGGGGTAGTTCCGCTTCCAGTGACCAGTTCCATTGTAGCAAAAGCACTTGGTCTCAGGCTTAGGTCCAGACTTGGGCTTCTTCACTCGAGTAGCAACTTGCTTGCCGTTCTTCTTGAAGTTCCCCTTCTTTCCTTTGCCCTTTTTTTTGAGACTAGTGGTCTTGTCAACCATCAACACTTGATGTTTTTCTTGATTTCTACCTTCGCCGATTTTAGCATCGCGAAGAGCTTGGGAATTGTTTTCGTCATCCCTTGCATACTATAGTTCATCACGAAGTTCTAGTAACTTAGTGATGGTGACTAGAGAATTCTGTCAATCACTATCTTATCCGGAAGATTAACTCCCACTTGATTCAAGCGATTGAAGTACCCGGACAATCTGAGAACATGCTCACTAGTTGAGCGATTCTCCTCCATCTTTTAGCTATAGAACTTGTTGGAGACTTCATATCTCTCAACTCGGGTATTTGCTTGAAATATTAACTTCAACTCCTGGAACATCTCATATGGTCCATGACATTCAAAAACGTCTTTGAAGTCCCGATTCTAAGCCGTTTAAGCATGGTGCACTAAACTATCAAGTAGTCATCATATTGAGCTAGCCAAACGTTCATAACGTCTGCATCTGCTCCTGCAATAGGTCTGTCACCTAGCGGTGCATCAAGGACATAATTCTTCTGTGCAGCAATGAGGATAAACCTCAGATCACGGATCTAATCCGCAATATTGCTACTAACATTTTTCAATACAATTTTCTCTAGGAACACATATAAAAAACACAGGGAAGCAACAACGCGAGCTATTGATCTACAACATAATCTGCAAAATACTACCAGGACTAAGTTCATGATAAATTTAAGTTCAATTAATCATATTACTTAAGAACTCCCACTTAGATAGACATCTCTCTAGTCATCTAAGTGATCACGTGATCCAAATCAACTAAACCATAACCGATCATCACGTGAGATGGAGTAGTTTTCAATGGTGAACATCTTATGTTGATCATATCTACTATATGATTCACGCTCGACCTTTCGGTCTCCGTGTTCCGAGGCCATATCTGCATATGCTAGGCTCGTCAAGTATAACCTTAGTATTCCGCGCGTGCAAAAACTGGCTTGCACCCGTTGTAGATGGACGTAGAGCTTATCACACCCGATCATCACGTGGTGTCTCGGCACGCATTTAACTTTGGCAACGGTGCATACTCGGGAGAACACTTCTTGATAATTTTAGTGAGAGATCATCTTATAATGCTACCGTCAATCAAAGCAAGATAAGATGCATAAAGGATAAACATCACATGCAATCAATATAAGTGATATGATATGGCCATCATCATCTTGTGCTTGTGATCTCCATCTCCAAGCACCGCCATGATCACCATCGTCACCGGGCGCGACACCTTGATCTCCATCGTAGCATCGTTGTCGCCTCGCCAACTATTGCTTCTACGACTATCGCCGCTTAGTGATAAAGTAAAAGCAATTACATGGCGTTGCATTTCATACAATAAAGCGACAACCATATGGCTCCTGCCGTTGCCGATAACTCGGTTACAAAACATGATCATCTCATACAATAAAATATAGCATCACGTCTTGACCATATCACATCACAACATGCCCTGCAAAAACAAGTTAGACGTCCTCTACTTTGTTGTTGCAAGTTTTACGTGGCTGCTACGGGCTGAGCAAGAACCGTTCTTACCTACGCATCAAAACCACAACGATAGTTTGTCAAGTTGGTGCTGTTTTAACCTTCGCAAGGACCGGGCGTAGCCACACTCGGTTCAACTAAAGTGAGAGAGACAGACACCCGCGGTCACCTTTAAGCAACTAGTGCTCGCAGCGGTGAAACCAGTCTCGCGTAAGCGTCACGCGTAATGTCGGTCCGGCCGCTTCATCTCACAATACTGCTGAACCAAAGTATGACATGCTGGTAAGCAGTATGACTTATATCGCCCACAACTCACTTGTGTTCTACTCGTGCATATGACATCAACGCATAAAACCAGGCTCGGATGCCACTGATGGGGAACGTAGTAATTTCAAAAATTTTCCTACGAACACGCAAGACCATGGTGATGGCATAGCAACGAGAGGGGAGAGTGTCCGTCCACGCACTCGTGAGACCGAAAGCGGAAGCGTTATATCAACGCGGTTGATGTAGTCGACGTCTTCACGATCCGACCGATCCAAGCACCGCATTACTCCGGCACCTCCGAGTTCTTGGCACACGCTCAGCTCGATGACGATCCCCGGCTCCGATCCAGCAAAGCGTCGGGGAGGAGTTCCACAAGACGACGGCGTGGTGACGATCTTGATGTTCTACCGTCGCAGGGCTTCGCCTAAGCACCGCTACAATATGACCGAGGTGGAATATGGTGGAGGGGGCACCGCACACGGCTAAGGAACGATCACGAAGATCAACTTGTGTGTTCTAGGGTGCCCCCCTGCCCCCGTATATAAAGGAGCAAGGGGGGAGGCCGGCCGGCCCTAGGGGGCGCGCCAAGGAGGGGGGAGTCCTCCTCCTAGTGGGAGTAGGACTCCCCTTTCCTAGTCCTACTAGGAAGATGGAAGGGGGAAGGAAAGAGAGGAGAGGGAGAGGAAGGGGCTGCGCCTCCTAGTCCAGTCGGACTCCCCATTGGGGGCGCCACCTCCTGGTGCAGCCCTGTCTCTCCCCTCTTGGCCCAATAAGGCCCATTACTTCCCCGGGGGGTTCCGGTAACCCCTCCGGCACTCCGGTTTTCTCCGGAAACTTCCGGAACCTTTCCGGTGTCCGAATATAGCCGTCCAATATATCAATCTTTATGTCTCGAACATTTCGAGACTCCTCGTCATGTCCGTGATCACATCCGGGACTCCGAACTCCTTCGGTACATCAAAATACATAAACTCATAATATAACCGTCATCGAAACCTTAAGCGTGCGGACCCTACGGTTCGAGAACAATGTAGACATGGCCGAGACACATCTCAGGTCAATAACCAATAGCGGGACCTGGATGCCCATATTGGCTCCTACATATTCTACGAAGATCTTTATCGGTCAGACGCATAACAACATACGTTGTTCCCTTTGTCATCGGTATGTTACTTGCCCGAGATTCGATCGTCGGTATCCAATACCTAGTTCAATCTCGTTACCGGCAAGTCTCTTTACTCGTTCCGTAATACATTATCTCACAGCTAACTCATTAGCTGTAATGCTTGCAAGGCTTAGTGATGTGTATTACCGAGAGGGCCCAGAGATACCTCTCCGACATTCGGAGTGACAAATCCTAATCTCGAAATACGCCAACCCAACATCTGCCTTTGGAGACACCTGTAGTACTCCTTTATAATCACCCAGTTACGTCGTGACGTTTGGTAGTACCCAAGTGTTCCTCCGTAAACGGAGTTGCATAATCTCATAGTCATAGGAACATGTATAAGTCATGAAGGAAGCAATAGCAACATACTAAACGATCATGTGCTAAGCTAACGGAATGGGTCATGTCAATCAGATCATTCAACTAATGATGTGACCTTGTTAATCAAATAACAACTCCTTGTTCATGGTTAGGAAACATAACCATCTTTGATTAACAAGCTAGTCAAGTAGAGGCATACTAGTGACATACTGTTTGTCTATATATTCACACATGTATTATGTTTCCGGTTAATACAATTCTAGCATGAATAATAAACATTTATCATGATATAAGGAAATAAATAATAACTTTATTATTGCCTCTAGGGCATATTTCCTTCACCAAGTACCCATCACAAACTCTTATCCCTCGTTTTATTCGCCCTCTTTTTCGCTTGCTTCGTTATTATGGCTAGTCCTTTATCTACACCTTTGTCTCCCGAGAATGAAGTTCTTAATTTTAAACAAAGGGAGGGAGAAAATCTAAAAGATGCTTGGTATAGAATTTGCAATGCTCAAAATAGATCTACTAGGAAGCAATCTACTTCCGTTCTTCTTCGCAATCTTTATGTAGGCGTTACTCCTTGGTATAGATTTATTCTTGATACCATTACCGGAGGGAATTTCTTGGATAGCCATACTTTTGATTTCTAATGCTATGATAGATTTGTTTGGCTCACCACCTCTTTTCGTTAATGGAACTATGTTAACTTTGGAACATGTGATGCAAAGGCTTGAAATTATTGAAAATAAAGTTGCTACTACGGAATTGATTGAGAATTTGGATAAAAAAAATCCACAATCAAAAACCCAATATGGATGTAAGGTAGGAGTTACTTTGAAAAGTTTTAAAGAAAAGGAACCCATAGTTAATGAAAGAATAGACCAAGATTCCTCTAGAATCGATAAACTTGAGGGAATTATTACCAATCTAGGGTCCGCTTTTTCTTCCGTAAGAAATACTCCAAATTCTCCCACTGCCAAAATTGCCAAATTTATGTATGTTCCTAAAAATAAGGGTGAATCTTCTAGTAAGAATACTGCGGAGCTCAAATCAATTAGTGTTCACCCCAACTTTTTTGCTATCATTAAGGAACCTTTTGCTACGAATGAATTCCTTGATTTCTTCCCTAGGAGTTTGATCATTAATAAAAAGAAGGAAACTCCTAAGGGATACAAATGTTCTATTGAAGAATTGCATACCAAAGATGATAATACTTAGATCTATCCTCGCTTTTATTCCTAGCTAGGGGCGTTAAACGATAGCGCTTGTTGGGAGGCAACCCAATTTTGTTTCTTGTTTTTTGTTCCTATTTAGTAATAAATTTTGGATCTAGCCTCTGGTTAGATATGGTTTTGTGTTTTAATTAGTGTTTTTACCAAGTAGAACCTTCTTATATCTTATATCTTATATCTTATATTTACTAATTGGAGGCACCTTTTAAGATCTCTCATTAATCCACATCATCAAAATTAATTACACCGTTAGATTGTAGAGTTTACGCTCCAGATGAAAAGCAAACTTTACGTAACACAGACCCATTAAAAAGGGCATGTGACACGTTCAATGTTAGTAACACAAAAAGAAACCTACATACGTTTCCCCAAAATAAAAAAAGGCAAGCTTCTATCTACAAGGACTCCAATAGAAAAGAAAAAATCCACGATCGGCCTGATTGCCCGTAAAACCAACATGAAGCGTTACTCTTCCTCAAGTAAAAAAATTAAAAAGGTGAAGCTTTATTTTCCTCTATATATAACGATCCATCTATCCGGTCAAAAAAAATGTAACAATCGATCGTCAATTCCTGCCCACCGCTGCCAGGGCTTTCCTCTATCTCGATTAGATCATGGATCTCGGTCGCGCGGACTGCTGCTTTCTCACACCCCGGCCGCCGCCCCCTCCAGCGTCATAGATGTGCTTCTTGGTTTGTGTCTCCACGCCTTCCTCCATATTCTTTCAGGCTCAGAGCCCTGCAAGCGGCAAAGTTCCTGGCAGCCATGATGACATCTCAGCATCATGCTGATTCCTGGTCATACTCCCATTAAACCATAATGTATAGATTGACTTGCAATGCGTTCTCTACTTTCTAATCAGATCCAAGATTGGTCGTCTTGCCTTGGTGCAAGGTAGGGAGAGCCTCTAACTTAACCAGCGAGTGATTGATTTCCATCTGCATTACATTATCTCGCTTGGTTTTATTCCATCGTGATAGCTCATATTTTATACTTAGCAATTAATTCCCCTATAATGCCATTGAGCTCTCTGAATTGAGGTGTGTTGATCTTGGTCAGCCTTAGGCCTTTGCCCCTATGATTGTTACTTGGAGATCAGCTCCCTCTACAGGAAAGTCAATCCAGTTCGTTTTGTGAGTGCCAATAGGATATTGAAGTCACGGTTCTTCATTGCTGGTGAGCAAGTTGGTCGCCTTCTGAAGACGCCGAGAGCAATAAACATCACATCTTCTGTCCGTCCTTCCTTGATGTCCAGTGCACCAAGGATGTCTACACTCTAATGAATCAGAGTATCTACCTGTATGTATTAAGTTTGTTTCATTGATCTAATTAAATTAGCGCATAAATTTGATTAATCTCTGCTAAACTGTTTAAGATTCATGATGAATTTACTGCTCTAATACCACATAAATGTGGCGCTCATTGCTAAATGCTAATGGCTTCATCGTCTCTCTCCTGGTATGTACACAAGCCGATGAATACATCCCATTACTCAGTTCGCAACTGGCCTAATGGAACAAGCACTTGCATACTAACGACTTTATAGTTTCTCTCCAGGTGCGTACACAAGCTGATGAGCACACCCAATTACTCATTTTGCAACTGGCCTAATAAAACAACCATTTATGCAGCTTCACCCCCAAAAAAATCTATACTGGTATGTTTACATTGCGTATATACAATTGGGAAATTAACTCTTTGCTGTTGTGTCTTATTTTTTTTCTGGAAATAACAGAAGTATGTTTAATGAAATATTGGGAAAAACAATATCAAGCAAAGACTTACACATACCTTATCTCTCATATACTGATGTTTTTGTAGTTTGTCTCGGAAGAAATACAAGTGTGCCAACCAACCAACTTATATTTAACTTTTTGCTGGAAAACTTCCAATCTATTCATCTTCAATCACGTAGGATGACGAACACTACAAATAGTAAAAAATAAATCCAGATCCATCAGCCACCTAGGGACAACTACAAGCACTGAAGCGAGCTGAAGGCGCGCCGCATCCAACCTACTTATATGTTATATCCTTTGACCTCACAATATCCATATATTATACTGTTGTTACATCGTTTGTTTCAAAGTTCATCATCGTACTTGATAATGCAGAGGGAGAAAGATGATGGATTCACACTCAAGACGTTTGTAGTATATAGTGTTTCAGTTATTTTGCACATGCAGATTTATGAGTATCCATGAATTGCCGAATTTTATACTATGGACCAAATATCAGCGAAATTAAAGCCTTTATATTTTAATCTTAGTTTTTTTTGAAGGCTATATATTTTCATCTTAGTTATGAAGGCTTCATAAGGGATAGATCATTGTTTCTCTTTTTCTTATGTCGGATATTTATCTCCTGTTCTGCACTTCTCATAGTTTAAACATATTTAGTTCTCTATGTCACCTCACACAAATTTATAATTTACTATCTGTCTTTGCCGAATTGTGTTATTTTCATCGAAGGAGCACATATATAACTCTGAGCACCCAAATTAGTCCAACATCCTTTACATATAATTTGATTAGTTTGTATGATTTTGTTGTGTTACCCCAATTAGGTACTGGCCCAAGTTTTTTACTATCATGTCATGTATGTTTCTTCAATACATGTTCAATTTTCAAAGCATTAACTTACTTCATGCATTTGATTATAAACTAATTGAAGAAATTAAACTATATTTGCCCTATTCTAAAACAATGCTATATAGTAACATTCACTCCTATTCAAATGCATGTTTAAGTTTGTTTTTATATTTTTCTACCGCAATGAAATTTTGCATCAAATATATACTATTTATTATATTGAAAAAATTCCAAGGTTAAAACACTAGCCCGTGCAGGTGCACGGGTTGATGACTAGTTAGGATAACCTACAGTGTTAGTTAATTTGATCTGCTGAAAAACAGAAACTTTTGCACGCATGAGATTAGTTTTCATAATCACATAAACGTGCTTTTCAATTGATTCTTTTTGGAGTAGATTAATAAACAAATTATCTAGGACTTCCTAATTTATTAGAATTTTTTAGGTTCCAGAAGTTTGCTTTAGATACAGATTACTACACACTGTTCTGTTTTTGACAGATTCTGTTTTGTGTGTGTTGTTTGCTTATTTTGATGAATCTATGGCAAGTAAAAGAGCTTATAAACCATAGAGAAGTTGGAATACAGTAGGTTTAAGACCAATATAAATAAAGAATGATTTCATTACAGTACCTTAAAGTGGTGGTTTGTTTTATTTCGCTAACAGAGCTTATGAGATTTTCTGTTGAGTTTTGTGTTGTGAAGTTTACAAGTCTTGGGTAAAGATTTGATGGGTTATGGAACAAGGAGTGGCAAGAGCCTAAGCTTGGGGATGCCCAAGGAACCCCAAGATAAAATTCAAGGACAACCAAAAGCTTAAGCTTGGGGATGCCCCGGAAGGCATCCCTCTTTCGCCTTCGTCTATCGGTAACTTTACTTGGGGCTATATTTTTATTCACCACATGATATGTGTTTTGCTTGGAGCGTCTTGTATGATTTAAGTCTTTGCTTTTTAATTTACACAATCATCCTTGCTGTACACACCTTTTGAGAGAGACACACATGATTCAGAATTGATTAGAATACTCTATGTGCTTCACTTATATCTTTTGAGCTATATAGTTTTTGCTCTAGTGCTTCACTTATATCTTTTAGAGCACGGTGGTGGTTTTATTTTGTAGAAATTATTGTTCTCTCATGCTTCACTTATATTATTTTGAGATTCCTTTAGAACAGCATGGTAATTTGCTTTAAATGTGAAATTAGTCCTAATATGATAGGCATCCAAGATGAAAACTTTAAAGTGCATTGAATACTATGAGAAGTTTGATTCTTTATGATTGTTTTGAGATATGAAGATGGTGATATTAGAGTCATGATAATTGAGTAGCTGTGAATTTGAGAAATACTTGTGTTGAAGTTTGTGATTCCCGCAGCATGCACGTATGGTGAACCGTTATGTGATGAAGTTGGAGCATGATTTATTTCTTGATTGTCTTCCTTATGTGTGGAGGTCGCGATCACGCGATGGTTAACTCCTACCAACCCTTCCCCTAGGAGCATGCGTGTAGTACTTTGTTTTGATGACTTGTAGATTTTAGCAATAAGTATGTGAGTTCTTTATGAATAATGATGAGTCCATGGATTATACGCACTCTCACCCTTCCACCATTGCTAGCCTCTCTAGTACCGCGTACCTTTCCCCGGTATCATACACACACCATATACCTTCCTCAAAACAGCCACCATACCTACCTATTATGGCATCTCCACAGCCATTCCGAGATATATTGCCATGCAACTTTCCACCGTTCCATTTATTATGACACGTTTCATCATTGTCATATTGCTTTGCATGATCATGTAGTTGACATCGTATCACTACTAGGGAAAAGGCTAGCAGTAGCGCGGGTTTTAGGTGTATCAGTAGCGCGGGGAGTGGCGCTACTAATAAGGCGCTACAGCTAACACATAGCAGTAGCGCGTGCTCACCAGTGCTACTGCTATACAAGTGTAGCAGCAGCGCGCTTAGTGGAAGCTCGCTATTGCTAGTAGCTCTAGCGCGCTCTGGCTGGACACGCTACTGTTATCGCGGCGCTGCTGCTAACTTTTATACACTCGCTACTGCTAATTTTAGTAGTTTTTTGTTTTTTTGCATATTTGTTTTGTATTTGAACAGGCTTTATAGAAGAATCTTTAGCACATACAAATGTCATCATGATACACATACAAATGCCTGCGAGACCACAAATGTAATCATAGCATATACATACAAATAGTCTCATCATAATCATCATCCAACACAAAGTGGTCTCTCGTCATCATCTCCAAAATAGCGATACAAGTCTCGATTACTTGCAAATACATCGTCATCCATCTAAACAATGATATACGCGAGAAGAGCTATCACTTTGGGTACATGAGTTCATATCCCTCTCTCACATTAGCGTGAACCTAAACTAACTACTGCCTGTCGCTCGGAAACCGGAAACCGGTACACTGGCCTCGACACTCCGGCCACTTGTCGTATATATACTCCTGGCGTAGAACTTATTCACCATCGATGATCTATGCACCTTCATCGTCACATGAGTCGATGATATGCAACATATATAGTTGAGCAACAGAAAGAGACATACTTGGCAAAAATAGAAACAACATATCATAAGCATAAATAACAAAGTTCATCGTACCCCAAAATGCCCTAACTAGAGTGATTTTCGCTAGTCGAGGAGGAGGACGGTTTAATTACATCACAAATAAAGTTTCACCATGCATAACTCAAAGTTTTGTCATACATAAAGTATGGACTAAACGGACACATTGTCATATATAATCACTCCAACATGTCGTTCCATCCATCCATGTCAGGGAGATAGTCCCCGAGCCTAGTGAAAGGCTTCAGGTCGAGACACTGAGCGGCTACCCATGTTCGGACGTCTTCCCGCGACATTTGTCCTTCTTCGTAGAACATCCCTGTTTTTCCGACGACCTCCTTCATGATGATTTGGGCAAGTTCGCGCTGGATGTGATATAACTCGGCTCGAAGTCGATGATCCTCGATATCTCCTACGTTCTTTGCCCATTGCAGAATATGGGCATCGCCGGACGTAGGTGACATGCGAAGGTTCTGGTGATCCCGTCTGTACTCCAGCATGTGGTGTAGGACGTAGAATCCATCATTAAGAGAATCGCTCGGTTCTTTGGATGCAGCAGAAGTCGGTCTTATGGCCGAAGGCGACCCTGCCGCCCCTTCTCTTCTTGTCCCTAACCTCTCCACCCCTTGATTGGTAGTAAAATATAGCACTGTCGAGAACATCCTTGAAGTGGGTGTAATCCTTTTTGTGAATGTTCTTCGACGAGTCCAAGTAAAGAGCGTGGGAGAATCGGGGGTATAGGATGATGAGGACGGCGCGCCTGGCCGCCAAGCGCAAAAATAAGTACACCTCAAATTACTTAGCCTCCACCGTGCAAATGAATGATTGAAATCGAAGGAAGGATAGCAGCGCGGATGACTTACACGGGATGATAAGGCACGAGAATCGCCTCCTTGTCCTTATTGGCGAGCATGAAATTGACGATGTATTCCCTCGCGTATACACGGTGCTCTGCGCAGACTCCCAAGAAGCCCTCGTGCATGTAGTACGGGTCAGCGACACAGATATGAGATATCTGCTCAAACCCGATGATGTAGTTCATGTGCAAGGCATAAAGGTGGACAAACGTAAAATCCAGCTTCTTCACGTGAAACATGTCGAATATGTAATCGAATCGGAGGAAGAACTTATCCGCGAGGAAGCTGTCGACATACGACATTTGCCGCGGAACGTTAACCACGTAGAGTGGGTATCCTGGATCTGTCGAGGCGATGAGGCCTTTCTCTACCCGCAGCACATCATCATGAAGTCTCCTTAGATCGCTGAATCTGGCCCCTAGTGCTCTTGCAGGTAGGATTGGTTGACCGGGGATATGCCATTTATCCGCATCGGGGATATCTATACGGTCCTGAAGCCGAGGCTGCTGAGGCGGCTGGATCATAGAATCAACTTTTTTGCCTTTCCTCGCTCTCTTCCTAGACTTCTTTACTACTGGAAGGTCGTCCATAATACGTTGAGACGGCAATTCAGGCAACGACTCATGACGCTCAAACCCTGAGGAGGCGCCAGTATAGACATACTGTTCAGCACCACCGTCGTCCTCATCCTCATCCATGGCGACGTCATCAGCGACTAATGGAGCCTCCTCCTTAACCCGTCCACTATCACCCAACCCGACACCCGACGCTAATTGGGTAGGTGGGGTGTTGATGTTCATACCTTGCTGAGGCTGCATGCTCGTGGGTGTGCTCCCGACCGCCTGCATAAAGCAGACTCTTTGGCCACAACAGGACCCACCCATTGCAACAATCACCAAGCCGCCGCGGTGTCTCCTCGTCATCCACCAGTAGTATTGGAGGAGGCAAATTCTCGTGGCCCGGTTCGACACTGGCCACGGAAACCTTGAAGACGTTCGGGGGGATCGGCCGGCTGTGGAACAATGGTTCCTTCGGCTCCATTATCGTCGCCTTCCCCACGTCCACCTTCTGGTCGCCGATGGTGTACAATATGGTGCACGGGGTTTCGTCGGCCTGCAAAGAAAAGTCTGCGACATGAGACATCCGAAAGGCAACGAAAACGGGAGATTATACATTTATATTGAAGGGGGCCGGTGTGACAGATACTGTGAGGGCGTCGAGCTCAGCCAAAGACGAAGCACCGCCGAGCACGTCCGGTACGGGAGCCGGTGCGGGAGCAGGTGCGGGAG
Source organism: Aegilops bicornis (assembly GCA_021605145.1). Classification (NCBI taxonomy): domain Eukaryota; kingdom Viridiplantae; phylum Streptophyta; class Magnoliopsida; order Poales; family Poaceae; genus Aegilops; species Aegilops bicornis. The sequence goes on from CM038670.1 coordinate 879,690,393, forward strand.
CTGTGCGGGAGCAGGTGCGGTGCTCCTAAGAAGTCAGCAAGGGGAAATTCCTCTGCATTTTCTTCTGGATTTTGCCTTGTCCAAGTGAAAACGCCCGTCACCAAGGAAGTAGACAAATCTGCAACCACCTGTTTTGCTGCAGCTACCGCTGTTGCGACTGTCTGAGATGATTTCTTCTCAACCGCAATCTCAACCTTCTTGTCGATGTTTTCTTCAGTTAACCTCCGTCTTTCCTTTCTCTCCTCCGTGGTCTCACGGTAGTACTTCTTCCACGTGGCACCGTCTCCGACACCGTGCACGCGTCCATACGACGGTCGAGTATCCACCGGTTGTCGTTTCAATATGTTCAACGCCCGGTTGAATGTAGTGTCCCACTTGGGCCTCGCCAAGGCCTCAGACGGCGAGTCGCTTTCGGCCGCAATCCGGTGCTGCTCTCTCTGCAAAAGGCACAAGGATCGTTTACAAATATGACTAACGTGTGCAGTCGAATTGATCAGAAACTAAAATTACTAGCAGTCTCTTGAACTCCGTAATGACCGGCGTTGTCTCGTAAACCTTCTTCACTGGGTCCCATCGTTGCCGGGCCCTCAGGACGTCATGCTCCTGCGGGACGGTGAAATCCCCAAGGGGTCTGGGATGCCCAGACTCACGGCTTCCACATCCTCCTTGGCCCATTTGGACCTCTTTCCGCCGTAACCACGGCTTCCGAGGTGGTGGCTCCCAATGTTCCTCTCTTGACGCCCCTTCATGTACTTAGAATTTTTTTGGCAGCTTCGGCCTCGCAAGCCTCCTTGAATATTTGAAACTGATCTTCCATGATTGTCGGATTATCCTTTACAATCTCGGAGTAGGGTTCCTTCTTGTCGATGATCCTTGCTTTCACTCGAGTTTTCCAGGCGGCCAACGCGTCGCTAAACTTGGTCATGGCATGTTTGTTTATCTTCTTCATTACCGGGTCCTCGTCTGGATCTTCATAATCCTTCTCATTCCGGCCCAGGAATAAGAATATCTGGTGAAACTTCTTTAGGAGGGAGCTCCTCATATTTTCTATCTTCTGTAGTTTCTCATCGTTGATGGTGGCGGTTGTCCGTACGATGCAGCCTATTTGATTGCCGTAGCATCGACACACTTCTTCAGGTGCCTTTGGCTGAAAAATGCCATCGTCCACCTCCGTGACCACCAGTCTAGTAGCCTCTTTGCTTTCGGTTCTACACCGGTTCCGCTCCCCGAGGCAGCGCCGATCTCAGTCTCAGCACCGGTCTCGATGCCGGTCTGAGTCTCAGCGCCGGTCTTAGTCTCAGCACCGGTCTGGATGTCGGTCTCAGTCCCGATGCCACCGGTGGGCCTAGCAACAACATCAGTTGATCGTCGGCAAGGCTCAAAAATTCGTCTGCCGCCCGGTAGACGTCGTCGCAATCACCAGAACCCTGTCCTTCATCGTTGCTATCCATGTTTCCTATGATTAAATCTAGTCAATTAATTCTAGACCTAATAAAATGAATAATGACATAAAAAAGGCCTATTGTTTTGCAGGAACGTTGACTCCTTCCTGGTGTGGCAAATCCCGGACACTCGATATGTCCTAGTTTGTAGCACAAGTCATGCCGAAATTCACGGAAAATTTCGGCATGACCTTTTCTAAAAAGTGGACAAATCGAGAACCTGAAATTTGCCGGAACGGAAATGAATCAACATTCCGGCAAAACATATATAGGCCACTCAGCTTCATTTAAACAACAAAGCCACTTGGGTACAATCGAACCACTTCAATGAAAATATATAATCAACAATAATAGTCTAGGAAGGGATCATCTTTAAAATAAAACTTGCGTAAATAACCTAGATAATTAACCTAATTAAACTAGTTAACCCGACTAGTTCTCTGTCAAAGCCCTAACTAAATTTTTGCACTAACCTAGATAATAAACCTAATTAAACTAGTTAACCTAACTACTTCTCTGTCAAAGCCCTAACTAAATTTTTGCCCTAACCTAGATAATTAACATAATTAAACTAGCTAACCTATGCATGAGAGAGAGAGGAGGGGTGGGGGCTTACAGAGGATGGCTCCGGTGGTGGCGAGGGAGGCAGGGGCGTCTCCGGTGACGGCGAGGGAGGCAGTTGTGGCGAGGGAGGATCCGGTGGCGTCGACGGCGGCTCCGGTGGCGTTGATGAGGCCGCGCGGCTCCGTGGCGTTGGGGGCGGCTCCGGTGGCGTCGACGGCGCACGGCTCTGGTGGCTCCGGGGGCGTCGACGTCGGCAGGAGACGGCGGTGAAGTGGGGCGACGGCGAATCGGGGAGATGGCAGCGGGGTGGGTCGAGAGATTTGGGGGGCAAGTGGTGGCCGGGGGGAAACGGTTTTTTGGTTAAGTCAAAATTAGCGGTAGCGCGTTTCGCAAAACGCGCTATAGCTAATGTAGCTATAGCGCTTTTTACAAAACGCGCTACTGCTATAGCTATGTAATTTTCTCCCTTTTTTTATTTCCTTTTCTGTTTCTATAGCGGGGGTCTAAGAAACGCGCTGCAACTACGTTAGCTATAGCGCCTCTTACGAACACACGCTACAGCTATGCCTTTCTCTGTTTTTTCACGTTTTCATTTATTTTGCTTTACATTTTATTTTTTCTTTCTCCTTTTTCTGTTTCTTTCATTTTCATTTACTTTCCTATTTGTTTTCCATTTTATTTTATTTCCATTAGCAGTAGCGCTCTTCTTAGGAAACATATTGCTACTCATGCCCTAGCGGTAGCGCGCTTCCTCCAAGCCCGCTACTGCTATGCGTAGCCTATGGTTCCACCAATGGGAATATTAGTAGTAGCGCTTTTACGGCCACACGCGCTACTGCTACAATTGTATCTGCAGCACGGTTTTTCCTCAACCGCTACTGCTATCTAGCACTAGCGCCCTTTTTTGACCTGCGCTGTTGCTAAATTTTTGTGTATAAGGTTTTCCCTAGTAGTGTATTTGTGGCAAAGCCACCATTCATAATTTTTTCATACATGTCACTCTTGATTCATTGCATATCCCAGTAGAACGCCGGAGGCATACACATAGAGTCATATTTTGTTCTAAGTATTGAGTTGTAATTTTTTGAGTTGTAAGTAAATAGAAGTGTGATGATCATCATTATTAGAACATTGTCCCAAGTGAGGAAAGGATGATGTAGACTATGATTCCCCTACAAGTAGGGATGAGACTCCGGACGAAAAAAAAAAAAGAAAAAAAAAAGAAAAAAGAGGCCATAAAAAAGGCCCAAATAAAAAAATGAGAGAAAAAGAGAGAAGGGGCAATGTTACTACCCTTGTACCACACTTGTGCTTCAAAGTAGCACCATGACCTTCATGATAGAGAGCCTTTTATTTTGTCACTTTCATTTACTAGTGGGAATTTTTCATTAATAGAACTTGGCTTGTATATTCCAAGGATGGGCTTCCTCAAATTGCCCTAGGTCTTCGTGAGCAAGCAAGTTGGATGCACACCCACTTAGTTTCCTTTTGAGCTTTCATACACTTATAGCTCTAGTGCATCCGTTGCATGGCAATCCCTACTCACTCACATTGATATCTATTGATGGGCATCTCCGTAGCCCGTTAATACGCCTAGTTGATGTGAGACTATCTTCTCCTTTTTGTCTTCTCCACAACCACCATTCTATTCCACATATAGTGCTATGTCCATGGCTCACGCTCATGTATTGCGTGAAGATTGAAAAAGATTGAGAATACTAAAGTATGAAACAATTGCTTGGCTGAAACCGGGGTTGTGCATGATTTAAATTTTTTGTGTGATGAAGATAGAGCATAGCCAGACTATATGATTTTGTAGGGATAACTTTCTTTAGCCATGTTATTTTGAGAAGACATGATTGCTTTATTAGTATGCTTGAAGTATTATTATTTTTATGTTAATATTGAACTTTTATCTTGAATCTTTCAGATCTAAATATTCATGCCACAATGAAGAAAATTACATTGAAAATTATGCTAAGTAGCATTCCACCTCAAAAATTCTGTTTTTATCATTCACCTACTCGAGGGCGAGCAGGAATTAAGTTTGGGGATGCTTGATACGTCTCCAATGTATCTATAATTTTTGATTGTTCCATGCTATTATATTATCTATTTTGGACGTTCAATGGGCTTTATTATACACTTTTATATTATTTTTTGGGACTAACCTATTAACCGGAGGCCCAGCCCAAATTGCTGTTTTTTTTGCCTATTTCAGTGTTTCGAAGGAAATGAATATCAAACAGAGTCCAAATGGAATGAAACCTTCGGGAACGTGATTTTCGGAACAAACGTGATCCAGAGGACTTGGAGTGGACGTCAAGCACTTAACGAGGAGGCCACGAGGCAGGGAGGCGCGCCTGCCCCCTGGGCGCGCCCCCACCCTCGTGGGCCCCTTGTAGCTCTCCTGACCGACCTCTTTCGCCTATATATACTCATATACCCTGGAAACATCAGAACAGGAGCCGAAACCCTATTTCCACCGCCGCAACCTTCTGTACCCATGAGATCCCATCTTGGGGCTTTTTCCGGCGCTCCGCCGGAGAGGGCATCGATCACGGAGGGCTTCTACATCAACACCATAGCCTCTCCTATGATGTGTGAGTAGTTTACCTCAGACCTTCGGGTCCATAGTTATTAGCTAGATGGCTTCTTCTCTCTCTTTGGATCTCAGTACAAAGTTCTCCTCGATCTTCTTGGAGATCTATTCGATGTAATCTTCTTTTGCGGTGTGTTTGTCGAGATCCGATGAATTGTGAGTTTATGATCAATATTATCTATGAACAATATTTGAATCTCCACTGAATTCTTTTATGTATGATTGGTTATCTTTGCAAGTCTCTTCGAATTATCATTTTGGTTTGGCCTACTAGATTGATCTTTCTTGCAATAGGTGAAGCGCTTAGCTTTGGGTTCAATCTTGCGGTGCTCGATCCCAGTGACAAAGGACAAGGACACGTATTGTATTGTTGCCATCGAGGATGAAAAGATGGGGTTTATATCATATTGCATGAGTTTATTCCTCTACATCATGTCATCTTGTCTAATGCGTTACTCTGTTCTTATGAACTTAATACTCTAGATGCATGCTGGATAGCGGTCGATGTGTGGAGTAATAGTAGTAGATGCAGGCAGGAGTCGGTCTACTTGTCACGGACGTGATCCCTATATACATGATCATACCTAGATATTCACATAACTATGCTCAATTCTATCAATTGCTCGACAGTAATTTGTTCACCCACCGTAATACTTATGCTCTTGAGAGAAGCCACTAGTGAAACCTATGGCCCCTGGGTTTATTCTCTATCATATTAATCTACCGTTATTTCTATTATCGTTTATTTTGCTTTCTTTATTTTTAGTCTTTATCATAAAAATACCAAAAATATTATCTTATCATCTCTATCAGATCTCACTTTTGCAAGTGGTCGTGAAGGGATTGACAACCCCTTTATCGCGTTGGTTGCAAGGTTCTTATTTGTTTGTGTAGGTGCGTGGGACTCGAGCGTGGTCTCCTACTGGATTGATACCTTGGTTCTCAAAACTGAGGGAAATACTTACGCTACTTTACTGCATCATCCTTTCCTCTTCAAGGGAAAACCAACGCAGTGCTCAAGAGGTAGCAGTGGCTAACAATGTCGCCGTAGGGGCTACCCGTGAGCGTTGACGAGGGGATACCCAACCGGGTTGGTCAACAAAACGAAGAGGAGCCAAACAGGTGCCTGAAGGACCCGGCTAGGAGACAGGCCCCGGCCGGCTATAGGACAGGACCCGACCTGGTACAGCAAAGGACCCGGTCTGCTACAGGACTCACTGTATAGTACTATATAACTAAAGCCGATTTAAGGCCCAATGCATGATAAATCACCTATATTCTTCAGTAAAAAAATGCCCTAAAAGCATTAGGCAGGAAGTTAAAGTTTTGTTACAAGTTCCAAATGAGACTTTAAGTGCTAAATATTTGGGAATGCCCTCTCATGTGGGTTCTTCGAATAATGGTGCTTTTAATTATTTGAAGGACTATTTGTGGAGCAGAGTTCAAGGGTGGATTGAGAAAGCAATGTCTATGGCCGGGAAGGAGGTATAGTTAAATCGGTGGCTCAGACGGTCCCAGTGTTCTCCATGTCATGCTTCAAGCTGCCTAGGGGACCATGTGATCATCTAAATATGTTAATAAGGAAGTTTTGGTGTGGAAGTAAAAACAACCAAAGGAAACCTAGTTGGGTCTTGTCGGTGTCACAACCGGCAGATCTCGGGTAGGGGGTCCCGAACTGTGCGTCTAGGCGGATGGTAACAGGAGACAAGGGACACGATGTTTTTACCCAGGTTCGGGCCCTCCCGATGGAGGTAAAACCCTACTCCTGCTTGATTAATATTGATGATATGGGTAGTACAAGAGTAGATCTACCACGAGATCAGAGAGGCTAAACCCTAGAAGCTAGCCTATGGTATGATTGTTGTTCGTCCTACGGACTAAAACCCTCCGGTTTATATAGACACTAGAGAGGGTTAGGGTTACACAGAGTCGGTTACAATGGAAGGAGATCTACATATCCGTATTGCCAAGCTTGCCTTCCACGCCAAGAAAAGTCCCATCCGGACACGGGACGAAGTCTTAAGTCTTGTATCTTCATAGTCCAGGAGTCCGCCAAAGGTCATAGTCCGCCATCCGGACACCCCTAATCCAGGACTCCTCAAGAGCCCCTGAACCAGGCTTCAATGACGACGAGTCCGCGCGCAGTTTGTCTTCGGCATTGCAAGGCGGGTTCCTCCTCGAATACTTCATAGAAGATTTTGAACACAAGGATAGTGTCCGGCTCTGAAAAATAATTTCCACATAACACCGTAGAGAGAATAATATTTACACAAATCCAATCTGCTGACGTATTCCGCAGCGTGTCATCACACCACGACCAAGCCTTTATTCGAATCGTTTTTACTGTCCCACCTCAGCGCGTTTAGCGAGGCGGTTTCCTTGGCACGTCTTGTCAAAGCAGAGATCGTGTCCCCTTATTCCGGGATTCTCATCAATACGGGCGTGGGTAACCCAATCGCGCCCATTGGTACGTCTCCTCTATCGAAGGTGAGTCCCAAACGGTCACGGGGGAGGGCTCTTGGTATTCAACCTCTTTATAAAGAGACCAAGGCTCTGCTCCTTTCTTTCAATCTCAATCGAATCCGCCCCTCGCCTCGAGTTCCAACACCCAAAGCTCCAGATTTAGGCGCTTCGGACCTTCGATGATGTCCGGCTCCGACCTTCAAGGCCGGTGGATGGCTTTACGGAAGAAGACGTGCTAAAGCTGAGAGATGCCAGGTATTTAACCGGCGAAATCTCGCATAGGCTGCCTGCTCAAGGGCAGGTTATTCCCACTCCCAAGCCTGGTGAGAGCGTGGTGTTCGTGTCTCACTTCCTTCGGGGGCTAGGCTTCCCGACGGACCCCTTCGTGAGGGGGCTCATGTTTTTATTATGGGTTAGAATTTCACGTTTTGGATCCGGAGTCCATCCTCCACATCTCATCGTTCATCATCGTGTGTGAAGCCTTCCTCCGCATTACCCCTCACTTCGGATTGTGGCTCAAGACCTTCAAAGTAGAGCCGAAGATGATCAAGAGGCGGCAAGCGGAGTGCGGAGGGGTTGTTATAAGCATGAACGCTGACGCTTCATGGCCCGAGGGCTCTTTTCAAGAGGAGTTCAGCTTATGGCAACAAGAGTGGTTTTATATCACAGCGCCCAGGGGCACCAAGTGGGTGGCGCCTCCTGTCTTTCGCTCGGGTCCTCCCCCACGGCTGGCGTCATGGGTCAATAAAGGGCTCGACTGGGGGCCGTTCAAGGATGTGCCCTTGTTGCGGGGCCGCATTCAAGATCTCCTGGAAAGGGACATCAACCTGGCCGTAGTGGCGCAGGTCATGTTGATTCGCCGCACTTTGCCCTGCAAACGCCGCCCCTCCGCCTGTGGGAGTTTAACCCGGAGGGACCACGAGCTCTCCAACACTTTACGGGCATGACGCCCATGGAGATGCATAAATTGTTCTTCAGATCACAAGCAATGTGTCCGGACTTGACCGAGGACGCAGGTCTAAGCTGCAATCGTCTGGATACTCAAGTAAGTAGCCCTGTACCCGGACACGCTATCCGTATATTCGTCATAAAATTGCCCTTAAAGGAGCTGTCCCTTTAAACAGGAGTGGATAGCGCAAGCAAAGCTGATCAGGTGTCCGACCCCCCCTCCCCGAGACCACGCCGGATCCCATGTTAACCAGGATGCTGGAGGTTGCGCCCTTGGAAGAAGGCGAAGGGGGGAACAAGGAAGCTACCGTCTCCTCGAAGGAGGCTATCCGGAAAGGAGGGATCGAGAATCCCTCCATCTAGGGAAAGAAGAGGACCGCCTCTGAAGACCCGGAGACCATGGTCTCAAAGCGGGGGAAGAGATCTTCGTCAGAGGGTCCTGCGCCGGGAAGTGCCTCGGCCGCACTATGCCCTCAAGGGGATTAGCCCTCCAGCGAGCCGTAAGTAGAGAGGGGGGTTTCCAAATAAGAGACATCCCTATTTTATTCCTGAGAAAGACAACTGAATTTTTACCTTGTAGTTCGGATCTCCGCCCTTCGCAGCAGAGCTCATCTTCAGGGGATATTCGTCCGGAGATGATGGAGAGCGGAACGCCCCCTCCTTCCATACCTCCTTGCGAGGCGGGCGACCCTGAGGTGTCGTCGCGGAGGGTTTCTCCGAATCCGGCAGGGCCGGAAAGCAGCCGTATGGCTCCCCAGAGCCCTCCATGCCAGACCTTCGAAAAAGGCCATCAGACGAGTCCGGCACCGTCCGGTGCACGGTCGGAGGATTTGAAGGATCTGCTCGGGCGAGCGTCTATCTCAGAAGAACATCGTGCATTGATGGGCACGGTGATTGAAAGGATTTCATCCGCGGAGAGCGGGTTGCACGAGGCTGTCAGGAGTTTACTGACAGGTTTTGAGGTACGCAAAATGATGTACCTTTTGACAGTTCCGCATATAAAAGATGCGCCCTGTATAGATAGTAGCCCCTGAGACTCGGTGCGTTGTCAAAGATGACAGAGCGCCGAGGATCATAATCCCAGGTATAACATGTCGCTCTTCCTATGTAGGTGGCGAAGTGTCCGGTGGCTAGCCGGACTGATGAATATGCCGAGCTAAAGAGGCAACTTGACGTGGCGGATGCCGACATCGCGCTTGTCAACAAGCGGTTGGACGAGTCGCAAGGTATGAAATTTTCTCCGCGGACACCTGGTAAGGGGGCTTGATGACCTTGCCTTACAACATGTATGCTTGATGCAGATGGTGCCGCTGCCATGGAGAACCTTCGGGCGGAACTCGCCCGAGCCAAGGAGCAGGCCAGAAAAAGTGATGCGGCTGCCTTGAAGGCGGCTGAAGAGCTGAAAGCCGAACAGGCTGCTCACTGCCGAAGCAGGAAGGAAATGGCCGAGATGGCGGTGAAGTTGAAGGATGCTGCTGACCGCTGCAAGCTTCTTGAAAAAGAAGATCGGGCGGAACAAAAGGACCTAGAGAAAGCCACTACCGAGGCCAAGGATGCTCGCTCTGCAATGAGATCCATGAAGCAGGAGCTACGTCAGGCCGGAGATATCGCGGCTGGAAAGCCCTTTATGCTGCGGATGAAGTTCGAGGATCCTAAGTATGCTCAGTTGGACCAGCTGTGGAGTGCGGCGGATACTTATCTGGATTTGGCGGCAAGTGCCGCGGACACGGCCGAACACTTCCGAGATCAAAAGGATCACGAAGTGGAAAAGCTTTTTTGGTCGCAGTTCCACAATCCAGAGCGCCCACTTCCATTATCCGAGCGATTGGCCGAATGGGCGGAGCTGAATAGGTTATCCGGACTCGCCATGAAGGAAGTCGTGAGTCATCTGTGGCCGGAGGGGCCTGAGCCGAAGAGTTATTTTGGTTTGGTGCAGCAGTTCCTTGGTGCAGTGCCCCATATCAATGCAATGAAGAGGTCAGCATGCATAGAGGGTGCGCGGATGGCTCAAGCCCGTGTCAATACATACTGGGCGGAGACGAAGACCACCGACGTTCCATCCCAAGATTCGGATGGGAGCTGAGTACCTGCCGAGCACTACTTTCAGGAAGTTCTGCAAGGCGCTCGTTAATAGAGACGCAGTGCTCGAAGGACATCATGTTCGAATAACATGTATAATTGTAAGACAATGTTTCGATGGAATATAAAAGCTTTTTATACTTGTGCCTGCAAGAATTAAAATGTCTCCTGTGCGGCCGTTAATGTATATGTGTATATAACCTGAAAGATGGCAGTCTTCGGCTTCAGCCCCCACGCATATAATGCGGGGGTGTTCGCAAAAGGCGCATTTTCACACTTGATCCAACATCTTGGTCCTATAAACGAGGTGATAGCGTAGCGAACTAGGCAACCGGACTATAATACTTTATCACTTTCACTTAGCCATAGGAGTTTGACAGTAGGGCTACTATATAGCCCCTAGGGGCACCGCGCTCGCCCGAACTCGGGGCGCGTGTGTGCCTGACCGGAAAACGGACCTTCGTTAATGCGGAGGAATCCTAGAGATTCCGGTGGGTCATCGAGTGGTTGACCAGTCTCACGCTACATTATGACAGTCAGTTTTCGGCTTTCTCTACTGAGGTGCTCGCCCGGCCGAACCGGGGCACAATCGCGGTAGTTCTCCTGGTGCCGCATTAGCCGATAGGGCGGAACGTAAGGCAGCAAAACACAGGAGCCGGGCAAACCCAACATTTGACCAAAGACATGATTCAGAGCTGATGCATATAAGGCCAAACTCGCGACGCCGAACACTCCCTAAGGTATTCGGTCTTTATGAAAACGGGCTGAACAACGCCCTTATTAATAAGCCCCTGGTGTCCAGGTACGCGCAAAGTTCTGACGTGGCCGATGCCAAGACGCCAGCCTCCACCTCGGTTATAGCAAGAAACCGGGGGATGTGTATCAACAAGAGACAGTAAAAAAGGTTTACGCAGGGTCTTAATCTGAAAAGAATCCTTACGACGGGTCCCTACTGCACGTCTGCGCCTGTGTCTCCGTTGTGCCGTATCCTGGACGGGTGTAGCACGGTGTTCATCTGTAAAAGAGAGGAACTTAGTTGAAAAAGATCATGCAAAAATGTACGTTACATTAAATAAACAAAGTACGTTTTAAAAAAATGAATAAAATTGAGCTTTATTGTCTCTTGTTGTACATGTACTGGACCCCTTGAACGGGGGCGTGCGGCTAGTAAGCCCTTACGCCGGACTCGTCTAGCCGTGTCCGGGGTCTGAACGACCTGTTTAGGTGCTTTGCCTAATGAGGCCGGTTTAGTGTGTGGCTGTTAATGCAGCCGCACAATCTTCCGTGCTCGAGAAACACTCGATATTTCCCTTTAATGAGATGATGTCTCGTGGACCGGGCATTTTAAGTATAAGGGATGCATAATGTGGTATTGCGTTAAAGCGGGCGAAAGCTTCGCGTCCCAGTAGTGCTTGATGGCTGCTTGTGAATGGGGCGATGTGGAGAGTTAGCTTTTCGCGGCGGAAGTTGTCGGGTGAGCCGAACATAACTTCTAACCGGAGAGAGCCCGTGCAATGGGCATCTGGGCCTGGTGTCACCCCTTGAAAGGAAGTGTTTCTTTGGCGAATTGTTGTTGGGTCTATCCCCAGTTTGCGGATTGTGTCCTGATATATCAGGTTTAAATCACTGCCGCCGTCCATTAGGACTTGTGTAAAGTGGAGTCCGTCAATTATCGGATCTAATACCAAGGCAGTCCAGCCTGTGTTCCGGATACTTCTAGAGTAATCCTGATGGTCGAAGGTGATTGGTTTTAACAACCAGTGGCGGGACTCCTCTGGGATAGGCCATGTGGCACGTATCTCTATGGGCGCCACTATTTTCTCCCTTTTTGTCACGTGAAGTGAATTTACTGTTTTGACTTTTTGTGGGAAGTTCTTTTGTTTTCCGGTGCTCTGCTTGTGGGGTTCGTCATCATCCTCGCTTGGTGTGTCGAGCCCCTTGTGTTCGGCGTTGGGTCTGCCGGATTGCTTGAAGACCCAACAATCTCTGTGGGTATGGTTTGCAGGCTTCCCGGGAGTACTGTGTATTTGACATATCTTGTCCAAGATTTTGTTTAAGTTAGCTAGCTCGTCCCTGTTATCTTTGGGGGGCAGCTTTTTCTGATTCTGCCAAAGGCTTTTGAATCCGGCGTTTACTGCCGTGCTCTTCGGGCTGTTTCCCTTGGTCCGGCGCTGGTCCTTGCTGCGTCGCGGTTTCCCGTTTCCATCCCTAACTTCGGATGTACTTGGGTCGCTGGTACTGCATCTTGCCAACCAGCTGTCCTCTCCTGCGCAAAAGCGGGTCATGAGGCTTGTTAGTGCGGCCATTGTTCTTGGCTTTTCTTGGCCGAGGTGTCTGGCGAGCCATTCATCTCGGACGCTGTGTTTGAAAGCTGCTAAGGCTTCGGCGTCCGGACAGACGACTATCTGGTTCTTTTTAGTAAGAAATCTATTCCAGAGTTTCCGGGCTGACTCTCCGGGTTGTTGAGTTATGTGACTTAGATCATCTGCATCCGGAGGTCGGACATAAGTCCCTTGAAAATTTGCCCGAAAAGCATCCTCGAGCTCTTCCCAACTTCCGATGGTGTTCTCGGGAAGGCTTTTGAGCCAATGTCGGGCTGGCCCTTTGAGTTTGAGTGGTAAGTATTTTATGGCATGGAGATCATCTCCTTTAGCCATGTGTATGTGGAGGATGTAATCCTCAATCTAGACTCCAGGGTCTGTTGTTCAATCGTATGCCTCTATGTTTACGGGTTTGAATCCCACTGGAAATTCATGATCCAGCACCTCATCGGTGAAACATAGGGGGTGTACGGCGCCCCTATATCTGTGCGTACCGCGATGTTCGGATATTTGATGTGTTGCATTGCTTGCTAGAGCTTGCTTTCTTGGCCCATAGATAGATCTGGCTGGGCCATCATTTTGATGTGAATCCTTGTGCGGATCGCGTGCCGGCTTGTGTGCGGCGTCCTTTGCCGCACTGTGTTGGCCATGGGGTCGTTTGTCCGACCGGGTGGCTTCCTTATTATTTTTTGATTGCGGGGGCTCTAAGGCCTCATCATCGAATTCCGGCAATAATTTTCGCTTCGGATAGCTTTTTGTGCGGCGACTGTCGCCGTATTTGTCTGCGGTGTTGAGTACTTTGCTCCATCTAATTCTGAGTGCATCTTCCGCTGTTTTGAGCTTCCGCTTCTGCTTTTTTAGGCTACGCGCAGTGGCGACGAGCCTTTTTTGGAGGTTCTTCTGCTCCAGCAACTTGTCCGGCGTGACGTCGTCCGGACTGTTGTCTTCGCCGGGGATGGGTTGTTTATCCAAGTTGCCCTGTTCGGGCGGTTGCTCGATGGCATGTTCTTCGTCCGCCGGTTCGCCCTGCTTTATGGCTCGGTCTGTATGGCTGTTTTCTCTATCGAGGTGGGGTTTGGAGCGGCGCTTACGCCGCCGCTTTGATTGCTTTTCAAGGGAATGGTCCCTCGTTGCGTCCCTTTGTTCCTCGTCGTCGTTTCCTTTAGGTGTATCAACCATGTATACATCGTGAGATGGGGTGGTTGTCCAGTGGCCTATAGGCGCTGGTTCCTGTTCGTCTCCTACATCGTCGTCCATACCGTCGATGTCTTCGGAGTCGAAGTTAAGCATGTCGGTTAAATCATCGACAGTGGCTACAAAGTGGGTGGTGGGTGGGCATTGAATTTCTTCTGCTCCTGATAAAGAGAGAGACTTTAGTGAATTCAGAATGTCGCCGAAAGGAGAGTGCTGAAAGATGTCCGCGGCGGTGAACTCCATTATAGGTGCCCAATCAGATTCGATTGGCAGGGGCACGAAAGGTTCGGAGTCCGGAAAGGAATCCGGCACCTCGAAGTCACGAGCTTCGCAAAGGACAGGCATGGTGTTCGGCTCGATCGCCATAGAGATTGCAGCCCCCGAGGCGGTGTCCAGCCACCCGTCCTCGATAGGCGCAGTCGGCTCCGAGCTAAGGGTCGGAGCGGACACTGGTGCGGCCTCCAGGACACTGTTCGGCGGCAGAGCTAGATCATGCCCGTCGTGACAGTGCGGCGCGCTTGGCTGTGGCTCGAACCCGTCGAAGATCAAGCCTCCGCGGACGTCGGCCACGTAGTTCAAACTTCCAAATCTAACCTGATGGCCAGGGGCGTAGCTTTCAATCTGCTCCAGATGGCCAAGCGAATTGGCCCGCAGTGCAAAGCCGCCGAATACGAAGATCTTTCCGGGGAGAAAAGTCTCACCCTGGACCGCATCGTTGTTGATGATCGAAGGAGCCATCGGGCCTAAAGGTGACGACACAGAGGAACTCTCAATGAAAGCACCAATGTCGGTGTCAAAACCGGCGGATCTCGGGTAGGGGTCCCGAACTGTGCGTCTAGGCGGATGGTAACAGGAGACAAGGGACATGATGTTTTACCCAGGTTCGGGCCCTCTCGATGGAGGTAAAACCCTACTCCTGCTTGATTAATATTGATGATATGGGTAGTACAAGAGTAGATCTACCACGAGATCAGAGAGGCTAAACCCTAGAAGCTAGCCTATGGTATGATTGTTGTTCGTCCTACGGACTAAAACCCTTCGGTTTATATAGACACCGGAGAGGGTTAGGGTTACATAGAGTCGGTTACAATGGAAGGAGATCTACATATCCGTATCGCCAAGCTTGCCTTCCACGCCAAGAAAAGTCCCATCCGGACACGGGACGGAGTCTTCAATATTGTATCTTCATAGTCCAGGAGTCCGGCCAAAGGTCATAGTCCGGCCATCCGGACACCCCCTAATCCAGGACTCCCTCAGGTCTCATGGGAGGCGATGACATAACCAAAGAGTATGGGGGATTGGGTTTTAAGGATTTCAAGTTGTTCAACTTGGCCCTGTTGTCGAAGCAAGCATGGAGGATCCTTTAATGTCCAGAGGCATTAAGTGCTCGAATTCTTAAGAGTACCTACTTCCCGGACACATCCATCTTGACTGCTTAGTTGGGTAACCATCCAAGCCAAATTTGGAGGGCCATAGTTGAAGGCCGTGATATATTGAAACAAGCACTACTAGGGAAAATCTTATACGTGGAGGCTTATGAGTAGCGCCGGATACAGAGGGGCGCGTGTGTCAAAGAACGACGCTACTGCTACCTTCTTAGTAGTAGCGTGGCTACACAAAAACTCGCTATGGCTATTACGACCACACCTTAACCGACATGCTAGGTATAGTAGTAGTGGGTTTCATTATTCCGCGCTATTGCTAAGGAAATAGTAGTAGCGCATTTTCCGGGGACGCCGCCACAACTAAGTTCGTACTGTGCCACATGGCGGGCCCCACTTAGCAGCAGCGTGGGCTTCTGTGGACGCGCTACTGCTAAGGAACTTAGTAGTAGCGCCAGTCAACCTTATCTCCCGCCCCTCCACTTTCTCACTCCCCTCACTCACTTCCTCTGCTTGTTCCTCCTCCCGCCATTGCTGCCGCCTCCTCCCTCCTCCGGCATCCTTCCTCTTTCTCCTCCTGCTATCTCCTTTCTCCTCCCTCTCTCTCTTGCTCCTGCTTCCTCCCTCCTCCCTCCTCGTCCCGCCACCCTCCTCCTCTCTCTCCTCCCTCCCTCCCTTCTCCCTCCTCGTCTGGCCGCCCTCCTCCTCTCCTCCCTCCCTCCCTCCTCCTTCCATCCCTCCTCCCTCTGTTCTGGTAGAATGTAGGTTTTTTTAATGTTTTTCAAATACAATAGAATGTAGAATGTAAATTTTTAGTAAATGTAGGGGTTATAAGATATTTAGTATTGTAGATTATTTGAATAGAATAGATTTTTTTAGTAATGTAGATTATTTGAATAGATTAGAAATATTTTTAGTAATGTAGGGGCAAAAGAACCAAATACCTTTAAATATTTAGTTATGTTTGCTGTAATAGAAATTTAGGTATAGAAATTTTTAGTAGGAAAATTTAGGTATAGAAAATTTTAGTAAGAAAATTTAGGTATAGAAAATTGTAGTAGTTTTATTTTTCAATATAGAAATGTATTGGACAATTTAATTATTTTTATGTCATTATTACTTTGTCATCAAAGAATGCTATATGAGATTTGATGATCTAAAATTTTCACTCGGTGGCATATGCATGCTTTGTAGTGTCGAGTTTCCTTGGAGTGATCATCGTCAGAGCTACCCCTACTTCCTCTACACCCAAGTCGGTGAGCTATAAAAGTCCACCTCCTCCTACGGTATTTAGTTATGTCAACCTCACATTGCCAAGTTTGAATGCTCCTGTGTGAAGGATATGTATGTGCTTGCCCTAGTGGCCTATGTTTGTAGGGAACAGCTCCTAGTGACCTACGCAAGTTTTCATAGATGTTTTTTTAGATGTAGTAGTAGATGAGTAGCTATGACAATGTGAAGCTAGTTTTTTTAAACGATAATTGATCCGGATAGAATTTCAAGTTTAAACTATGTGTATGGACATCTTTGTATCGCAGGGAAAATCTGAGTGGCCTATATTTTGCCAGAGTGTTGATTCATTTCCGTTCCGGCAAATTTCAGGCTCTCGATATGTCCTATTTTAGCAAAGGTCATGCCGGATTTTTCCGTGAATTTTAGCATGACATGTGTGCTTGAATATGTAGGAAATATTGACTGCCTCGGATTTGCTAGAAAGAGAATTAAACGACATTTTGAGTTGACTTTAAGTCTGTTAGGGCTCCATACATGACAGTCAAAAAACAGTGAGGGAGAGTCTCCACCATATATGAGAGGCGAAGAATGCCGACTGTTGTCATGGGGGTCGCTTCTCCTTCTTCTCCTTGTGCTAGACCTTTGTTATGCACTAGGAGAAGGAGGAGCAGCGACCATCACCGACGGTCGAAAAATCAGTGAGGGAGTGTCCACCATATATGAGAGAAGAAGGAGAATCTCGACTGTTGTCGTGAGGGGAGCTTCTTCTTCATTTGAAGGTGCTAGACATTTTGGTGTAATGCACTTTCGAATGAAAGTAGGAGCTTCCATCACCGACGATCGCAAAATGTCAGAGAGGAAGAATCCCGACTGTTGTCGTGGGGGTCGCTTGTCCTTCGTTCCCATGTGCTAGACATTTTGGTGTAATGCACTCGGGGACGAAAGGAGGAGCGACCATCACGGACGCTCGAATATATGAGAGAGGGAGTTCCCATCATATACACCACGTGAGATGAGAGTATTCAAGGAAAGACTCGACATACCGAAAGTCAACCCGTGATGAATAATAATGACCTCATTTAGTTTTTGTAGTACATATATTGAATTTAAGAAGTTTAATCTTTGAATTATGAACATAGAAAATGTCTGACGACGATAGGATCCCTAAGTGCGAGTACTGCAACAACGACCAGGGTCTGTGCGACAGGCCTCACCTGGAAGATGGTCGGCGCTTCAGTATTAAGCTTGACGAGACCTTCGATGTTTATACGGTATGCAATGACGACAAGTCTTTTTTCGTAATTAAGCATGACTTTTGCTTGTTCAATGTGTAATTTCTGCTTTCTACAATTCGACTAGTGCATTTCCTGTGATGCAAGATGTTATGTCTTGGAGAAGCTGGATTTTGAAGATCATGAGAGTATGGAGATAAAGAGAGTTCACCTCAAGACCCATCATGGTTATGCTTTTGCCGTAAAACTATACAATGCGGTGACCTACTCCCATTTTAGTTGCTCGAATTGTGCAAGGCATGTGGTTTTCAGGAGGGTATGCATGTCACCTTCGATCTGGGTGATCCTGAAGATGACATTGATAAAGATAATGTCGATGAAGAAAATATCAAAGCTAATATCGACATTTGGGTCGATGTTGATACGCTTCCACTTCTACCTCTATGTGAGTTTCTCAAATATATTTATTAAGTAATTTATATTGTTTTTATAAAAATAGTTGACAGTTTGTATATTTCCATTGACAACTTATTTCCATTCTTCAAAAAATGTTCGGCAAGTAGTAGACAAAACCTACTACACTGATGGCTCTGAACTAACTTACAAGGAGAAAGATTATCTTGTCTCCTTTATTATTGATGTTGAGACTTACAACAAGAGTTATGAAACTCCTCCACATTATGGTCAATACGCGTCACTAGTGCACATGTTTAACTACGGCAACATCCATGGAAATGGCATGGTAAGATTTTTTATTATTATGACACCGTGATACTCTTGTGTAGTGTTTGAGCTCTTTATGAATAAGACAAGTTTGAAACCTTTTGCACTTATTGCTAGCCTCTATGCTACTGTGCATTGGCCACTCTCACATTGGGACTTGGAGCAAACATTCCAGGTAGACCCAAACCCGGGGGTTGACTTTCTCTTGTTCTCCTACACATAAAACACCCTACCTCCACAAAACAGCCACCATACTTACCTACATGACATTTTCATAGCCATTCTGAGCATACCGCCATGCACAACCATCATATAACATTACATGATTAGAGACATGTTTTCACTTGCCTTGAATAATCATAGCATGGCTAGCTCAACATTTTCATGGCTTGTCCGTTTTTGTTGTCTAAGCTACGGCGGATCATTGCACATACTGGCACGCCGCCAGAGGCATTCATCATATAAAGTTTCTCTCTCATGTTTTAGTTTTGAGTTATGATTACTTCAGTTGGTGTGACAATAGAAAGTGTATCATTCATCATTGTAAGGTGTTGCTCCTACAAGAGAGAGAGAGACCAAATAAAAGATGCACCATGGAGGTGCCACAAAAAAGGAAAAAAAGAAAGAAAGAGAAGAAGAGAAAAAGAAAAAAGGAAAGGAAGAGAGAAGGACCAACATCATTATCCTTTCTAGTATACACTTGTGCTTCAAAGTAGCACCACTTCATGCATTGTAAAGTAGAAAGTTTCATGAGCTTTATGTTTCATACTAGTGGGGAACCTACACTATTCCGATGACGAGCATCCTTAAAAGTCTGAAGTCTTCATGAGCAAGCAAGTTGGATGCACCCCACTTAGTCCATAGGAGACCTTTCACATATTCATAGCTCTATGTGCATCCTAGTTGCATGGCGATCCTTACTCCTTGCGTTGACATCGATCATAAGGCCTTCTCCATTGCCTAATGGCCAGTTGCGTTAATGAAAGACTTTCTTTGTTTTTGACTTCTTAAAACCCCAACCACATTCTATATTTCCCTTAAGTGCGAAGGTAGGTTTGCGCTCAGTCCTGCATAGGTAGTTGAGCGGTTGAATAACGCAGATAGACAAACTTGCTATTGTACCTCATATGCCTCGGGTTGGTGTTTTTGAAGCGAACGCTGATGCAAGATTTATTTTTGTCTATAATTGTAATTGTTGTGTTCCTAAAATAATATTGACCTTATCTCTAATCCTTTGGCAATGGGAGTTTGGGCTCCACAAAAATATTTTCCTCTTTCTTGACTTCCATGGCAATGGATCTAAGAGGATATCTTGTATTACTCCCTTGCTGGTTAACTTTTGCATGCTTTCACGATGAACATGGATATCACTCTTGGGGTATGGTTCAATGTATGCATTAGAGTTGGTAGGAATGAGCTTTTGGTACTCAACCTTCTTACTCGAGGACGAGCAAGGTTTAAGCATGGGGAGGTTGATGGCTCTATGTTTTACGCATTTTAGAGCTCATTTGATTGCATATTCTATTCATATATCATGTCCCATCGAACCAAATAGTTGTCCATTATGCATGATTACCGGTATTTACACTTTTCATTGTGAGCATTGCACATTTAGCATTCTATTGCGAGCGGTCGTTTGACATGCAGAAAGCTCCGAAAGTTGCCCTTCCAGACGGGATTCTTCACTGATTTCGTCCCTAATTGTTCTCACAAGATCCTTGGCTCATAATGAATGGATTGGGAGAGGGTAAGGCTCATCTAGAGCCCTTGGATGGAGGAGGAGGATTCACATCAACGGAGGAAACCCGAGAAGGCCTCTTATATAAACACCTCCAACCCTAGCCACCATCCTAAGCAATCATCTTCCACCACAACTCCGGTTAGCCACCGGGAGGCTCTCCCCTTGGGGGAGGCCTCTCCCTCCAACACCACTCCATGCAAGGAGGCGAAGATGCCATCTCCATCACTACCATCATCATCGGGCGCCGGGCCTGGCTAGGTCGTGCGCGCCGGTGTCCATGTTCATCTCCCTCTCTGTTTCCATCTCCTCACCTATAATTTGTAAGACTAAACATGTTGATGACATCAATGAATCATTCCTCTTTGTGTGTCTATTCGTCTATGTTTGAGTGATTTATCCGGTTCTAGGTTGGGGTATGATCTAGTATGCAAAATTAGTCTTTATGGCATGATCTAGTATTTACTTGTGTTGCACGTTATGTTGGGAGACGTCCTTTCTTGTGATCTTGTTATCACCTGCATGTATACTTGTACTAGTATTCCGCTGCCACTAAGATGCCCCTCTAGTACTAGTGAGACCGAAGCCTAGACACCGCCTTTCTCTCTATTCGATCCTACAGTTACAAAACCCCCTTTCATTAACTTAGTTTATTTTCCGCGTTCTAACGTGTAGTTCAGTAAAACCCATTTATTCTTGCCTTCACAGCAACCGATAGAATAGACTATTTCCAAACTACAGTTTGGGTGTGAACGCACTACGCTGACAACATAGTTGCGGGGTTGGTAGTGTCCTCCTATTCGCTCCCTGTGGGATTCGACACTTACTTATCACGAAATGCAATAGCCATGTACCCTTGCAAGTCATCAGAATGATATGACTCAACCGAAGCATAATGGAGGAATGGGATTTCGGAAATTGGATCTTTTTAACCTTGCTTTACTTGCAAAACAAGGATGAAGTTTAGTGCAAAATCCAAACTAACTTAGTGCAACGATTCTTAAAGTATTGTATTATCCGGTGGGCGATTTCCTTCATGCACAGTTGGGATCCCGCCCATCACAGATTTGGAGATCGATTTTGGAAGGTGAGGTGCTTAAGCAGGGACTAATTAGAATTCAGGAATGGTAGTAATACACATACTAGCGGGCGGAGGCACAGCGATACGCCGCGCCTGTCAAAAAGCCCTTGTGAAAATAGAAGATAGAAGATTTGAAAGAGAGCCAATGATGTGAAAGTTTTTATCTGCTTAGCGGATTGATGCAAGTCCTTGCATTTTCTTATTTTTTATACATGCTGGTGCTCAATTTTTTTGTTTATATTCCTTTGTATATCTAGCTGATGGGTTTGTTTTCTCATATTGAGAAAGCGGCTAAGTTCATTGACTGCATTTGGTCATGAAACGGAAAGTAAATAAAAGCAAGTACGGAATGTAGATAAGGGGGATGGATATAGATGTTACTGATGCAAAAGAGAGTGAAAAGGGTACATATTGAAATGCCCGGGTCATTGAGTGGTAAACACAAAGTGGTACAGGGATGATATAAAGACTTTTGCGACGATCACACTGCCACTTCATTTTTTCGTGCTCTTGCTATCAGTTTCTTCGTCTTCAGAAGGTCCTCCGTTGGCTTGGTTATGATTTACATGACATAAGTACTAAGTTGCAGTGATGCATTTCTATGTGATAATAGGAGAAGATAGTACTCTCATAATGTTTGATAGCGATGAGTTATAGCAGAACAATTTTTTTTGGATAAAGTGACGATGGACATATACCTTTGCAAATCTGACATATCGATGTAAGAAGACACATCAAATACGTTGCTGAGTAATGATGTACATGATGCTAATTTCGTCTCCAACTTATGTGCTTTAGGTTCCATTTCTTGCAGCTTAGATAGGTCTCTTTTAGCGCGTTTTCTTCAAAATCCTGCTCCTCCAACAACTTCTCACTTAGTCGTTGTGTGGGAAGATTTTAATCATGTAGCTTCATGCACTTCTTTTTCCTGGATAGACAAAAGAACTTGTAGGTGAAGGACGTTATTGTTTTCTTAATTTATATGGTAGGTCATTGTATAAAATTTGTGAGAAGAACTGAGATATGGCTAAAATTGTGGGGTGCAGCATGCACGAACAAAATGCTTCAGGTGGTGTACAACCAACCCATAAAAGGTCATCGGCTATTAACACACATACAGAATTTTTGATTTATATTTAGCAGGTTCAAAAGAACACAGTTCTTTGGATGCATAATCTTGAAAATACCACAATACATATAATTTGCATCCTAGCATAAAGAGGGTGTACCCGCACACATATATCGATGTTTGTAAAGTATTCTGGAGGGTAATCTTGCCAAGCTTACTCCTCATGGCCGTGTGTGCAACCTGGATGGCTGCATAGATGACATTCTCCACACTCTAGGAGGCCATGTAGGGGTTAACAATTTGCGAAATTCAATTCATTCAACAACTACTCTAGTACTAAATTTTGTAAGAAGAAGCAATGTGTATAAGAAAGAAAAAGACCTTGACAGAACGTCCCTGGTAATAGTTTGTTGTTTGGAATGGAGATGGCTTCCTCCTTGAGGTGATATATAGTTTATAGATAGTGAGGTGCAGATGATGAATGGCCTACAATCCTGCAAAATACTACTGCACCTCCCGCTGGTCCCTTCCAGCTATTGAAGTGCAGATAGTTTTTGAGCAAGAAGGGGATTCTGTATAATTTTAGAGTTTCAGTACAGTTAGTAGAGAAGTACTGCATCTATACCTTCTTGCTCTGAAACGTTTCTTACAAAAAGTTTTTCTTGTTGAAGGGTCACAACTGAATCATGTATGAGTTCTGGCATTTGCTGCACTAAACATGTTAATTGAAGAAGAAGAAGAAGAAGAAGAAGAAGAAGAAGAAATGGGCATGTGTTGCCCGGACCTCCGGCGGTTTGGTGTTGCGGCGTCAGATCTGGTGGTTCCCCTCCCTCCTACTGCCTCTCTAGTCGTCCTGGTAGTTTGCAGCTGCAGGCTCCGGTGATGGTGAGCCCTAGTGGTGTACCATGGGACCGGGGGAAACCTTGGCCGGTCTGGCCGACCCAGCAGTGGCGGCGTCCATGAGCGTCGTTCTCCTTCATGAAGGCGCAACTGAGGGCCCAATCTACCCACTCCGATCTCATGCCGGGTAAAAACCTACGATCCTCTTCAGGTTTGGCGGCAGCGTCGCTTCACGTCGTGAACTTCCTGGAAGTGTTGTCAGGGGCCTTGGGGCTCGGTTGGGAGTGCAGAGGAACTGCAGGTGGAGGGGGGGGGGGGGGGCAGTGGCAGCAGGTGGTGTTCGAGAAGGAGGTGCGGAGTTGCATCTGACACGTCGACAACGACGGGTCCCAGCGGCATGGAGCAGCGGGGTCTCGCTGCTGGGCATGTGTTGATGGACAAGCGCAGGATGGCGGCGTTGTCTGACGTCGTGGTGGCATCGGCGGCAGCTAGACCGGGCAAGGTTGATGCGTCAGTACAGCTCTGAAGATGGATTGGTGGCAGTTGGCGGCGGTGGCCTCTGGTGCGCCGGACCGGTGGGTGCCCCATACCCGGCAGGTGGCTTGATTGGTACCTCAGGTCTTGGATGTTAGGTTTGGCAGCAAGGTCTGTTTCGTATTAGACCCAGACTATCAGCATCCCTTCATCAACTGGATAGGAGTAGCGACAGATGTCGCAGATGTCACCTAGATGGTGGTTTCAGTCTTACTGATGTATTATTTTGTACGGTCTTTTATTAATAATTAATAAAATGGCTGCATGCATCGCCCATATGCAGAGGCCGGGAGTCTTCCTCCTTTTTAAAAAAAGAAGTGTTGCCCGGACCCAAAATACTACTTTCTCCTCTGTTTTCAGTTACTCTATTTTTGCTCTGAAACTCTAAAGCGAGCATCATTCTCAGACACTTCGTGTGTGTCCCTACAGAAATAAGAGAGAGCGAGAGAGATGGTGAGGATACATGCCCACACCACACACAATAAGCAGCGATGCTACACTCACGGAGGGATTAATTACGGGATCAACGGACTAACATACGTGGACAGTTGGGATTGGAGAAGGGAGAAGGATGGGCCCCACCCCAGCTGAAAATCAGGGGGGAGAGAGACCATGACGCTGATCGACGATTCAATATGGCTTTGCCTTTGCCCGAGGGTGATGCTCTAGATGCCCCTGTATCTGAAATTCTTAATATTTTGTGCAAGCACATGTATGATATCAAAATAAATGTGCAAGAAGTAGAAATAATACAAACCCTTCTTCATTGTAATTTTTGTGCTTTGTTTTCTTCCCAAATTCTGTGTCATCCACGTTTTACATATTCAATTAGCTTGCAAAAAAATCACATCTAAGGAAAGCAAGACAACAAAAGAACTGACCTCTGGATGCTCATTACCTCAGCCTTCATATGATCTGCTACCCAATCTTCATCTACAGCTCCAAAATAACCTATATAGGAGAAAGAGAAAACAAATTATGTGCAACCAAGAAGAAATCTGAGGCTCGAGACATTGCTCCCACCAGGGCGCCCGCGCGCACACACACAGATGCCATATGAGAGGTCGGAGAGGGGCACAAAGGGAGGGGGTGGACGCCGCGCCGGAATGGTCTCGAGGACAGAAGCCAGTAGCCCACTAGTAGAAAAAGGGGCTATCGTTGAGGCCTGTTTTGCCCATTAGTCCCGGTTCAATCCAGAACCGGGACTAATGTGAGCATTTATCCCGGTTCGTGAGCCCAGGGGGTCGGCCGGGCCACGTGG
Source organism: Aegilops bicornis (assembly GCA_021605145.1). Classification (NCBI taxonomy): domain Eukaryota; kingdom Viridiplantae; phylum Streptophyta; class Magnoliopsida; order Poales; family Poaceae; genus Aegilops; species Aegilops bicornis. The sequence continues at coordinate 879,715,099 of CM038670.1, forward strand.
GCCATTGGTCCCGGTTCGTCTGGACCTTTTGGTCCCGGTTGGTGGGACGAACCGGGACCAATGGTCCTGGCTCCTGGCCCACCACTATTGGTCCCGGTTGGTGGCATGAACCGGGACCAAAGGCTTCCCTTTAGTCCCGGCTCATGCCACCAACCGGGACTAATGGTGCTGCCTATATATAGCCCCTCGCGCAAGAGCAGAGCACACTGCTCTGCTTTTTTCGCCGAGGGGAGGGGGGCTTGATGGTGCTCTAGCTCACCTCATATGCACACAAGGTGTTCGATGGAATGCCCGAGCCACACTACTTAAGCTTTCTCCTCTCCAAGCTCGACCTCTAACCTCCATTATCCTCAATATTTGTCTAGGTTTAGCGGTCCGTCACGCCCGTCCCCGTCTTCACCGCCGTCGATCACCCGCGCCGATCTCATCGCCAGCACCACCGTGGTGAGCCTCTTGTTCTTATCTTCTTTCTGGAAGGAAAAATATTCTTACTTGTATTATTTTCTTACTTTTATTATTGCATCTTATATAGTGCAATGGTTTTGGTATCCGCCCCCGTCGGCCCTCGTCCTGTCTATGATTCGGATGTGGTATATATTATCTTTTCATAACTATTGGTTCATTTATTGTTTATGAAAATTAAGCCTACCAAAGTGACATAGATTTTATTTATCTAGGAGGTTGTTGAACCGAAATTCCAACCGACCCTATTGTCGAGAGGTTAAATTTAGTTGAAGAAGAAAACAATTTCTTGAAGGAAAAAATAAAAAACTTGAGGAGGAGAAGATGATATTGGAGTTGCATGTTGCGGATGTCGCCGATGATCACAAGATCAAGATGGATGCAATGCGCTTGAAGATGAGAAAGATTAGAAAATATGCCATTCATACCGAGGCTTGGTATCATTATGCCGTTGGATCAGTTGTTACCTTGGTTGCGATTATGATCGTATTGTTTTCACATTGAAATGGTTTACATAGTTTCAATGTATGGTTTAATTAATTTAGATGCTCTGCAGAGCTTTATGTTGTTAGATGAGAACTATGTATGTACTTTGGTTTTTATGTGATGATGAACTTCTATTAATTTGGTCATTTAATTATCTATTCATGATGTTCTGTAATGATTTTTGACACACTTAATTATATATAATGCACGCAGATGAACCGGCAATGGATGTACGGTGGCAGACACACCTCCGAGTACATTAAGGGCGTGCATGCTTTTCTCAAGTGGCTGAGGCAAACAAGCAGAATGGTTTTATGTGTTGTCCATGCCCTATATGTGGGAATCTGAAGTCTTACTCTGACCGGAAAATCCTTCACACCCACCTGCTTTACAAGGGTTTCATGCCACACTATAATGTTTGGACGAGGCACGGAGAAATAGGGGTTATGATGGAAGACGACGAGGAAGAAGAGTACGATGACAACTATGTGCCCCCTGAATACGGTGATGCTCTTGAACATCAAGTTGCACTGCAGACGATGTGCACGATGGTGCTGCAAGCGCAGCTGCTGAAGATCAAGATGAACCAGACGATGTGCCCCATGATGATGATCTCCGCCGGGTCATTGTCGATGCAAGGACACAATGCGAAAGTCAAAAGGAGAAGCTGAAGTTCGATCGCATGTTAGAGGATCACAAAAGGGTTGTACCCCAATTGCGAAGATGGCAACACAAAGCTCGGTACCGTACTCGAATTGCTGCAATGAAAGGCAGAGAATGCTGTGCATGATAAAGGATTTGAGAAGCTACTGAAAATAATGAAGAAGAAGCTTCCAAAGGATAACGAATTGCCCGACAGTACATACGCAGCAAAGAAGGTCGTATGCCCTCTAGGATTGGAGGTGGAGAAGATACATGCATGCCCTAATGACTGCATCCTCTACCGTGGTGCCTACAAGGATCTGAACGCATGCCCGGTATGCGGTGCATTGCGGTATAAGATCAGACGAGATGACCTTGGTGATGTTGACGGCGAGCCGGGTTCATGCGAAGGTGATGTGGTATGCTCCTATAATACCACGGTTGAAACGTCTGTTGTAAGCGGAGAGCATGCCAAGTTGATGTGATGGCACAGTGAGGACCGTAAGAAAGGCGGGAAGTTGAGAGCACCCACCGACGGGTCGCAGTGGAGAAAAATCGAGAGAAAGTACTTGGGATGAGTTTGCAAAGGACCCAAGGAACGTATGGTTTGCTTTAAGCGCGGATGGCATTAATCCTTTCGGGAGCAGAGCAGCAATCACAGCACCTGGCCCGTGACTCTATGTATGTATAACCTTCCTCCTTGGATGTGCATGAAGCGGAAGTTCATTATGATGCCAGTTCTCATCCAAGGCCCTAAGCAACCAACAACGACATTGATGTGTACCTAAGGCCATTAGTTGAGGAACTTTTACAGCTGTGGAATGGAAGCGGTATACGTCGTGGGATGAGCACAAAAGGAGGAATTTGACCTGAAGGCGTTGCTGTTGTTCGTGACAATCAACGATTGGCCCGCTCTCGATAACCTTTCGGAGACAGACAAACAAGGGATACCACGCATGCACGCACTGTTTACTTGACACCGATAGTATATACCGGGAAGCTGCAGGAAGAATGTGTACCTAGGCCATCGTCGATTTCTTCCGACCAACCATCAATGTCGAAGAAAGGCAAGCATTTCAAAGGCGAGGCAGATCACCGGAAGAAGCCCGCCATGCGTACTGGTGATCACGTACTTGCTATGGTCAATGATTTACACGTAATCTTTGAAAAGGGTCCCGGCGGACTAGCTGTTCCGAATGACGCTGAGAATCACGCACCCGTGTGGAAGAAGAAATCTATATTTTGGGACCTACCCTACTGGAAAGACCTAGAGGTCCGCTCTTCGATCGACGTGATGCACGTGACAAAGAACCTTTGCGTGAACCTGCTAGGCTTCTTGGGCGTGTATGGGAAGACAAAAGATACACACGAGGCACGAGAGGACCTGCAACGCTTGCGAAAAAGAGGGCATGCCTCCGAAGCAGTATGAAGGTCCTGCCAGCCACGCTCTTCTGAAAGAAGAGAAAGAAATATTCTTTGAATGCCTGCTCAGTATGAAGGTCCCGACTGGCTTCTCGTCGAATATAAAGGGAATAATAAATATGCGAGAGAAAAGTTCCAGAACCTAAAGTCTCATGACTGCCACGTGATTATGACGCAACTGCTTCCGGTTGCATTGAGAGGGCTTCTACCGGAAAAGCGTCCGATTAGCCATTGTGAAGCTATGTGCATTCCTCAATGCAATATCTCGAAAGGTGATCGATCCAGAAATCGTAGCAACGCTAAGGAGTGATGTGGCGCAATGTCTTGTCGGTTTCGAGCTGGTGTTCCCACCATCCTTCTTCAATATCATGACGCACGTCCTAGTTCATCTAGTCGACGAGATTGTCATTACGGGGCCCGTATTTCTACACAATATGTACCCCTTTGAGAGGTTCATGGGAGTCCTAAAGAAATATGTTCAGAATCGTGCTAGGCCAGAAGGAAGCATCTCCATGGGCCATCAAGCGAGAGGATGTCATCGGGTTTTGTGTTGACTTCATTCCTGGCCTTAATAAGATAGGTCTCCCTAAATCGCGGTATGAGGGGAGACTGACTGGAAAAGGCACGCTTGGAAGAGACTCAATAATATGCAGGGACGGATATTCTTGGTCTCAAGCACACTACACAGTTCTACAGAACTCTACCTTGGTGACCCGGTATGTCGATGAACACAAGAACAGTCTGCGCTCCAAACACGGAGCAAGGCGATTTAATCGGATTACATGTGAACACATCGGGACTTTCAGCAGTTGGTTGGAAACACGTCTCGGAGGTGACAGCACTGTTTGTGATGAGTTGTACTTGTTGTCCAGGGGACCATCTTCGATTGTAATGATTTGGAAAGGATCTGAGATAAATGGGAATACATTTTACATGATTGACCAAGGTGAAAAGAGCACCAACCAAAACAGCGGTGTCCGCTTTGATGCAGCAACCGACAAGGGAAATGACACATATTATGGTTACATAGTAGACATATGGGAACTTGACTACGGAGTAGATTTTAAGGTCCCTTTGTTTAAGTGCAAGTGGGTCAATCTGTCGAGGCGAGTGCAGGTAGACCCACGATGCGGAATGACAACAGTGGATCTGAAAAATCTTGGGTACACCGACGAACCGTTCGTCCTAGCCAATGATGTGGCACAGGTTATCTATGTGAAGGACATGTCTACCAGACCGAGGAAAAGAAAAGATAAAGAAGCGAATACATCATACAATGAGCCAAAGCGCCACATAGTTCTTTTCGGAAAAGGGACATCCCGGGAGTGGAGGGCAAGACAGACATATGTCTGAAGAGTATGAAAAGTTTCATGAAATTCCCCTTCAAAGTCAAGGCTGACCCAAGCATCCTGATAAATGATGAAGATTATCCATGGTTACGGCGCAATAAGAAAAGCGACACAAGCGAAGAAAAAGTGAAGACTTTCTCCATAACTATTATGATGATACCATGCCAACTTTGTAACACACGAGTATGATACCATTGTCCGTTTTGTTCATGAACATGTTATGCCAACTTTTCAGAGTTCATTTGAAAACTATGAATTTGAAAACCTCGCCAACTGAAGGGCGCTCACACCGGTTTATAATTAAGCCCGTCCCTCTACGCCTTGTTGAGCTCACAAACTTGTGATTCACACAAATTTCAAAGAATTCAAATTTTATAAAACTAATGGCACAAACAGAAAGTTTATAATTGTTCTAAAACAAATGGCACTAACAGAAAGTTTATAATTTTGCTGACCTAAAAGCAAAAAGAATTAAAAAATAAAGCAAAAAACCAAAAGAAAATAAATAATGCAGGAAACAAAACAAAAAACTTGAAAAAATAATAATAGCAACAATAAGCATTTTGTTGTAAGTAGAAACAAAATAAAATAAATAAAGCAACAAAGAAAACAAAAAAGTGTTTTTGAATTTTAAAACTAATGGCACAAACAGAAAGTTTATATTTTTTCTAAAACTAAAAGCACTAACAGAAAGTTTATAATTTTGCTGACCTAAAAGCAAAAAGAATTAAAAATAAAGCAAAAACCAAAAGAAAATAAATAATGCAGAAAACAAAACAAAAAACTTGAAGAAAAAATAAAAATAGCAACAATAAGTATTTTGTTGTAAGTAGAAACAAAATAAAATAAATAAAGCAACAAAGAAAACAAAAAAGTGTTTTCAAATTTTAAAACTAATGGCACTAATAGAAAGTTCATATTTTTCTAAAACTAAAAGCAAAAGGAAATAAAATATAAAGCAAAAAAAACTGGCACCTACTAGGCCCCACGGCCTGAATACGACTAGAAACCCTACATGGGCCAGGATTCAGGCCACAGAGGCCCAATAGGCCCACAGCAAGAGTAGCATGATTAGGCCCGAAAGCCTGCATTTGAGAGGAGCTCGAAAGGGGACGCACACCAGCGCTTATAAACCAGTGCCGGTGCCCTTCAACTAGCGAGGTGGGACTAAACATTTGGGTTCGGGGCAGCACAGGCCTTTGGTCGGTTGGTGGCACCAACCGGGACTAAAGTGGTTTAGTCGGTTGGTGCCATGCCGGGACTAATGCCCCTTTAGTCCCGGTTGGTGCCACCAACCGGGACCAAAGGCCGCCGCTTCCGCCCTTTGGGCTGCTGAAATTTGGCCTTTGGTCGGTTGGTGGCACCAACCGGGACTAAAGGGGCATTAGTCCCGGTCGTGGCACGAACCGGGACCAATGCTCTTTCTATATAAGCAAGACTTGGGAAATTTTCACATATCCTCGCCCATTTGCCCCAACCTCCCCGGCGCGCCAGGCTGCCCAGCGTCGCCCGACGCTTGTCATCATCGCCATACGCCTCGTCGTCGCCGTCGCCCTGCCTCGTCGTCGCCGTCCCCTGCCTCGTCGCCGTCCCCCTGCCTCGTAAATCGCCCGTCGCCCTGCCCAGCGCCGCCCGCCGCCCGTCATGATCGCCCTGCCTCGTCGTCGCCGTCCCGCCCCGTTGCAGCGCCCTCGCCGTCGCCGCCCCTGCCTCCAGCGACCTCGCCGACCTCGCCGTCGCCGCCCTGCCTCCCGACCTCGCCGTCGCGCCGCCTCCCGCCGCCCCCGTCGCGCGACCTCGCCGTCGCCTCCGCCTGATGAGCCCCCACGCGCACCTGCCCAGCCTGCCTGCCCCTGCCCGGCCCCTCGCCACCGCCATGATTTTTATTATGTATAGAATATGATGTTTTTATTATGTATAGAATATGATGTTTTTTATTATGTATAGAATATGATGTTTTTATTGATGTATAGAATATGATGTTTTTGCAGATAAATGTTCATGTATATATATTGATATATTCATTGATGTATAGAATATTTTATAAAAGAAGAAGAAGAAGAAGAAGAAGAAGAAGAAGAAGAAGAAGAAGAAGAAGAAATGAGAAGAAGAAAAAGAGAAGAAGAAGAAAGAAGAAAAATAGAAGAAAAAAAAGAGAGAAGAAGAAGGAAAAGAGGAGAAGAAGAAGTTTCTTCTTCTCCTCTTTTCCTTCTTCTTCTCCTCTCTTTTTCTTCTTCTCCTCTTTTCCTTCTTCTTCTCCTCTCTTTTTTTCTTCTATTTTTTATTCTTCTTTCTTCTTCTTCTCTTTTTTCTTCTTCTCATTTCTTCTTCTTCTTCTTCTTCTTCTTCTTCTTCTTCTTCTTCTTCTTCTTCTTCTTCTTCTTCTTCTTTTTATCGGGAACGAGGGTGTCGAGGATCGCTGAGGGGTCGACGGTCGGGAACTAGGCTAGAGGGTCGAGAGGGTCACAGAGGGGTCGAGGGTCGTCGAGGCCGGTCGAGGGTCGTCGAGGCCGGTCGAGGTTTCGTGGCACAAGGGTTTGAGGGTTCGAGGGTTCTAGGGTCGAGGTTCGAGGGTTCTAGGGTTCGAGGGTTCTAGGGTCGAGGGTTCGAGGGTTCTAGGATCCGAAGGAAGAAGGAAGAAGAAGAAGAAAAAGAATGAGAGGAAAAAGAAGAAAAAGAAGAGGAGAAGAAGAAAGGAAAATAGTAGAATAAGAAAAAATAGAATTTTATTCTATTTTTCTTCTTCTCCTCTATTCTTCTTCTTCTCCTCTTTTTTCTTCTTTTTCTTCTTCTTCTTCCTTCTTCCTCTTTTCTTCCTTTTCCGATAGGGGGTACCGATAGTGTCAAAGTATTGAAGAAATCCATCGCTTCATCATTAGCGGAAGTAACCATGGCATGATGGTACGAAGTCCTCAAAGTTGTTACGGAATGGAGTCCGGATAGGATAATTTGCCTTTTGCTGAACTTTGTACCAAAAAGCGAATTATCCTATCTGGGACCTGCTCCAAAACAACTTTGGAGAGCTTCACCATCATGCACCTTTTACTTCTAATGATGAAGACATGGTTTTGTTGAATCCTTTGACACTAGGCAACCTCCGACCCCTCAGTGATAGCTTCAACACGTGGGGTGGGGGTCGATATTACGTACCCCTCCTAGCTTGAAGCGTTCTCGAGGCCACCCCTAACCCTTGAAGCGTTGTCGAGGCCACCCCAAACCCTAGAGAAGCAGCGTCGAGGCCACTAATATGATTCCTTATTGTGATTAGCTAGCTAGTTCTCGTTGGCACTAATATATCCATATCTGTCATGTTTGAATAATAATTGCCATGTTGTAAATATTTGTAGAAACTATGGACACCCCGAGACGAAGCACAAGAAGCGTTGTTGAGGGACATAATCGCACACGGAAGTGATGCCGTCTCCTCGATGATGTTTCTCAACGTCGATAACGATGGTCCGGAAGGAGAGGGTGAAGAAGCAGCTGGCTATGATTTACATGGCTCCGATGACCCAATGCCGGTGCAAGAAGTAGACCGTGAGGACGGCTCCGGTGATCACCAAACCGAGTCCGGCCAGGTATATATATTAGTTAAGCTGTCTTGACTAGCTCTCGTCTTTGTTTTGGTATATATATATGTACACATATTAATTAACTCTCGTCTTTGTTCTTTTTCTAGCCCTCCGGATCGAGCACAACTTCGGTAAAGAGGCGAGGCCGAAGAAAAAGTTGAGCTCGGATGAAAAGTTTGAGATCATACAAATCGCTTGACGACGGCCAACCGATTGAACCCTACCGGACAAAGAAGGCATTTGTTGCTCGGTGCGGGGTTACGGTTAGGGACAAGATCGATCAGCATCCACCAATGGTATAAGCCTAAGAACGAAGACCACGAGGTGTCTTATGTCAATGATATGCAGAAAAATGATCTTTGGACTGAGCTGAAGTCAAATTTTACCCTACCGCCAGAGGATGATCCGGAGAAGCCAGTAATAGAGCCATTAATCAAGTCTTTTGCTCTTAAGAAGATGGCAGAACAATTCAGGAATTGGAAGAAAGACCTCAATACGTATGTCGAAAAAATGAGACACCAGAATTCACGGGCAAATATGAGAAGATCGAGAGATGATCGGCCCGCATTTGTGGCCTACAAGACATCGGAAAAGAGTAAAAAGATGTCAGCGACAAACAAGAGAAATGCTGCGAAGAAGAAGCTTCATCATCGCCATGCGGTCAGGTGGCTACCTCATAGCCCGGCCTAAGTGGTCCAAGGCTGAGAATGATCTGCTTGATAAAGGGATCGAACCGAGACAATGAACTGGCCAGACCGTTGCGGACTTGGTTCTTGGGCGGCGGATCCTTGGACCCTATAACGGGAAGTGCATTTGGACGGACGAACAATTGGACATACCAGTCAAGAGGCTTAAGCATTATATCGAAGCAGCGCAGCAAGGGAAGTTCGTTCGAGACGGGGAGAAGGGCGAGCTCACAATGGCCCTCGGGAATCCTGAGCACCTGGATGGACACGAGGCACGCCGAGCTCCCTTCGTGGAAGGCTGGATTTCGGACGCAGGGGGTTACAAAACCCATGAGAGGAGGAAGAAGCTGGAAGCAGAGCCTAATGCAGGCGCTGCGAAAGGTAATGGGGCTAGAGGAACGAGAAGCAGCCGATCACAACAAACGACCTGCGAAGCTTCCCCGAAGCTACCCCGCCATCTCAGCGGAGAAGCAGCGTGGCTTCCACCGAGCTGCTTCAGCCAGAGCAGCATGCCTTGACGGCTCCTGCCAGCTATCCCGTGGATGTTATCACGGATGCTGAAAGTTGCCACCTTATGGCGCAATGGAGCAATTTAAAGGTCAAGCGGCTGTTGGCTCTATTTATCCCACTAAACCCGACTCAACTTTTCACTGCCGGCCGATTCCAGAAGGATATGCTAAGGTGATGGTCGATGAAATAACGGAGGGATTTGAGGAGCTCGGCTTGACCACCCTACGGTGGAGGGAGTATCGGCTGGGTTACGCTCAAGACTCCATGCCTATGGCGGAAGGATCTCATCAACCTTCCGAACTGGACGCCTCCGCCTCCTCCTCCTCCTCCGGCGAGTCAGGGCACTCCGCCTCCTCCACCGCCTCCTCCTCCTCCTCCGGCGAGTCGGGGCACTCCGCCTCCTCCACCGCCTCCTCCTCCGGCGAGTGACGATCAGGGCACTCGGCCGGCTCCTTCTCCGGCGCGTGGCGGCACTCCGTCTCCTTCTCACTTTGCACCGGCGCGCCCGAGCAGCCAGCCTCCTCCTTCTCCGCCTCGTCAGCAAGGGCGGAAGAGACCCGCCGCCGCTCCGGCTGCTCCGCCGCGTCGTAGTCCTTCTCCTCCGCCTCGTAAGCAAGGAAAGAAGACATCCGCTCCGTCTGCTCTGTCGGCGTCTAGCAATCTTGCCAAAGGCGGGAGGAGATACTGATTCGGTCCTTCTCTCAAGACTCGGAGAAGTTACCGTCTGAGAGGAACGAGGAGGAAAAGCGAAGATCGGGCGGACCGAAGTGGATGACTGGTTTCAAGGGTTGAAAGCAAAGAGACATCCACCTCCGGAGGAGAAGGTAGATCCGGTCAAAGCGAAGCGCCTTGTGGCTGCCCTGACAAAACCACCCAAGTCTCCGCCGAAAGGCAACTATGAGCGCATTATTGGAAAGGCATTTGCCGAGGCGGAGAGATCGGGAAGTACTGTCAGTGATCGAAGGATGAAAGAACGACGAGCTGGGAAACAAATTGCCCAGCTCGGCGAACAAGCGAAAGAATCGTGCCCCCCGCTCAAGGTGCCTGCTAGCGACATCGTCGATCCGAGGATGGTGCCCGGTTATGGCAATCCTGAAGATTACTTGCCCGACGATGTACAATTTGATTTCTTGGAGGTGCAGATACAAAGATACGAGTCACGGGAAGCCTCTCGTCAAAGATGAAAGCTCTCTAACAACGATGATCACGAAGATTGCATGATTGGTACATGAAAACCTGCAAAGAGTCTCGACGGAGGAATACTTTGTATTTGAGAGTTAAAAGGAGCATGACCTCCTTGGAATTGAACTGTTGCCTATTCCATTTGAGGAGTTCTATCAGTTTTTCAATCAATTGGCCATCGATAAAGCAACGGTCACCTGCTATCATCTGTAAGTAGTACTACTTCTGTCATTAAGTATCTCTATATAACTCAGCTCTTTCATTGCATGTATTTATAAATATCATCACTATATTATGCAGATTGAAGATCGCAGAAATGAAGAAAAAACAAGTGGGTGATATTGGGTTCATTAACACATATCTCATCGATGCAAATGAGGTTAAATATCGTGCCAAGGAAACCGAGGCCAACTTGCTCCGATCGTTGGAAATAAATGAACACAAAAATACAATACTCTTTCCTTACAACTACACGTGAGTATTCTTGTCTTGTGGCATATTCGGTTTCCCTTATTTAGTCAGGTTATAGAAATGTAATATTGATGAGTTATGCATGCGTGCATGAGTTCCACTATATTCTCCTAGAGATTAAGCTTGAGCAGGGAGTAGTAACTGTCTTAGACTCGAGACGAAAAGATCCCAAGGAGTATGCGGAAATGACTGAATTGCTCGAGAAGTAAGTTAAATCGATAATTATCCACCATATCAGCAACTTTGTTTATTTCTGATATCAAGTAATTGTTTTCTTTGTATGGCAGGGCTTGGGGAAAATTCACCAAAAAAGCTCCGGGACTACCGAAGAAGCTGCAATTTAGACACCCGAAAGAAAGTACTATATAGTAGCATATTCCACGCGCATCTCCTAGTGATTCAAGCGCTAGTTTCATCAATACCATTTAGCATGTGCTTGCTATATATAATTATCAGTTTGATTGACCTCTGTTTCTTGTAAAGTGGTTGTGGCAGGAACAAGGGAATGATTTCTATGGATACTACGTTTGCGAGTCCATCCGCCACACGACCTGTGAGAGGGGCTACTCCGACAAACAATTTGAAGTGCGTAAATAAAAATATTCACAATTTTATTTTATAACCATCATTTGTGTTGAGTTTCATTCATTCATATATATATATATATGTATTGACCCCTTTCTTAAAATTAGATGTTTCGGCAGCGGGATGAACTCCTAGCACCAGATCGCATGCGAGCAATTCAAGAGGAATTGGCGGCATTCTTTCTTGACCACGTGATCGCTGAAGACGGAGAATACTATGTGGACCACAGCGTCCGTATTGTAAAAGATAACTATTGTATATATGTAGACGGTAGTGTCGGATAGATATCACGAGAACTTGTTGTTCGACCAATCTCTCGGAGAAGGAGAGGTGGTCGATATCACTTCTCTCTGTATGCATATATATGTTCATGACGATCTTCTGTTTGCTTAATTACTAGCTAGCTAGCATGTCTAGTTAGTCCTCTCTATACGTATGTATAGTATGTAGCGTCGACCAAGCACGGACAAAAGAAAGGACACTTTTCTCTATTAATTAGCTAGCTATAGCACAATATATGAAACACCTAAATTAACCCCCAAAACCCCCAAACCCCCCCTCTTTTGAAAAAAAACAAAAACCAGAGCCAAAGAAAGCCGACGCTGGCGTGGATGCCTATTGGTCCCGGTTGGTGCCACCAACCGGGACCAAAGGCCTCCACTGGGCTCGTGGACAGGCCACGTGGAGGCCATCTGTCCCGGTTCTGGATAGAACCGGGACTAAAGGGCGAGGGTATTAGTACCGACCCTTTAGTCCCGGTTCATGAACCGGGACTAAAGGCCCTTATGAACCGGGACTATAGGCCCTTTTTCTACTAGTGCCCATGGCCATGAGGCAGAGGAGGACCCCGAGTGAGAGAGTTGTCGCCCCTGCCATCACTGTGTCGTCGCCGCCAATGGGCATATTCCCTAGGAAGAAGTTTGGGGAGAGGATGGCAACGACGACAGGCGGCAGATGGGGGTGACATGCGGCGACGGATGTGGATGCCAAGGAAGAGGACGGCGGCCGGAACGCTAGACGTAGAGGGAGACTGGAGAGGGCACGATGGAGAGGCAGCAGTGCTGCTGCCACGCCACCTCTCAGGACATGCTTGCGCTGCTTTGCCCTCATCGTTGTCGCTCCCGCTCCTGCTGTCAGTCCATAATGCAAGGGAGATTTTACGGTACATTATATACACCAGAGCACGTGTATTATATGGGCGATCTAACGGATAAGACTAATTAGGCCTTTTTAGAGCCCAAGGGTATTTTCGACCTAATTTTTTTATACATTTAATTGACCCAATTAAGTCCAGGGGTATTTCTGTCCTAATTTTTTCAATTAACTTAATTGCATTAACATTGCACTTAATTATAACACTAATCATTGTGCGTACTCATTTGAATTTCGATTCGAGCGGTTCGTCCTCTCTCCTCCTCTCGAGCCCTAGCCTCCGGCGCCCTCGATCGCCGCCGATCGCCTTCGGGGCCCTCGTCGTGTCACTCCTTCCTCCTCCTCCTACTCCCCTCCCTCCTCCATCACAAGTCACCCCCGTCGGGTGGCGCCAGATCTGCCAAGGAGCCGCTAATCCCCTCCTTCCCCGATCCGACATCACCTTCCCCGACACGAGGACAGATCATCCTCATCGACGTGCATCAACTTTTTCACGCCAGATCTTTGTTGTAAGTGCCTGATATGTCTCCAACGTATCTATAATTTATAAAGTATTCATGCTGATATTTTATCATTCTCGGATGTTTTACAATCATTTTATAGCAACTTTATATTATTTTTTGGGGCTAACCTATTGACCAAGTGTCCAGTGTCAGTTGCTGTTTTTTTGCTTGTTTTATACATTGCAGGAAATCAATATTAAATGGAGTCCAAACACCGCGAAACTTTTTGTGGATTTTTTATGGACCAGAAGACCACCAATGGACCAGTAGCTATGTGTTTAATCTCTCTCTCTCTCTCTCTCTCTCTCTCTCTCTCTCTCGTGTTCTTGAGATGTCACGATCTTGATGTATCGCGGGCTTTGTTAATATATTCGGATCATATGGTGTTTTCCTATCTCTATCTTGTTGTGATGAATTGAGTTTTTCCCTTTGAGATTTCGTTGTTATCGGATTGAATACTTTTATGGATTTGAGAGCACTTGATATATGTCTTGCATATGAATACTCGTGGTCAGTGGCAGACCTAGACAAACGGCAGGCCCCAGGCCGCCCCAGGCCAGCTTCGCAGCACTGTAGCTACAGTATTGTACTGTAGCTACAATCAACGAAGGAATCGCCATAGCTACAGTACTGTACTGTAGCTACAATCAATGAAGGGAATCACCAACACGCCCCAGGCAGCCGCCCAGGCTGCCTGGGGCCTAAATCCGCCTCTGCTCGTGGTGACAATGGGGTATCATATTGATTCACTTGATATATGTTTTGGCACTCAACTCGCGGATTCCCGAGGTGACATTGGGGTAATCTATGCATAGGGGTTGATGCACGTTCTTGTCTTTGTTTCTCAGGTAGAAATCTTGGGGCACTCTTTGAGGTTCTTTGTGTCGGATTGAGTATTATAAATCTGAAATTATTTGGTGTTATTTTAGTACGAACTCTTGGATAGATCGATCGGAAAGAATAGCTTCGCGGTGGTTTCGTACCCTACAAACAATTTCTTCTTATGTTCTCCACTAGATAGGAACGTTAGAGTGATTCTTCATCGCACTTTGGGGGATGGTTATGTGATCCAATTATATTAGCACGCGAAAGTACGGACCCTAGGCCTTATTTTCAAGCATTGCAATACCATTTTTGTGCCTGTTTACCATTTGCTACCTTGCTGTTTTTATTTATTCAGATTATAAAAATATATTTCTACCATCAATATTACACTTTTATCACCATCTCTTCACCGAACTTGTGCACCTATACAAATTACCATTGTATTTGGTGTGTTGGGGACACAAGAGACTTTTTGTTATTTGGTTGTAGGGTTGTTTGAGAGATACCATCTTCATCCTACGCCTCCCACAGATTGATAAACCTTAGGTCATCCACTTGAGGGAAAATTGCTACTGTCTTACAAAACTCTACGCTTGAAGGCCCAACACGTGTCTACAAGAATAAAGCTGCGTAGTAGACATCAAGCTATTTTCTGGCGCCGTTGCCGCTGAGGTTAGGTAAGCAGGACTCACATCCCGTCAACGAAGCTCTTTTCTGGCGCCTTTGCCGGGGAGGTGAGTGCATGAAGGTATATCTTTAGATCTTGCAATTGAATCTTTTAGTTTTTTATTTATCACTAGTTTGGTTTATAAAAGAAAACTAAAAATGGAATTGATGTTGCATCATATTATTCATCTTTATAATGTATTTCATGAAAATGATGGAAAGGAAAATTGTGCTCAATTGATAGAACAAGAATTCAATAGAATGTTTCGTAGCAAAGAAGCATGGAATTGAGGTTGCATCATATTATTCAAGGCTTCATGTGCACGTTAATAGGAAGATGCAACTTGTTGATTTGTTGCAGCATGTTGAGCACTGCGTATCCATAATGCGTAAGAATGAAGCAGCATTAGGCGCAGTAGCGTCACATACGATACCCTTCACTAAGCTGAATGCACACCCTCTTGAGATTGCTGCCTCTTTATATTTATACACCTGTGATATTTCCACTGGTAAAGCATCAGATTATCGAGGGAACAAATTGGCAGGTCATAGACCGGGAAGCGTGTGATGCTTTGGTCACGTTTGGAGTTTTGTGCAAAGCCCCATATGCAAGGATGCTAGAGAATTGCAAGGTAAGGACTCGGATGCTATGGTTCCTACAGACTTGGAAGGTAAGGATGGTGAGGACTTGCATGCAAAAAACTTGGATGCTGAGGATGCCAATGACTTAGAAGGCAAGGATGGTGTGGACTTGGATGCAAAAAACCTGGATAGTAAGGATCCCAATGACTTGGAAGGTAAGGACAGTGAGGAGTTGGATGCAAAAAAGTTGGATGCACAAGGCGTGGATGCTAAGTCTGTGGATGTCAGATATCACGTGACTTGTCTGTTTATAGGAGCAAGACTGGATGATGCAGCTTGTAAATGTAAAAAGTGGTAAAGTGAGGATTACCCATGCACGCATATATTTTGCGTTCTGGATCATCTTGGTGTACACATATTTCCAAAAAAACATTATGAAGAAAAGATGGAGAATGCATGCCAAGCAAGTGTTCCCTTCTTCGAGGACTGCGAATACTCATGTATGGTCTGACCACATGAATAAGTATCATCAACTACACAACATGACTAGTGACACTTCATTCACAGTCGCAGCTAGCGATTCACAGTCAGAACAGGTGACGGAGCTCCTCCGGAGTATAATGGTTGATGGAGAAAAAATTGATTTGGATGAAGGCCAGAAATCGTTTGTTCCTTTGCATGCATACTTCTCTACTGCTTGCGAATGTTGCACTAATGACATGGAAAATCCAATCAAAATAGTTCCAAAGGGAGACCAACTACCGAAGAATCGAACAAGAGGATTAAATCCAGGCGCGAGCGGATGAGAGGGAAAAAAAGGAACGAAGTTAGTGCACATGTTTATCTCATTGTTCATTTCCATACATGCTTACAGTGTTAATATGTTCTCCGGGAGAGTGTTCACATGTTTTTCTTCAATTTACGCAGGAAAAAATCAGGTAAATCAAAAGTCACAAGGAGGAAGAAGCGAAAAGAGAAAGACTCAGCGACAGAAGAAGAGACAGAGTCGGATACAGAAGAAGAGGAAGATTCAGATACACAAGAAGAGGAAGATTCAGATGCAGAAGAAGAGGAAGATCCAGATTCTTGATTCACTTTTCAGCTACGTAGTACGCACACAACTGAATCACGTGGTGAGATTTTAAATGTCTTTCAATATAACACACGATTTAGCATCATACCTAACTATGAACCGTGATCAACTTCTCATCCCATGGACTTGCAGATACGTGGGGTGGAAGCACATCTGAGAGCATCACTGCGAATCAATGGACCATAAAGCCATGCATGGCAAGACATTAACGTGACCCAATGAACAGTAAAGCTTGTTCCTGTGCCAAGACAAGATGACACGCCAGTCAACAATATTAGCTTCTAATTATATTTTTCATTGTTAATACGTGAAATGCTGCTAACAAAATGAGATGTTATAGTTCTTCTTGTGCACTCTACATGTTGAAGAACATCAAATTTTTTACGGGAGAAGATCTTACACTGCATTATGAACAAGTACGTAGAGTAACACCTAAAATTCTGTCAATTTTGTAAACGTATGGAACGATACTAACATATCCTCCCATGTAGGCCTACATCGACAATTACATAAGAGAGTTGTCTGTTGTCCTTCTTAATTTGCCCTACAATAAATTAAAATCCATGAAAAGGCTGAAGACGTACAATGCTAGCCTATCGGATGCAGCTGCGGTTGAAGATCACGAAGATGCAAGCAGTTAGTCCATCAGTGGTTGATTCTTAGATATGAAATGTACACTTGGTTATGAAGCGGTAGAGTAGGGTGTGGTTTGGTTTTAGTCCCGAAGAAGGTTTCCTAGCCATGTTCTTAGTCCACTGCAGATTAATAAAGTTGTAATACTTCACAGTACTGGTTCCAAATACTATTCTGGAAATAAATTTGGTCTCCATGAGAGATGCTGAAACATATATTTGCTTTTTCAACCAGAACTTTATCTTTGAAGGTTAGGAAGGTTAACTGAATTCTTAAATTTATAGTTAAGTTTCGTCAGAGTGTGGACAAGATTCAAAAAAATTACAAAGTGCACGAGCAAACCTAGATGAAGTCGTGTGGGTTTCTTCAATTTTTCTATCACTAGTTGGAAGTGTCGTGCAAGGTTTTCAGTTTCAGTTTCAGAAAAATTTCAGCGAGTGCTGAAATATTGTGGCCAAAAGGCAAATGTTTCAGTGAGTGCTGACATGAATGAAATTCAGTGAATTTTATCGAAATCTTACCGAAAGTGAAAACCATGGTGTCGTGCCATCTTGAGCAGCACCAGATATGATTCAGTATTATCAACAAAATTTGTTCTCACATATACGAGGAAAAAAGGTATGAGCATATGCAAGATCAGATGTGCAATAAAATAGCTTCACAAGAGAGAGTAAAATACTTCATGTGTGAACACTCAATCCTAGTTGACTTAGAACCAGTTTTCATCCTAAAAAGAGGTCCAGTGATTGAGTTAGAACCAATAATAAAGTGGTCCAGTTCTTTTGGCTGATTTTCCAAGAAACGTGAACTATATTTGTTTGACAATCGTGATTCTCAAGAGGCCTACGTGTTGTTACGCAACTTACCTTAGCTTTTTTACACCATAACTTACCTTAGCTAAACTCTCCATGACCCCCTAATATTCAACCAGGTGGGTCCCCTCCCTTGATATCCTCCAACTGAAAAAATCGATACGTAGGTATATGCCCGGGTTGTTACGACTATAAATAGGGATCCTTTGAAACCTCGCAGATCATAGTTCGTCCTTCTGCGCCGCCCAAACCAGCAATACCGAAGGACGGAGCAACCCAGGAATCCAGCAAGACCGAACGACGGAGCCAAACATGAATCCGCTGGTAACTCGCAACGATCTCCTGCTGCAACCCCTGCTTTCTTTCGTGCCACGATCTTCCTCCCATGATCTCTTGCGGCAACCCCACTCGTTGTTTGCATATTCATGTAACTTAGCATGTTTTAAAAAAAATTAAGTTGGGGGCGTTAGGGTAGGGCGCTAGGATTAATTTCCTACCAGATTGGCAGTTGATTGATTAATTCCTGGATAATTCCCAGCATCTGGTCTTGTCAATGCCAATTAGTGCAGTGGGTGCTTGCCTTCTTTTTCCCTCCGCATGAGTTATGGAAGGCATCGCTGGCCCATGTATTAATTCCATACTACTAACC
Source organism: Aegilops bicornis (assembly GCA_021605145.1). NCBI lineage: Eukaryota > Viridiplantae > Streptophyta > Magnoliopsida > Poales > Poaceae > Aegilops > Aegilops bicornis. The sequence continues at coordinate 879,733,381 of CM038670.1, forward strand.
ATGATTAGCGCCTAGAGTTGAGGAGATCACGGTTGGATAGGCTTTTATTTCCAATCTTTATTTCATTTTAGATAAGCGCCTTGCAAAGGAGATGACCTTATATGAGTGTTCAAATGTAACCAAGCTGAATCTAATGATAGTGTTTGCACATTCATGGAACTCATCATGCTTGTAAACAAATTACCTCATGCAGTAGCGTAGATCATAGTTTTTATGTTGGTATATATAAGTTGTAGTCGTCTGTATGAGTGTTTAAATTGTATACCATGCTGAATCTAATCACACTTGCACATCCATTGAACCCAGGATGCTTCTTTGCCGCCATATGAGGAGTTCATAAATGGATTAAAAACGCAGCAAAGGATGTACGTCCAGTTGATAGGACTTGGTGGACTTCTCAAGACACCTAGCATCAAAATTAGACGTGAACTGTGTCAGGCCATCGCTAATTCATATGATGCAGAGCAGGATGCCTTTATCATTAATGGGAGACCATGTATGATCACATTAGAAGATGTAGCGCATATAACAGGCATGCCCTGCGAGGGGAAGAAGCACGTCCCTTCAAATCTTGATGATACTATGGAGTTGTGGAAGAAACTGAAAGACCATAATGACACCAAAATAACTTTCAAAGGATTGCTAGCCAAGATGAAAGGCGACATCACACCAAATTTTGTCAGGCCATTTGTCTTGTACACCATAGGCAAATATGTATGCCGGACAAAAGAGGAGTATGTGGATAACAAGTATATTGGGATTGTTAGAAACGTTGAGACGATAAAGGGCACAAATCTTGGACAGCTAACGCTTGACTATCTTATGGATAGCGTCAAGAATTTTGTAAAGGGTGAGGCAAATCTGGATGGGAACCTACCACTGTTGTAGGTAATTCGCAATAGTACAATTATAAGCTACCTAATATACATTACATAATCTACGAGAATGTTTGTAAACTGCTTTTGTTGCCATGCAGACATGGTACTGCGAGAAGTTCAGAGTGCACCAATTGGACTCTAGCATCTCGTATGAATCAAGGTTAAGGCCGCTGATCCAGAACTGGAGTGAGGAGAAGGCAGGAAAGGTTGACAATATAATCCAGAAAAATTATCTGGGAGTTGGAGAGGTAAAATGTTAGCACATTGCCTGGATTATGTAACATATTTTCTGAATCATACTAACGACACTAAACTACAGTATGTTGAGGACCTGATGCAGCCTTTCATTCCTCCACGAGATGGTACGCTAGCCAAACCGAAGACTGGCGCTCAGGTAAATGAGTTACATCAGGCACAAATGTATATCGTACCATTGCAACTAGTATGAAGTTATATGATTCTAACTGTTTCAAAGTCTCAGATTAAGGTACTCGTCGGACGTGTATTGACTGATTTATAAGAAGTTGCCTCCCTCGTGCGGGAGGCCGGTGCACAACAATTCGATCTGATGTGCACCCTTGAAAAGAAAATGGATGAGTGCCTTAGGCGCACCCTTACAAATGACAAGTTCACGGAGGACCTCATCAAATAATTGAACGTAAGCATAGAATTGTAAGTTTAGTATATATATTTGGAAATTTACGTGTACAAGGTTTTTTTAAATTAGTTTACTATGAAAACACCCCAGACTAACATATATATTTTTAAGACAAAACGCGATGCAATATTTTCAGGAGTGGAAGACATACATCTTTCTGACCCCAGGGCACCTTCACACCCAATGAAGGCCTCTGTTGAGAATGCTGAGCATGCTTCTGACCAGGGGCAACAAAAGGATGTCACGGAGGTTGCTGCTAAGCACCATTGTAAGCAGGGAATAAAAAGGATGACATGGAGCCACCCATGAAGAACCTTGATGAAGATTTTGACATACGCATGTTAACTTAATTATAAAACAATCATTTCCGTTCCAGAAATAACATGCGATCTTCCACGTACATGATGAAGCATTCGAAAGAGCTGCTGTAAAAATCGAAGATAATCTCAGGGGTGTTCATAAGCTTTTTAAAGAGCTGGATGATATCCAGGGTGCTCCTAGTTTGGATACGCAAATGCATTTCAAAGCCACCACAAGCCTTGAAGCTTTCCAGATGATGCACATTTTACCTATAATCGAGCAAGAATCTACTAAAGGCTAACATGCGGTTTATTTCGTATGACAGAATCCGTTCAAGAGACGGAGTAAGCACCACTCTGTGAAGGCTACTAGATCGTGGGAGCCTGAAGAACCCCGTGCCTTCACAAATGGTGACAGCCGGGATGAATCCTTTCGAAAATAGCAAGAAGTAAGTGTGGTTGAATCGACGCCACCAAATCATGGGGCCGAAAGGAAAAGGGTGGTATTGGAATTATTTAAGAATGACGAGTACGTTTCGTACGATATTGAGAAAAAAAAGGAAAAACAAGACTCCATCAGAGTCTACAAATGATTCTGAGGACATGAATAATAAAAAGAGGAAAATCGGCTCTAGCAACTAAAAAAAGAGGTCGGAAGTTTCTGTATGGAAGAGGGACAGCTAGACATGGTTTGACATGATTTCGTGGCGTCACTGGTCAACACTACAAATCGTGAAAAACAAATGGTCTTAATTGATGATATTGGCGTGCTATCGAAGCATTTCAATGCCTCACCCAAAAAGATGAATCTGAAGATGGCATATGGTTGGGTGACGAAGTAAGATATTTCACAAATTAGTTTATCAAGTTTAATTTATGTACAATACAATTAACTTGATTTTTGTTTTAGGTGGTTGATGCTGCGATTCAGTTCATGTGTCATGATGAACCAATTGACACAAGGGACGGGCAAGTGGTTTACATTGAGAGGGTGGCCGGCGTCGCTAAGCTCGAAAGAGATGGTAGGATACATGAGTGCTACGAGGACACTTTGGCAGGCATTCCTGGAACAACACAAGGCACCAACTACCTGGAACATGATATGGTATTTTAACCACGACGTAAAACAAATTATTTTATTACTATACACGTTGATCTAATTACCTGCGCACTCCAGGTTTAAACGTCCACTGGTTCCTTGTGGTCGTAAACCCCAGAAGGAAGGAGATTCAGATTCTTGATTCACTTTTCCACTGTATAGTACTCAGAGAAGTACATAACATGGTGAGAATTTCAACATATTTAATTATAACAAAGGATTTAACATCGTATGTAAGTATTTGTTGTAGACAACTTCTCATCCCATTGGACATGCAGGTACGTGGGATGGAAACACATCTGAGAGCAGCGATGCGAGTCAATGGGATAAAAAGCAATGCATGGGAAGACATTAACGTGATGCAATGGCCAGTAAATCTTATTAAAGTGCCAAACGCCGATGACACCTCAGTCAACAATATTAGCTTTTTTTTGTTTTAGATTGTTAATACGTGAAATGCTGATCTAACAAAATAAAATGTTGCAGTTCTTGTTGTGCACTATACATGCTGAAGAACATCGAATTATTTACGGGAGAAAAACTGAGGCTGCAATATGACCAAGTACTTATTAAATGTTGACCAAGTAAATAAATGAGAGATGGTCTCGGAACTGATTAATCAAGGTGAGATGACATCGAATGAGCAGGTGCTAGTAGAAAATTTCCTGCCCATGGATGCTGAAGTTACACTTAGATTACCTTTGGCCACCAGGAAATTTGATGATGAATGTGCCTGGTTTTGGGAGAAGTCTGGAGAGTTCACAGTGCGTTCGGCGTATGTTGATCAGTACACATAACTGATGGGAGGCATGGCTAGATGGGCGTTCAGGGCACTCCAACCCGAGCCTTAAAGAAAAAGCATGGACCCAAATGTAGAAGTATAGTATACCGTCGAAGGTAAAGACCTTTGCGTGGCGGCTGGCACGACAAAGCTTGCCCACGGGAGACGTGGCACATCATAGAAATATGTCAACTGAAAGTACCTGTGCCATCTGTGAAGTTACAGAAGATTCTTGGAGACATTCGCTGCTTGAATGTAGGATGGCACGAAGTGTTTGGATGCTTGTGGATGAAGAGCTCCATGATCAGATCAAGCTGTGTGGTGATAGTTCAATGCTAAAAAATGGTTATTTGCACAGGAAGAGTCGCTTCATGGAAGAAACTATGTGAAGGTGATTGTCACTATGTGCTACTGCGAGTTTTATTGAAATTTTCCTAAGGGAGATGGGGGGCATGGAGCGTCCGAGAGCTGTTGGAGTTGGTCATCCTGTGATGCCGTCGAGGTGGATTCCACCAACTGAAGGAGCAGCCAAAGCAAATGCAATTTCGTTTCAGAATAACAGGTGTGCTGCAGCTGCGATATTCGAACTGAAGGTGGAGTCATTTTAGGTGCTTTGGTCCAGGGGATCAATGGTGTGATAGACCCATCATGTGCAGAAGCTATATCTTGTAGGGCGGCATTGTTCTTAGCGTGGGATATTAATGTTCAGCGTGCAGATGTGGCATCAGATTGCATGGATGTTGTACGTGCTATGGAGAAAGGGGGCATAGGCGGGAATTCCATGATCATTAAGGAGGTTGCTAGTTTGAGTGCTGAACTAGGAGATTTTAAGTTTAAATTTGAGAGGAGAGAAGGCAATGTTGATGCTCATAACATTGCAAAGAACTCTTTACATCTTGCACCAGGCCGTCATGTCTGGCTTTTGGAGCCCCGGGCTCTGTTAAACTTTCCATTTGATGAATGAATAGGCTCGGCTGTTTCGCTCAAAAAAAAAAAAAAAGAGAATGCTGATGCCGCTGCAGCCGAAGAACCGAACCTGCAACAACATGATGATAGAGAGAAAATCTCCCTTGCCAATTGACCTGCTGAGTTATAATGATTAGTGTGCTGCATGAGTACTTAAGAACTAAATGTAGTGACAGATCCAAAATAAAACATTTCGATCATTGAACATTTTTTTAATATACGATGAACATTCCTTAAATACACATTGAACATTTTCGTGATATACAGTGAACAACTTTCAAATCCAAATTGAACATTTTTGTGATATACGCTGAACAGTTTTAAAATACACATTGAACATTTTTGTAATATATGCTGAACATTTTTTAAGGACACAACGAACATTTCTTAATATTTGTTTTTGCGGGGGAACATTTCTTAATATACAGTGAAAATTTTCTTAAATATATGATGAACATTTTTAAAATACATGATAAACTCTTGTACAATACACACAAAAAAGATTGTTCCTCTTATTAATATATTGATAAAAAAATACATGATGAAATGTTTTTACATGTATTAATAATGGAAGAAAAAACGAAAGAAAGAGAACAAAAAAAAGAAATAAAAAAACAGGAAAGAACCAGAAATAAAAAAACGAAAAGATAAAACAAAACAAAAAAGCGACAGAAGAAACGAACGAAAAAACGAATAACCGAACGAATAGCACTCGCTGCAGCCAACTGGGTGGCAAATATGATCTGCCTATGTGCCGCTCTCTGCGGCAGATTGCCGCCCACACGCACAGGCGGATCCCCGACTGGCCCGGCCCATGAAGGTGGCGCCGCTGTAGAGAAATCCTGTAGCACTGCAAAAAATAAAATAGAGACCTCAAGAGTAATCCAACTCGGGATCTTAGAGTACAGAGGTTCGTGAGAATACCAGTTCAGCTAACAAGCGATAATGATACAAAGCAGCACTAAAGCTTTAAGGACCTGTTCGAGCACAAACCGGAATATGTATAAAATTTCCAACACAAATGATTTTCTTTGAAAAAACGTGAATGCTTTATGAAACGGCATCACTTTTAAATTTTTTTAACAAATTAAAAAATTAAAATTCCAGCGCGAACATTGTTTCAAAATTGGAACATTTTTAAAATTCCAAAAAATCTAATACGACATTTCTTTTTAAAACTAACAAACAATTTTTCCAACTCTTAAATAATTTGGAATGCACAAATATGTTTTGTAATTTCTGATCAATTTCTGAAAAAGCGGTACATTTTTCAAACTTCCAATAAAAATTGTAGACACGGTCATTTTTTTTCAAATTCCCAAACAATTTTTGAAAGGGAAACACTTTTGGAAATCCTGCAAAAAAGATTGGAAATATTTTAAAGAAAATTTTATGAACAAATTTTGAAGAACACAATTTTTTTTTAAATCTCTAAATAATACATGAAACATGTGAACATTTTTTAAATTTATGAAGAAAATTTGAGAAATACGAAGGTTTTTTGAAATTTGGAACATTTCTACAAATTTGAAACATTTGTTTTTGAAATTTCTGAACATTTTTTGAAGAAGTACAACTTTTTACAAGCTCCCAAAAAGTTTTGAAGACGCAAATATTTGTTCAATTTTGCAAACTGGTTTTTAACAGAACCATTTTTTGAAATCTTGATAAAAAAATTAGTGAAATTTTAAAGAAAAAATATGAACTATATTTGCAAAATATTTGAAAAATGCGGATATTATCAGGATTTATGTATAAAATTTGAAAATTCAATTGTGTTTTTAAATTTTTAATATTTTTTGAAACTTGATCATTTTTATCCAATAATAAACTGGAAAAAAAGAAACGAAAGCCGAACAATAAAAATAAAAAAATAAACAGTAAATGAAAATGTGAAAGGAAACAGAAAAGAAAAAGAAAAACAGAAAATGAAAATGAAAAAAGAAAAAAAAACGAGAATGGAAAAAGCAAGAAAAAATTATAAAGGAAAACCGGTTCAGGGCCTTCTAGAAGGTTCCCAAAACTGGTTGAAACAGGTGCTACGCTACGCTTAAATAGGCCGGCCCATCCCAGACCGCTAGCCTTGCTGGAACTGTGTGTTTGGTCGACAGTTTGCCGCAGCGAGCGGTAGATAGGATTTTCCTTTGGTTATCAGCCGCCAAAGTTGATCTCCATTGGGTCTCTCCCGATTCTTCGCCGCAACCGTTGCCTCGCTGTCGTGCCGGCCTTGGGCAGCCTACCCTGTGCCCCCTCGTAGCAGCCAGCCAGCCAATGCCACGCCCACTTGTTGTCGCGCATGCGGGGGGCCTGTACAATCGCCACCTTCGTCCGCGGGAGGATGCCGTGGTTGCTGCCTTGGAGCCTTGTCCCTGCCCCAGTAGTCGGGGCACAACCTTGCTGTGGTATCAACACATCCGTGCATTCTCCATTGACCTTGAACTTGTATGAAACTGATGTTACACAAAGCATAATTCTATTAATCCATCTCTCCTGGAACCCTAGTTTTTGCATCATTCTCTCCAAGAATTGCCATTCCACGCGGTCATAAGCCTTACTCCTATCTAGCTTCACAGCCGCATAGCCCTCGTTACCCCTCTCTTAATTTTCATATAGTGTGTGCACTCATATGCCAAGAGGATGTTGTCCAAGATCAATCTACCAGGTACGAAAGCACTTTGATTTGGAGAAATAATCTCTGGAATGATTGACTTTAACCTGTTGGAATGCACTTTTGATACTTTATATATTGGTATTGTAGATCTTCTCTTCTCTACTCCTAATGAGGGATACGTTGTCGTTTTGTTTCGTAACCTATCGATCGAACGAAATCCTCAGGCCCACCCAACGTCCTTGATTTCGTTTCATACCCTCACCACCGATCGAAGATCCTCCCCATCCCCATCCTAGGCCTAGGATAGCTTCTTCAACATGATGTGATGTCTCGACTACATTCAACAGGCAACACAATCCATCCATCCTCCCGCACCTCATTACGTCCACCCTATTTCTCAACTATGAAAACCGTAGTTTTTGTTCTATAATTATGTGTGCTTGGCTGTTTGCTTGATGATGATGTGTGTGTGTGTCGCTGAGTCAGCAGTGGCCGGCTGATGCGCTCTCTGGCATGCTGCCAGTCGAAGGGGTGAGCTGGAGCTATGGATGCTAGCAACTAACAAGTTTTTGCATAAACATAGGTGAGGGGTCGCATCCCCATATCCATCCCAATTTCTGTCTATAATTCAGGATCATGTCCCGATTCCTTAAGGGCCTTGTGATTGTTGGTGTTCTTTTTTCTTCCAAATGAAAATAGCAAGGTGACTATCCTAACTATAAAAAATTTACCAGGACGATCATCAAAACACCAAGGCTTCAATTTTTAGACTATGTTCAGTTTTTGTGCCAAGCTCGAAATTTGAAGATATAACATGCTCTCTTTATTTACGCATGTATGAATGTCCACACTCGGGACGTCCTCCTTCGCAAGCACATCGTCGACGCTGCCGGGGCTGGGTGCCCCCTCTGTTCCACTCCCCTTGAGACTGCTGATCACCTCATCTTCGGGTGCCCGTTCGCCCGACGCTTCTGGGATGCGGTCGGGAAGAGCCCCCTCGAGACTACCACCGTCCGTTCGCTCCACCTCCTCACCCCACGCCCGGTGCCGGCCGGGACGGGGGCCACCTTCCTGCTACTCTGCTGCTGGCAGCTTTGGAAGCACCGGAACGCGGTGGTCTTCCAGAGGGCCCCTCCGTCGCTCCCTGGGCTCCTCTGCCGGTGCAGGGACGATGCGGTGCTCTGGCGTGTTCGGCTGCCTCGCCCCCTAAAACATGCCGTGGATGCCTGGCTGCACTGTTTTTCCGATCCTGGTTAAGCCCCTGCTACCGGGTTTGACCTCTCCACCCCCTCTCCCCCCTCTCTCTCTTGACCTTGTGAATGTACGATGCCTCATCTGGGCCTTTGGTCCACATATCAATACAAAATATTCAGGTGGGGAAACTCCCCCCCGCTGAAAATTCAAAAAAAAAAATGTTCAATTGTTCATGCATGAAACTACATAACCAAGTATTGCTAGATTTAGTGATGCTTTCATGAGAGTTCTTGTACATCAGACTGCACTGTTATCACATCCTTGATATTTATCATGTGATCATTAGAAGTTCTAAACGTTTTAGCCTATGATCGATGTGCCATGGGATGTAGGCGCCATCGATGGAAAACATGGTGTATGTGACTTCAAGTATGTTCTAATTTTGTTCAGTATTCTGTGGTCTGGTTTATGTGGTTTCTAATTTTTTTTCTAATCTGGTCTTGAGGTGCAGAAAGCTGGAGGGGAGAGGCTCGAGATGGAGGTGGACGTGGAACTTGCGGCGTTCTTGCACGCGTGTGGGGAAAGGAAAAGATGGAGCTTCTACTGTACACTCTGAGAAGTAAATTCAGGAGTCGCAGGCATGTTAGAAGGTGACATGTTCATAGTATATCTTCAGTCTTATGGACACAACATAGTATTGTCAGCCTTAAAAATAATTGGTTTACGTACTCCTTCCCGTCCTTTTTACTCCGTATATTAGGTTTGTTTCAAGTCAAACTTTACAATGTTTGACCAAATTTATATTAAAAAATATGAACATCTACAATATCAAATATATGTATTATGAAACTATATTTCATAATGAATCTGATAAAATTGATTTGGCATTGTGAATGTTGATACTATTTTCTATAAGTTTGGTCAAAATAGAGATAGTTTAACTTCAGACAAAACTTATATGTAGACTAAAAAGGATCGGAGAGAGTATATTACTCGTAAGACAAGCTAGGACTGAACATACTTTCTCGTGGTACATTAACTGTGTCATTTATAGTTGTAGACGGGTATTTTAACTGCTTCATTTCTTGCATGCTGTTGGTAAGGTGCTTCCAGAACTCGTTAGAAAATTGATTGGAATGGTCTTCCATGTTCCCACTGTCGATTTTTCTGTTGTTGATCTCACCCTTAGACTTAAGGGAGCAACATATGAGCAGATTACGACTCCTATCAAGTGAGTAATGCTACTAACTAAGAACAATACATTTTATTGGGCTGAATTTTGGTTTATGATGTTTATGCAACATGAATATCTTGCTTTGGATGGGTAATGAAACTTTTCAGAATGTTGTTGTTACTTCTGAACTACTCCCTCCGTCCCAAAATAAGTGTACAAAGTTGACACACTTATTTTGGGATGGAGGGAGTATATATTTAGTGACATCTATTGTAGGTCCACATGTGAGAATACAGTTGTGCCCAACATTTTCTCAAATTTTTATTTCTTTGTTGGTTCCTCCCATGTATAAGAAGTTGGTATTCCTCTACAACATATACCATAATATATGCCTCCTTGCACCCATACTGTTTGTGAAAAAAGATGTTTTCTATACATGTGATTTAATTTTCAAACTTGAATATGCAGTTTGAGCTAGAAAAGTTTTCCAAATAAAATTTTGAAATTGCATTTTTGTGATGCCTCACATAACCGTATCTCATTCATTGCCGTAACTTAATGCGGTTAATATAAAAAAATGTGGGAGATACAAATTTATAAAGAATAGTTATGACTTTTGTGGATAGTCAACCAAATTATGGTTCTTGGTTGAAGGCCCATTGGTGAATGACACCCCATGCAAAGGTGACAACGATACCAGAAAAAATCAAGAATATCAACAACCTCTTGTGGTGTTGCTCCTCATAGCCGATGTCGCCACCAACAACAAAAATGACGAGCAACTCACGAGACGGCTACTAGACCGCTAGATCCCTCTTCAGAAAGCAACACACTCGAGATTAAGAGAGATCAAGAGAGAGTGAGTGAGAGAGAGAGAGAGAGAGGGGGGGGGGGGGGGGAGAGGGGCGATCGATCGGGGGAGGGATGGAGGAAGGGGGAGAAAGATCTTGTAGGCATACAATTGTAGGACAACCATGTTCTGAAATATAAATGAGATTTGTTGGTAAGTCACCAATTTTTTTGTTCCCAATCTACCAGACATCAGAACTTTAATGTCGAATGTGATGTACATATGCTCTTTGATAAATATGTTTTTACCTCTTGATATGTTAGTTTGGTTGTAAATTTATCAATTCACATATCACTCCGAGAAACATTTTAGTTAGGGGAAGAAAAAAGGAACAAATTAAGAGCGCTCTAAAAGCCCGTTGCAATGCACACTTTTTCTACTAGTATAAATAGTTATCTCCAAAAACTTGGCCAAAGTTTTAAACTTTGAATTTTTAAAAAAATCTATATGCACCACATTATGAAACGGAGGGAGTATGAGATGGCAAAATTGGCAACGAGCAAGTGGTCTTTCAAAAAAACCAAAAAAAATCAGAATTTCAATTTTGTTAAAAATTTGAAAATTATAATATTTGTTACCCTTTTGAAAACTTCCACAACTTGGAAAAAAGGTTCCCATTTTTGAATTTGTTTTATGTTTTCCAAACTTTTTCAGGATTTTTTAAAAAGTGCTCCAAATTCGAAAAGTATTATCATTTTAGTGTTCACAACTGAAAGTAATGTTCGTGTTTAAAAAAAATGCATTCTCTAAAATTTTCTTGAATGCTCAAAACACGTTCCCATTTTGAAAATGTGTTCACAAATTCAAAAAATGTTCGTGTTTTATAAAGTTCATGTTTTATAAAAGGTTCATGTTTTATAAAAGGTTCAGGTTTTCAAAAAACATTTCTTAATTTAAAAAATGCTCCCTTTTAAAAAAATCATGTCTTTCAAAAAATGTTCAAAATTTATAAAAACGGTTTGGGGTTGCAATAGTTGTTTATGTTTAAAAAATATTCGGTAGTTCATAATAATAATTATTATTTAAAAATAAAAAATTCAGAAAATATTTGCAGTATCAGTATGTTCTTAAATATTTGCACTGGCCATTGGTTAGTAGGACGTGTTTGTTCGAGTGGTTGGCAGCACTCGGTCATGTCTTTGAGGTCGTGAGTTTGATCCTTTAAAACCATATTTTTTTGGATTTTTACTCGCCCCTTACAAACACAGTTTGTTTCAGTGCCCGGGCCTTTCACAACCCACACAACTTAGCCAGCCCAACTACCTAGGAAATATATTTTTACTCGTCCCTTACAAACATGGGTCGTTTCGGTGCCTAGGCCTTTCACAACCCACACAACTTAGTCGGCCCAACTACAAGTAGTAAGTTGGATGAAGGATGGAAGAATTAAGCTGGATGAAGAATGAATGAATTGGTACATGTGCTAGCTGAAAAAAGACCCTGAATTACTTAAAGAAAGAGTTAACTCGAGTATGTGAGCTAGATGGACGGATTGCTACATGAACTAGCTACAGAAGGACACTGAATTTCTTGACGATTGCTACCCGATGAAAAGAGACGAGAAGACCCGAATACATGAGCTAGATACATGAAAAAGAGAAGATCTGGCTCACTCCCATATTATGGAACTTCACACCATAAATCGCCTCGATCAATGAACGAAAAAAATAACGGAGTAGAATTAACTCGAGTTGTACTCTCGGTGGCTTGTACATGGAAAAGAGAAGACCCGCCTCACTTCCATATTATGAAACTCGAGTTGTTAGCTTTCACTAGATCAGTAGGCAAGCAACCACGTTACAGCCGATTAGCTGCACTGCACTAGTGAAACCATTGAGGCAGGGGTTTACTCAAATCTCAAAACTACAGAGAGTGTACAGAGGACCCATCGATGGAGCCAAGTTGCAATCTTACTAGTTCTTGATGCTGTTGTTGACAGCTGCAATGGCATTGGCCTCTCGACGTCCTCCATGTCCTTTCTCCCGCCTAGTCCAGCACCAGCGCCGACCCTCCGGAAGTGCCCATCGCGGCGCCGAGGACGCTAGCGTCCAGCTCGGGCTCCCACGACGCGTTGTCGTCGCCGTTGGTCTCGTGGCGATCGAGCAGCAACCTGGCGACATGCTGGTCCTCGCCCTGGAGCACCTCCACATTCTTGTGGACCAGTGCGGCGGAAAGCTGCACGACACCGGTGACCTTCCATTCTTCACTTCTCCGTATTTCCTTCACCGCCGTGTACGTGCGTACCGATGTGACAAGGACCGCACGTCTATGAACACATTGGAGCGTGATCTCGACGAGAGCTCCACGCCGCCGCCACCGCGTCTTCGTTTTTCGGCGGGCTGAGCATCGCCTGGCCGCGCCGGCTTGTCCTTCCGCATCACTGCATCCGCACGCACTCAGGCACGACCCGGAAAGGCGTCGAGCTCGCCGAACTTTGCTTCCACCCCAGCCGTGCTTCGCTGCCGTTCTCGTTACTGCCTACGCCGTCCATGACCACCGCCGTGACCAGGACGTAGAGCCGCACAACGTCGTCAACTTATCTGACATCCCCGGCCTCTCTAGCGTCGACACGGACGAGACCAAGCCGTGACGCACCCCTTTCTTCTCCAAGTCCGGCAGCAGCGCCACCCGGTGAGAGGAGGCGAGAGAGGACGGGGAAGCAAGTCAGAAAGGCGCGGGTCTCCGCCGTGTCCTTGCTTTCCCCGTCTCGACGTGGTGCTCATCCCCTACGCCGGTGTGGCGAAGGCTGCAGCCTCTACGGACGCGCACAAGAGGTGTTCGATGAAATGGTGCGGATAGAAAGGGCTTAATTACCTCAACATTTGTATTCTGCAGAGACTTGCACATAATTGATGATCTCATCCAAAACGAGTGCCTTCCCAGCGACCCGCACAAGAGCAACATTTTTTTTGCCCTCTCAAAGTTAGAGCCCGGCATGGATGCAGGAAGAAGACATGTACTCCTAGAAACATTGACCCGGGTGGGGAAACCAGAAGGGCTTAAAATAGCGTCGTCTGGGGCGCGCCGGCAGAAAAACAACGAGGGGGGCGGGGATCGCCAAGGTTGCCCCCCAGAAGCTGCTTTCGGCCCGCTTTCGACGTAAATTGGCCCACTTTCGGCTCGCTTTGGCGCAAATTGGACCAATTCCGGCTCATATTCGACGTGCTTCGGCACCAATTCAACAGAAGCAATTTTTATCACATAGTTTATCACAGAAAATCTATACAAATCAAATAGTTCAACAAATCAATATAAATCAAATAGTTCAACAAATCAAAACTTATATTTCATCACACGTCGAGCTAGGCGTTGCCCTTGAGCCTCCATAGGTGCTGCACCAGATCGTGCTGCAGTTTTTGATGCACCTGTGGGTCTCGGATCTCCTGACGCATATTGAGGAAGGCAGTCCAGGTTGCCGGTAGCTGGTGATCAACTTGGGCAAGAGGACCCTGCCTGTAATATGGTTCAGTGTCAAACACTCGCTCTTCATGCTCGCTCTCAATGATCATGTTGTGCAAGATGACATAGCAAGTCACGACCTCCCACATTTGATCTTTCGACCAGGTCTGAGCGGGGTACCAGACAAGAGCAAATCGAGATTGGAGCACACCAAATGCCCGCTCGACCTCCTTCCTACAAGCCTCCTAACACTTGGCAAAGTAGGAGTTCTTGCCTCATGGCACAGGGTTTGAGATAGTCTTCACAGATGTGGACCATCTCGGTTATATGCCATCTGCTAGGTAGTATCCCTTGTTTTAGTGGAACTCATTGACCTCGAAGTTCACCAGAGGAGCATGACCTTCAACAAGCTTGGCAAAGACAGGGAACGCTGCAGTACATTGTTGTCATTGTGAGTTCCTGGCATACCAAAGAAGAATTGCCAAATCCAGAGGTCCTGTGTGGCGGTGAATCCGAGTGTGCCGGTGCAATCCTTCTTGCACTTGAAGTAGCTGTTGAACTCACGGATGGAATTCACAATCCTGAGGAAGAGCTTTCGGCTCATCCGATAACGGCGCCGAATACTTTCTCGCCATGCAATGGAGCGTCGGCGAAGTAGCGGGTGTAGACCAAGCAAAAGCCTTCCAGTCGATGCCTCTGCTTTGCCTTCAGTCGACCCGACACCGAGCCACCTTGCCGCGGCTTTGCATTGCTCGCGAACAGGCCGGCCAGAGCGGCGAGGACCATGAGATGATGTTCGTCCTGGGCGTCGGCATCGGCTTCCTCCTCCAGCAGCTCCGCAAACGCCTCCTCGTTGTCCGAGTCCATCGCCGAGTAGAAAAATCGCCGAACACCTGGCCGGCGTGGTGGGCGTGTGGCTGCCGGTAACCTCTCCCTGTGTGGCCGGAGAACCGAAAAACTCGCCCAGGAACGGAGCGGAGGCTGCCGCAGTGAACCCTCTCTTTTTCGACGGGGAAATGGCCTTTTCGAGCGGCGGTGGGTAGGTAGACGGCGTTGCGATCAGCACGGCGGCGGAAGGCGTATGCGCGCTCGGGGGGGGGGGGGGGAAACTGGACGAGAAAGATGCTTTTTCGCCTGACGGTGGTGGCCCAGGGGCGTTTTCCCTTCCGCCGGAGTCCCCAATTGCCCCCCAGCGCGCTGGGTTCGGCCTGGGATCGCCGGGCCAAGATATGGGCCAAGCCAGCGGATTTCGGTGTCCTAGGGGCGCGACTAGGGTTTTTTTTGGCGCCGGCGCAAAAAAAGTAACCCTCGGGGGGCTGTTGGGGGGCGCAAGTGGAGGTGCTCTTACCTATGCGATGGTGTGACCGGCGGAAACTTCGGCCGGTCGACCGACGCCTATCACTCTGTTGGGGATCGTTGCAGAAACTAAAATTTTCTACGCATCACCAAGATCAATCTATGAAGAAACTAGCAACAAGAGAGAGGGAAGTGCATCTTCATACCCTTGAAGATCGCGATGCGGAAGCGTTGCAAGAGCGTGGTTGGAGGAGTCGTACACGCAGCGATTCAGATCGCGGTCGATTCCGATCTAAGCACCGAATAACGGCGCCTCCGCGTTCAACACACGTGCAGCCCAGTGATGTCTCCCACGCCTTGATCCAGCAAGGAGAGAGGGAGAGGTTGGGGGACACAACTCCAGCAGCAACACGAGGGCGTGGTGCTGGTGGAGCTGCATGGTTTCCAGCAGGGCTTCGCTAAGAACTATGGAGAGCGAGGATGTGGAGAGGTAGGGCTGCGCCGAGAGAGAGAGAGAGAGACTCGTGTCTTTGGCAGCCCCAAAACCCCCACTATTTATAGGAGGAGGGGAGGAGGGTGCGCCCCCTCTAGGGTTCCCACCCCTAGGGGGGCGGCAGCCCTAGATGGGATGGAGGGGGGCGGCCAAGAGGGGGAGAGAGGGGGGCGCGCCCTAGGGTGGGCCTTAGGCCCATCTGCGCCTAGGGTTTCCCCCTTTCCCCTCCTAGTTGCGCATTGGGCCCTGGTGGGAGGCGCACCAGCCCATTCAGGGGCTGATCCCTTCCCACTCTTAGCCCATGCATGCCTCCGGGGCTGGTGGCCCCTCCTGATGGACCCCCAGAACCCTCCGGTGGTCCCAGTAAATTACCGGTGATGCCCGAAACACTTTTGGTGGCCAAAACCTCACTTCCTATATATTATTCTTTACCTCCGGACCATTCCGGAACTCCTCGTGACCTTTAGGATCTCATCCGGGACTCCTAACAACATTCGGTAACCACGTAAAAAATTTCCCTATAACACTAGCGTCACCGAACCTTAAGTGTGTAGACCCTACGGGTTCGGGAGGCATGCAGAAATGACCGAGACATTTCTCCGGCCAATAACCAACAACGGGATCTGGATACTCATGTTGGCCCCCACATGCTCCACGATGATCTCCTTGGATGAACTGTTGGGGAACGTAGCAGAAATTCAAAATTTTCTACGCGTCACCAAGATCAATCTATGGAGATTCTAGCAACAAGAGAGAGAGAGAGGGAGTGCATCTTCATACCCTTGAAGATTGCTAAGCGGAAGCGTTACAAGAACGCGGTCGGTGGAGTCGTTCACGAAGCGATTCAGATCGCGGCCGAATCCGATCTAAGCACCGAACAACGGTGCCTCCGCGTTCAACACACGTACAGCCTGGGGATGTCTCCTCCTTCTTGATCCAGCACGGGGAGAGGAGAAGTTGAGGGAGAACTCCGACAGCACGATGGCATGGTGGTGGTGGAGCTCTTGGTATTCCTGCAGGGCTTCGCCAAGCATACGGAGGAGGAGAAAGAGTTGGTGGAGGGAGGGGCTGCGCCAAAAGCAAGGTTGTGGCAGCCCTCCCACCCCTCCACTATATATAGGGGCAAGGGGAGAGGGAGAGGCGCCCTAGGGTTTCCCCTAGGGGGCGGCGGCCAAGCAGATTGGATCTCCCTAGGGAAAATCCTAGGGAGACTTGCCCCCCAAGCCAATCAGGTGGAGGATTGCCTCCCAAGCCAGGTGGAGGTGCCCCACCTCCCCAAATAACGTGGGAAAGGGTGTGGGGGGTGCACCACCCCTTAGTGGGCTGGTTTTCCCTTCCCCTTTGGCCCATGAGGCCCTCCAACACTTGCCAGGGCTCCCGAAACACCTTTCGGTCATGCTGGCCATAGCCTGGTACCCCCGGAACACTTTCGGACTCCAATATCCGTCGTCCGAAATATCGATCTTCATCGCCGGACCATTCCGGAACTACTCGTGACGTCCGGGATCACATCCGGGACTCTGAACTACCTTCGGTAACCACATACTATTTCCCATAACAACTCTAGCGTCACCAAACCTTAAGTGTGTAGACCCTACGGGTTCAGGAACAATGCAGACATGACTGAGACACCTCTCCGGCCAATAACCAATAGCGGGATCTGGATACCCATATTGGATCCCACATGTTCCACGATGATCTCATCGGATGAACCACGATGTCGGGGATTCAATCAATCCCGTATACAATTCCCTTTGTCTATCGGTATGTTACTTGCCCGAGATTCGATCGTCGGTATCCCAATACCTCGTTTAATCTCGTTACCGGCAAGTCACTTTACTCGTTCCGTAGTGCATGATCCCATGACTAACTACTTAGTCACATTGAGCTCATTATGATGATGCATCACCGAGTGGGCCCAGAGATACCTTTCCGTCATATGGAGTGACAAATCCTAGTCTGGATTCGTGCCGACCCAACAAACACTTTCGGAGATACCTGTAGTGCACCTTTATAGCCACCCAGTTACGTTGTTGAAAGTGCGTTATATCGACTAGAGGGGGGGGGGGTGAATAGGCGATTTTTATGAATTTTACAAATTCTTCACTGAGGAATTTGCCGGTGAGGAAATTCCTTAGCGAAGAAATACATGCAGCGGAATAAGTACTCAGAAGTAAGCATAACCGATTACAAGCATAGTCATCATGATGAAATGAAGACAATCACAGAGTACCGAAAGCGTAATCACAGGATAACACAAGATGAAGACAAACAGACTGAAGAAATTGAGCGAGGAAATTGAGAAAGTCTTGATCAAAGTCTTCAAACACAGATATGACAAACACTCAACACAAAGAATGAGGAAATGAAAGGGTTGAGGAAATAGAACCGATTAGGTTGGTGAAGACAATGATTTGGTAGACCAGTTCCAACTGCTGTCTCGGTTATGCGTCTGGTTGGAGCGGGTGAGTATTTAAACTCGAGGACACGCAGTCCGGACACCCGATCCATCGAAAGCACGCAGCTCAGGACACCAAGTCCTCACCGTATTCTCCTTGAACTAAGGTCACGCAGACCTCGTCCAATCACTCGTGGTAAGTCTTGAGCGACTTCCAAACCTTCACATACTTGGTCACTCGGCGATCCACAATTCCTCTTGGATGCTCTAGACCGTGACGCCTAACCGTCTGGAAGAAGCACAGTCTTCAAAGGTAAAAGCGTCGGATCCACGCTGGATCAATTTCTTGATGATGCTCAATCACTTTGGGTTTGTTGGGGTTTGGTTTTGGGTTTTCCTCACTTTGGGTTTTTCCTCACTTGATGATTTTCGCTCAAAGTCCTCAGAGGATGGGTTGCTCTCAAATGACAAGTGTCAAGTTCTCTCGGAGCAGCCAGCCAACTAGTGGCTGTAGGGGGCGGCTATTTATAGCCTAGGGAGCAGCCCGACATGATAAGACATAAATGCCCTTCAATGATATGACCGTTAGGTGGATAAGATATTTTGGACAGCTGGCGCGCAGCACAGCAACGGTCGGAAATTTGAACATCAAATTCCTCAGGGCTATCATGTTCCTCCTTTGTGTAGGCAATTCACTGGCGAATTCCTAACTCCTCGATCAGAACAAATTCCTCGGTGACGGAAGAGCTTCGTCCTCATCCTTTGAAGAAATTGACTGAACTGTATGAGATTTCCAAAAGCTTCACTCAAGGGATTGGTAGGTGTAGGATTTTGAGTTGAGCATCAAATGGAAATTTTTCCTTAGTATTTCCTCGACCCCCTTTAACAAAGACGGTGTTTCCTATGACTCAAGAAAGAGAAAATGAAACTACGAAAACAAAAGTCTTCACGCTTCATGTTCCTCAGCGAATACCAAGTCTTGAGGATCACACCAATTTCTTCACTTTCAAAGTCTTGAGAAAGTCTTCAGAGTATCAAATTCTTGATTGAAGAAATTCATTTTAGGGTCGACTTTCTCTGTAAATATCAAACTCCTTATAGACTTATAGGCCTGTGTACACTCACAAACGCATTAGTTACTTAACCTATAAGTCTTCAATACACCAAAATCACTAAGGGGCACTAGATGCACTTACAATCTCCCCCTTTTTGGTGATTGATGACAACATAGGTTAAGTTTTCAACGGGGATAAATATATGAAGTGTAAATACTGATAATGAGGATTTTGATTGCAAGATATAGAAGAACTCCCCCTGAAGATGTGCATAGTGAGGAATTTGCTTTTGAGGCAATGCACATTTGAAGAATTGAATCATGGAGATCTCCCCCTATATCTTGTAATTCATACACGCATTTGACATATAATATGAGGAATTTGAAATGCATGATGAAATATGGTGCTTGATGATATGCAGAGCATGCAAAATGATGCATAGAGTATCAGAGCCCAATGCGTATGAGGAATTTGAAACTATCATGAGTATCAGATCCCAAATCGATTTGAAGATTTTCACTGAGCTCATGAGGATCAGAGCATAACAAGGATCAATGCATATCAACACTACTGTAATCAGAGCATAGAGCAAAAGCATAATGCATCAAAAGTATCAAAGCACCATCGGGTTTAAGATTACAACTCGATCCAATAAAAGGTTTCGGAAGAACGAGAGTTGTAACTTAATAAAATACTGTATATAGACAAAACGAGACCCGCTTGAAGACTAACTCAAATTTCTCCCCCTTTGTCATCGAATGACCAAAAGGATCGAACCGAGGACTAACGCTCTTGAAGAATTTCAAGTTGAAGACGGAGCGCCTTGACATTGTCGGGGTTGTTCGTTGAAGTAGGACCAGCAGCAGTGTCTTCCAAATCTTCATTTTCATCAGTCGCGCGAGATGAAGAATAGGAGCTGGCCACTAAGGAAGGAACTTTGACCTTCTTGAATTTCTTCGGAGGAGGTGCAGACCAGTCAAATTCTTCCTTGAGTCCCATTGATTGCAGTTCTTCTTCATTGTAGACATGTGAAAGAACAGCCCAGGAGCGCTTGAAGGTTTCATGAAGATAGTAGTGGTTTTTCTTCACTGCATTGTGAGTTGAGGTTATGTTGTAAAGAATAGTACCAAACTGACGTTTGACCCACTTGTGATTGCGATCAACCTTCTGATGAAGACTGAGGAGTAACTCACGATCAGTCATCACCCTGGGTGTAGTAGCTTGAGGACTATGCTGGCGAGGTATTTCTTCTTTGAGTCATGTGTGGCAGAGTCATCATTGGTGGAGTAGGATGCTGCTTTGCGAAACTGTCCATCCAATGGACGAATGCCTTCATCTATCACAGCAGCAGCCTTTCCCTTTTCATCAGCTGAGGCAATTGGCCGTTTGAGGACTTCAATCAGGGGCAGGTAGCTGCAGTGGTTTAAAGTATCAACCTTGTAATTCAGTGAAGATCTTGACCTGATGAATCTCATAATCCAAGGCGCATAAGGCTTCAGCTCAAAAGGTGACATGGCAATGTTAGCCAGAGTCCTCATGAAGAAATCATGAAAATTGACGGGAACGCCATGGATGATGTTGAAAAGCATATTCTTCATGATGCCAACGACCTCTTCATCATTCGAGTCGTGGCCCTTGATAGGACTCATAGTCTTCGACAAAATTCGATAGACTGTTCGAGGCACATATAACAATTCCTTGACGAGGAATTTGGTCCTTGGAGCTTGCCTTGGTTTCAAAGGCTTCATCAGCACTTGCATATAGTGATTTGAAAGTTCCTTTTCTTCATAGATGCGACGTGCACCGTCAACTGGAGGACTGAGTGGAAGGGCACGAAGCAATTCACTTGCTGGTGCCTTGTAGTGGGTGTTTTCGGTCATCCAATCCAAGACCCATGAAGTCACATCTTCAGCATCTCCGGTGATGTGCAGGGTTGCATAGAACTGAAGAATTAGCTCTTCGTTCCAATCACAAATATCAGTGCAGAAGTTTAGGAGACCTGCATCGTGAAGAACACTTAGGACGGGCTCAAAGCCTGGCAGCGACTCCATATCCACATGAGGAATATGAGCATGATCGAAGATTTTGTCCTTGTTGAAAAGCACTGAGGAATAGAAGTTTGCTTGGTGGCAGTCCGTAAGCGCCTCTTCCTAATTCGAGCAGAATCATAAGGATTATATTCGATGAAGAACACATGCTCACAAAGAAATCTTCAGCCTTGAACTTTTGTTTGGTTGAGAACGAATTCTTACATTTTGGCAGAGGGGTGTCCGTCAGTTGCATCACCACCTCAGGAATCGTAAGTTCAGGTTCTTCAGCTTGAGGAATTTCTTGATCCTCAACTTGTGCAGTCTGAGGATTTTCAGCAGCAGCAGCAGTTTCATCAGCACTAGTGGCTGGAATTTCTTCATGCACAGAACTCGTGGGTTGATTTTCTTCAGTGTCTATTTGAACAGTCTGTGCAGGGGAGTGAGGAACTTGTTGAAGTGGGGTGAAGAGCGGAGTATTGGGATGCTGATTTTCCCAAAAGTCATCATTGATCACTGGAGTGGTGCATCCAATATCCACATCTTCATTTTCAATTTCCTCAGTACCATCTTGAGGAATTTCATGGTCTGATGAGGGAATGACTGGGGTTGAAGGGATTGCTTCCACTTCAATTTCTTCATCAATTTTCTCTGACGTAGCAGGAGATTGATGTTCTTCATCAGATCCGGTTGGGATCTCATATTCTTCTCCAAAAGGAACTACTTCCTTTGATGGTATGGAGGAAATTGGAATAGCATCAATTGGGTTTTCGACAGAGCTGGTCATTGGCTTCATTTTCTTCGCAGCCGAAGAATCTGACGCAGCTGATGCTTTCCTTTTCTTCACAGCAGCTCGTTCCGCAGCCTTTGTTTTCTTCACATCAGAAGCAGATGGAAGAATTGGAGTTGGAGTTGGCGCTGGAGGAGCTGAGGAATTTGGGGCAGTTTCTTCAGGAGCAACTGATGCAGTTCCCCTGTCTTGAGCAGTTTCTTCAGGCGCACCACTAGTGGGTGCCTGGCGATTCTTCAATGGCTGGAATTTCTTCATCAGCCTCGAATCAGCATTTTCTTCAGCAGGTTGAGCTTCAGCGTTGCTTGGCATTTTCTTCATTAGGCTGAGCGGATGCTTCACTGAGGATTTTCATGTTGCAGTGCAGCAACACTTGTGAGATTCTTCGTCAGATTGACGAATCTGGTCTTGACAACTTGCCAATCAGCATAGTACGTGTCAAAGTTCTTGCTGAGGTTCTGAATTTCAGTTTGGGCTTGAAGAAGTTCCTCAGGTGTCATCTTGACTACATTTTTCTTCAAGAACCTCTCCTTCTTGTATTGAGCCTTCTTGATTTCCTTCGCCTTCTCGAACTTCCATTTTTCTTCAGCAATGAAGTGAGTCAACATATGACTTTGACCAGGTGTCAAAGGAAGATCAGGCAGAGGGGTATTGGGATCATTGTGCCAGAGGTCGATGAAATCGAGGACTTTCTTCGGGTCCAAAAGCAGTGGCACAGCTGTTCCCTTGGCCCTTGCGGCTCTAGCTTGGCGGTCTCTGATGATTTCTTCAAGTTCTTCATCAGATGCCTCATCATCAGATGGCACGTGGACGACAAGCTGTTTCTTCCTTGGACTGGGCCGAGGACCACGTCCAGCGGTTGCTTTTGTCTTCAACAGAGTCGGGCCAGATGAAGAATTGGGGGCAGCTGAGGAACTTGCAGAGGCGCCTGAGGCAATTGAAAAACCAGCAGTCCTTTGACAAGTCGCGAGATGCACAGGAACTGAAGGTTTGGACGGAACAGCTGAGGACTTTGATGGAACAGTAGCAGTGTGAGGAATTTTCTGCTGAGGAATTTGCCTTGAGGGAGCTGCTGAGGAACTTGGCCGTGAGGGCACAGATGAAGAAGCACTTGGCTTATTGGCAGACTTCTTTTGCATCGATTTCCTCGGCTTGGCCGAGACCTCAGTGGCAGCAGCGGCGGCAGAATCCTTATTGAATTTCTTCACCGCTTCCTTTGCTTGCTTAGCCAACTTAGCTTGGCGTTTAGCCCATTCCTCAGGAAAGTCCTCACCGCGTTTGACGCTAGTGGGATCAGCTATTTGGCCTGGTGCCAAAGGAGCTCTTGGGCATGGAGGATTTAACGCGAATTTCTTCATGTACTTAGGTGTTACATATCGGTATTCCTTCCATTCCCGTGCCCATCTCCGTTCAATCTTCTGTATACGCACCTTGCGTTGATTTTTGCTTTCCTCATCTGGAGTGCAATAGTCAGCATATATTTCCTCAGGGATTTCGAATGCTGTCATGACCTCAGGTTTCTTTCCTCCCTTCTGCGGCTTCTTACCATCTGCCATTTTCTTCAGGTGAGGAAATTGAACAATTGAGTTCTCTGAAGAAGTGTGCAGTTATTCTTCGAGGAACGCTGCAAATGAGTTAAGTTGATGAGAACCTAGGGATTCAGCGGTGACATTTGTACCTGTGAACAGAGTATAGGTGCGAGGAATTTGAAGAGGTCATATGCGTTCTCAGAGTGTTTTTCAAAAAGAACAAGTTTGAGGATTTTGACCAGATGAGCCTTGAAGAATTTCAATAAGCGTTCTTTATCTTAGGTTCCAGAGTTGTATAGATCGAAGATCCACACAATTGAGGAATCTTGAAGAAAATCATAGCTTAGAGAAATGAGTCAAGAGATTTGATGTGTTCATATGTGTGAGGAATTTGAAATAAACACCTTTTGAAGAATTTGAAGAAGATTTGAGAATCAAAGCGAGTAATAAAAGTAACTTTTAATTTACCCGAAGTGAAGAACACGACGAACTGTGATGAGCAGTTTGGAAGTTCGTCCGTTCAGATCTTCTCCGCCCTAACTTGGCAGAGGAAATCAGCTACGGCGACGGCGGAGTGAAGAAATTCCACGGTCGACGCGAGTACATCGGCGAAGAGGTCAAGGCAGTGAAGCTTTTCCTCACCGGCGACGATGGAGTAGCGGCGGCGCTAGGGTTTTGAGGAGCTCGAGCGGGAGAGAGATCGAGCGAGGTAAAAGAGTGAGGAAGGGAGAGAGGGGTATTTATAGCCACGGTGAAAAACGGCTTGTCCGAAGATTTAGGACGAACGTGCCCCTGACCGCTTCCCTTCTCACGACATGTGTCACCCACGTACAGTGTAGTGGAGATCGTGTGCGATCGTGGGTGGATATAATAATGCATCGTGGGATGCGGAACGGCTTGAGCGATAAAATAGAAGTTTTGGATAAGATTCGTTTTAAAAGTTCCGTTCGCAATTTCTTCAGCTGTCAAGGACACAGTGAAGAATTTGAACGAGTTTCAAAGTAGAACGCACATGAAGAATTTGTGAATGGATTGGGTTGAGTATAGCATAGAGGGGGAAGGGTCCGATCACATTCACTTAGCAGAAAAAGCGACTTGAAGAAATAGCCATAAGTGAATGCTGTAGAGGACATAAATCCATATATATATATAGCCAATGAAGAAAGACGACGGAAACAGTGAAGAATTTGCAAAGTTGAAGAATTTGAAAAACTGAAGAATTTGAAAAACTGAAGAATTTCAAAAACTGAGGAAAAACTCAAATTGAAGATTTTCAACTTTGGTGGTGGCGTGACCCACCGTATAAGAATGATGATTTCAGACACCGCGTACAATTGTCGTAGGGTTCTGAGAATCAAATTCTTCATTAATTTCTTCACACTTAGAGTGTTATTCTTCATTGATTGAAGAAAACGCTTTTTCATGTGTGGCACATCTAAGTCATCAATTTTGCATAAGTGTTAGGATGTGTGTCCTTTTCAAAGAACGTTCAAGATTCTAAGATATTTAGCTCACACCGCAACTTGCTAAATCTCTTCTCATCCAAGGGCTTAGTGAAGATATCAGCTAGCTGTTCTTCAGTCTTCACGTGCTCGATGGAGATGTCGCCCTTCAACACATGATCACGAAGAAAATGATGACGAATTTGAATGTGCTTTGTCTTCGAGTGCTGAACTGGGTTGTGAGCAATCTTGATGGCACTCTCATTGTCACAATAGAGAGGCACATTCTTCACGTTGATGCCGTAGTCCTTGAGGGTTTGCTTCATCCATAGTAATTGAGCACAACACGAGCCAGCAGCAATGTATTCAGCTTCCGCGGTAGACAGTGATACACAGTTCTGTTTCTTCAAGGACCAGCAAACCAAAGATCGTCTGAGGAAATGAAAAGTACCAGATGTTGACTTGCGGTCCACACGATCACCAGCATAGTCAGAGTCAGAATATCCAATGAGATCAAAAGTAGAGCCCTTGGGGTACCATAATCCTAGTGTTGGTGTGTGAGCTAGATATCGAAGAATATGCTTCACAGCCTTATGGTGTGATTCCTTGGTGTAGCTTGAAATCGGGCACACATGCAAACACTAAGCATTATATCTGGCCTAGATGCACATAAGTACAATAAAGAACCAATCATGGAGCGGTATACCTTGTGATCAAGTCAATACCATTTT
The DNA here is from genome assembly GCA_021605145.1 of Aegilops bicornis. Taxonomy (NCBI): domain Eukaryota; kingdom Viridiplantae; phylum Streptophyta; class Magnoliopsida; order Poales; family Poaceae; genus Aegilops; species Aegilops bicornis. Next base: position 879,759,051 of record CM038670.1, read on the forward strand.
CATCGATTGCATAGATGGCCATTTGTGGGCATAGGAATTTTGACACCTTTGCAATCTTGCATGCCAATTTCTTTAGGACATCTTTGAGGTATTTCTCCTGAGATATGAATATGCCATTGTGTTGTTGACGAATTTGAAGACCTAAGAAGAATTTCAACTCTCCCATCATAGACATTTGATATTCTTCACTCATCATATATGCAAGTTCATCACTATAACGTTGGTCAATACAGCGAAAGATAATATCATCAACATATATTTGGCACACAAACAGTTCACCATCATATGATTTAGTAAAGAGAGTAGGGTCGAGTGAACTGGTGTGAAGCCATTCTTCACGAAGAATTCCTTCAATGTATCATACCACGCCCGAGGGGCTTGCTTGAGGCCATAGAGGGCCTTATTTAGTCTGAAGACTTTGTCGAGGATTCTTTGGATCTTCAAAACCTGGGGTTGAGCAACATATACTTCTTCCTCAAGCTTACCATTGAGGAATGCACTTTTCACATCCATTTGATATAAAGTGATATTGTGATGGTTAGCATAGGCGAGTAATATGCGAATAGACTCAAGTCTAGCAACAGGTGCAAAAGTTTCATCGAAATCAATTCCTTCAACCTGCGTGTAGCCTTGAGCTACTAGTCGTGCCTTATTCCTCACCACAAGACCATTTTCATCTTGTTTGTTGCGGTAGATCCACTTGGTGCCAATGATATTATGCTTGCGAGGATCTGGACGTTTGACCAGTTCCCAGACGTTGTTGAGCTCGAACTGATGTAATTCTTCTTGCATGGCCTGAATCCACTCCGGCTCGTAAATGCTTCATCTACCTTAGTGGGCTCTGTGATAGAGACAAAAGCATAGTGCCCACAAAAGTTAGATAAGTGTGAAGCTTTTGAGCGAGTGAGAGGACTGGCGCTTCAATGTCATCGATGATCTTGTCAACTTGCACTTCTTTTGCAACGCGAGGATGAGCTGGTTGTCTTCGAGGAATTTGATCATTTTCCTCGGCACCATTTTCTTCAGCATTTTCTTGGTGCATCAGCTCGACGTTCTTCAGCGTCTGAGAATGAATTCTTCAGCAGTTTCTTGAGGGAATGACATCCTCGGTTGCCTTGAACCTGATAGAATCCTCGGTCTGGTTCGTCTAACATGAAGGTAGGTGCTCTCTTTGCGAGCCATTAGTTTCATCGAACCGCACATCTACAAGTGTCAACAATCTTGTGAAGTGCGATGTTGAAGACTCTGTAGGTGTGCGAGTCCTTTCCGTAACCAAGCATAAAACCTTCATGTGCTTTCGGTGCAAATTTAGAGGTGTGGTGAGGATCTCTAATCCAGCATTTAGCAATCAAGACTTTGAAATAACTTACATTAGGTTTCTTGTCAGTTTGGAGTTCATAGGCATTCTTCTTGAAGAATTTGTGAAGATATACTCTGTTGATGATGTGGCACGCAGTATAAATTGCCTCAATCCAGAAACGACTAGGCGTTTTGTATTCATCAAGCATAGTGAAGGCCATCTCAACAAGAGTTCTATTCTTGCGCTCCACGACGCCATTCTATTGAGGAGTATAAGGAGCAGATAACTCATGAGTAATACCAAGTTCATCAAGATAGTCATGAAGACCAGAATTCTTGAACTCAGTTCCATTGTCACTCTGATGTGCTTGATCTTCACACCAAAGTTGGTTGAAGCCCTCGAGGAAAATCGTTTGAAGATTTCCTGCACTTGATTTTTGTAAGTAACAATGTGTACCCATGTGTATCGAGAGTAATCATCAACAATAACAAAGCCATAAAGAGATGCATCATTAGTGACGGCTGAGTAATGATTGGGACCAAAGAGGTCCATGTGAAGCAATTCGAAGGACGAGTAGTGGTCATGATAGTCTTATTTGGATGCTTGGCCTTGGTCATTTTTCCGACTTCACGGGCACCGCATAAGTGATTCTTGAGGAATTTGACATTCTCAATGCCAATGACATGCTTCTTCTTTGCAAGCGTGTGCAAATTCCTCATGCCTGCGTGACCAAGTCGTCGATGCCATAGCCAGCCTTCTGAAGCTTTTGCAAGTAGGCACACGGCTGGTTGTGGTCCGGTGGAAAAATCAACAATATACAAGTCTCCTCTCCTAAAGCCTTCGAAGACTTTGGAATTGTCAGCTTCCATAATCACAACACAATGATACTTGCCAAAGATAACAACCATATCAAGATCACAAAGCATTGAGACTGACATGAGGTTATATCCTAAAGACTCAACAAGCATGACTTTGTCCATGTGCATGTCCTTAGAGATAGCAACCTTACCAAGTCCCAATACCTGACTTTTGCCTTTGTCAGCAAAGATGATATGCTTCAGATGTGACGGTGATAAGGGAGCATCCATCAATAGATTCTTGTCACCAGTCATGTGATTTGTACATCCACTATCGAGAACCCACTGGTGGCTTTGGGTTGATCATCCTGCAGATGAATTAGTACAACTTACGATCTCATATACTTCATCGATGAAGAATATGATATCAAGTTCATCGATGAATTTCATCACCAAGATTCAGATAAGCGGTATGAGGACGTGTGAAATGAAAGTTCATTTCATCATGATTAGCCTGCGTCCTTTCGAGCAATTTTGTCAGCCCCTCAAAGAAATTCTTGAGACGTTAATGCACGCCCGGAGACCTGACCCTGCAGAAGAGATTAGTTCTTTTCTTCGCCACCCACATCTGAAGGGGTGGCAAAGAGTTCATCACTCTGCGAGCACCATATGAGAATGGTGGCATAGAGGCCAAACCATTTCGTTTCACATAAGAGGGGTTAGGGTAAGCATATGAATAAGCAGAGAAATTCTCCGAAGACTTATGAACATATTGGTTTGAAGAATAATGCACATATTCATAGCCCTTGGCTCTACCCTAAAACAGAGTTATTAGCACGATGATAATCATATGAGGACTTTGATCCTTTTGAGGAATTTGATCCACGTGAGGAATTTGGTCCGTATGAGGACTTGGATCCATATGAAGAATTTGGTCCATATGAAGAATTTGATCTGGGGTTCCTTTTCTTCACGGTGGTGTCAGGACATTCACTGAAGACTTTCAAGACATTTCTTGGGAACCCAGATTTTCTTCATAGGGGGACCGTTCCTGCAGTTAGTGCCAACATATCTAGCAAATACTTCACCATTCTGATTTTTGAACAGTTTATAGTTTGAGTCAAATGATTCATCATCAGAGTGAGGAAATTCACATGTAAAACCAGATAAGGTAGATGGATCAACTGGAGGTCCCTTTGCAGCAACCCATGAGGTTTTGGGATACTGCTCAGGCTTCCAGTACGTTCCATCAGCATTGAGTTTCCTCTCAAAGGCAATACCCTCTTTCCTAGGGTTCTGTTGAGGATCTGCTTTTAAGCACATCACAAAGAGTCTGATGCCCTTTGAGGATTTTGTACATGCTAGTCATGTACAATTCCTTCAGCCCAGCAACATCAGTGATACAAGCAATGTCCTCAGATGAGGAATTAGTGATAGCAGAGGCAGGTGAAGAATTTGTAACAGTTGAAGCATTTGAACATTCAGGTGAAGAATTAGCAGATTCACGTTCAATGCACTTTAAGCATGGAGGAACAAATTCTTCTTGTGAAGCGCTGATTTGTTGAGCAAGTAATGAATCGCGCTCCTTCTGAAGATCTTCATAACTCGCTCTTAGCTTCTCAAGATCTTGCTTTCTTTGAAGAAATTCATAAGAAAGTTTCTCATGATCGAGATAAGAGAGTGTTATGATGACCTTGAAGGCTGTCAAATCTAGTTGAACTCTCTGAAGATTTTCGATCGAGGGCTTGAGTGCGATCCATTTCTTCACCTAACATATCATCACTCTTATCTAGCATGTTTTGAACCTTTTCAAAAGCCCTTTGTTGTTTTATAGCAATCTTAGCAAGTTTAGAGTAGCTGGGCTTGAGATCCTCATCGATTCATTTTCACTAGATTCGGAGGAGGTGTAATTGAGTACCTCGGCACCTTTTGCCATGAAGCAATAGGTGGGAGCGTAGTCATCATTTTCCTCATCGGGCTTGTCGTGAGTCAGTTTCTTGAGTGTTGAAGATGGACTTGCTAACATAAGCGAGTAGCAAGAGCCGGACTAGCCACACCAGATTCGGATTCTTGAGACTCCTCCTCTTCCTCATTTTCCTCGATTCAGCTTGAGTCCATTTCCTTGCCAATGAATGCCCGAGCCTTTTTGGAGCTGCTCTTCTTGTGAGAAGAAGGTTTTGAGGATTTTGATGATGAAGATTTTGATGATTTCTTCTTCTTCTTCACGTCATCAGAACTATAATCCTTGTGTTTCTTCTTCTTCAATTCCTTTTCCCACTGAGGACAATCTTGGATATAGTGACCAGGTTTCTTGCATTTGTGGCAAAGTCTTCGCTTATAGTCACTAGATGAGGAATCACTGCTTCTTGAGGATTTTCCAAAACGACCACGTCTTGTGAATTTCTGGAATTTCTTCACGAGCAGTGCTAGCTCCTGGCCAAATTCTTCAGGATCTCCAAGGCTACTACCAGATTCTTCACTCTCAGATTCAGATTCAGCCTTGGCCTTCAGGGCACGTGTTCTTCCATAGCCAGAACCATAGAGATCTCTCTTTTCAGCAAAATTTGGAACTTCGTGAGTATTTAGCCTTTCGAGGATATCAGCAGGATCAAGAGACTTGTAGTCAGCTCGTTCTTGTATCATCGGTGCGAGTGTCAAATGAGGAATCAAGCGATCTTAGCAATTTCTTCACCACCTCATGGTCGGTGATGTCGGTGGCACCAGTGCTTGAAGCTCATTTGAGATGTCGATGAGGCGATCGAAGGTTTGTTGAACATTTTCGTTGTCGAGTCTTTTGAAGCGGTTGAAGAGATTCCGAAGAACATCAACTCGAGAGTCACGCTGAGTTGAAACACCTTCATTTACTTTGGACAGCCTGTCCCAAATGAGTTTGGCGATTCCAAAGCACTCACTCTTCCATATTGGCCTTTGCTCGGATGGCCACATATGATATTCTTCGCTTGAGAATCGAGTTGCTTGAATCTCTTCACATCAGCATCATTCGGAGAGGGTGTGGTGAGGAAACACCTTTTGTCACAACATACCGTAGATCGTTGTCAATTGCTTCAAGATGCATTCGCATCTTGTTCTTCCAGTAGGGGTAGTCCGTCCCATCAAAGTAGGACACCCTGCTGAGACCTTGATCATACCTGCGGTCGACATAACTAAAACTCCAGGTGGTTAAACCAAAATCACACAGAACAAGGGAGTACCTTGCTCTGATACCAATTGAAAGTGCGTTATATCGACTAGAGGGGGGGGGGTGAATAGGCGATTTTTATGAATTTTACAAATTCTTCACTGAGGAATTTGCCGGTGAGGAAATTCCTTAGCGAAGAAATACATGCAGCGGAATAAGTACTCAGAAGTAAGCATAACAGATTACAAGCATAGTCATCATGATGAAATGAAGACAATCACAGAGTACAGAAAGCGTAATCACAGGATAACACAAGATGAAGACAAACAGACTGAAGAAATTGAACTGAGGAAATTGAGAAAGTCTTCAGTCAAAGTCTTCAAACACAGATATGACAAACACTCAACACAGTAATGAGGAAATGAAAGGGTTGAGGAAATAGAACCGATTAGGTTGGTGAAGACAATGATTTGGTAGACCAGTTCAAGCTGCTGTCTCGGTTGTACGTCTGGTTGGAAGCGGCTGAGTATTTAAACTCGAGGACACGCAGTCCGGACACCCGATCCTTGAGCACGCAGCTCAGGACACCAAGTCCTCACCGTATTCTCCTTGAACTAAGGTCACGCAGACCTCGTCCAATCACTCGTGGTAAGTCTTGAGCGACTTCCAAACCTTCACATACTTGGTCACTCGGCGATCCACAATTCCTCTTGGATGCTCTAGACCGTGACGCCTAACCGTCTGGAAGAAGCACAGTCTTCAAAGGTAAAAGCGTCGGATCCACGCTGGATCAATTTCTTGATGATGCTCAATCACTTTGGGTTTGTTGGGGTTTGGTTTTTGGGTTTTTCCTCACTTTGGGTTTTTCCTCACTTGATGATTTTCGCTCAAAGTCCTCAGAGGATGGGTTGCTATCAAATGACAAGTGTCAAGTTCTCTCGGAGCAGCCAGCCAACTAGTGGTTGTAGGGGGCGGCTATTTATAGCCTAGGGAGCAGCCCGACATGATAAGACATAAATGCCCTTCAATGATATGACCGTTAGGTGGATAAGATATTTTGGACAGGTGGCCAAGAAGATGACAGCGATCGGAAATTTGAACATCAAATTCCTCGGGGCTATCATGTTCCTCACTTTGTGTAGGCAATTCGCATGGCGAATTCCTAACTCCTCGATCAGAACAAATTCCTCGGTGACCGGAAGAGCTTACGTCTCATCCTTTGAAGAAATTGACTGAACTGTATGAGATTTCCAAAAGCTTCACTCGAAGGGATTGGTAGGTGTAGGATTTTGAGTTGAGCATCAAATGGAAATTTTTCCTTAGTATTTCCTCGACCCCTTTAACGACGGTGTTTCCTATGACTCAAGAAAGAGAAAATGAAACTACGAAAACAAAAGTCTTCACGCTTCATGTTCCTCAGCGAATACCAAGTCTTGAGGATCACACCAATTTCTTCACTTTCAAAGTCTTGAGAAAGTCTTGAATATCAAATTCTTGATTGAAGAAATTCATTTTAGGGGTCGACTTTCTCTGTAAATATCAAACTCCTCATAGACTTATAGGCCTGTGTACACTCACAAACGCATTAGTTACTTAACCTATAAGTCTTCAATACACCAAAATCACTAAGGGGCACTAGATGCACTTACAGTTGTGACATTTGGTACACCCAAAGCATTCCTACGGTATCCGGGAGTTGCACAATCTCATGGTCTAAGGAAATGATACTTGACATTAGAAAAGCTCTTAGCAAACGAACTACACGATCTTGTGCTATGCTTAGGATTGGGTCTTTTCCATCACATCATTCTCCTAATGATGTGATCCCGTTATCAATGACATCCAATGTCCATGGTCAGGAAACCATAACCATCTATTGATCAACGATCTAGTCAATTAGAGGCTCACTAGGGACATGTTGTGGTCTATGTATTCACACATGTATTACGGTTTCCAGTTAATACAATTATAGCATGAACAATAGACAATTATCATGAACAAGGAAATACAATAATAACCATTTTATTATTGCCTCTAGGGCATATTTCCAACAGTCTCCCACTTGCACTAGAGTCAATAATCTCGTTCACATCACTATGTGATTGTAACGAGTCCAACACCCATTGGGTTTGATCATATCTCGCTTGTGAGAGAGGTTATTAGTCAACGGGTCTGAATCTTTCAGATCCGTGTGTGCTTTACAAATCTCTATGTCATCTCCTAGATGCAGCTACCACGCTCTATTTGGAGCTATTCCAAATAATTGTTCTACTATACGAATCGGGTTTACTACTCAGAATAATCCGGATTAGTGTCAAAGTTTGCATCGGCGTAACCCTTTACGACGAACTCTTTTACCACCTCCATAGTCGAGAAAATTCCTTAGTCCACTAGTTACTAAGGTTAAGTTTGAGCGCTGTCATGTGATCCATTCTTGGATCACTCTTGTACCCCTTGACTGACTCATGGCAAGGCACACTTTAGGTGCGGTACACAACATAGCATACTGTAGAGCCTACGTCTAAAGCATAGGGGACGACCTTCGTCCTTTCTCTCTCTTCTGCCGTGGTCAGGTCTTGAGTCTTACTCAATACTCACACCTTATAACACAGCCAAGAATTCCTTCTTTGTTGATCTATTTTTGAACTTCAAAATCTTGTCACGGTATGCACTCATTTGAAAGTACTATTAAGCGTTTTTTGATCTATCCTTTGGTTTCCATTGAAAAACACTTTTTAAATAACCCTTTATGCTTTCCAGAAATTCTACATCATTTCCGATCAACAATATGTCAACAACATATACTCATCAGAAATGCTATAGTGCTCCCACTCACTTCTTTGGAAATACAAGTTTCTCATAAACTTTGTATAAACCCAAAATCTTTGATCAACTCATCAAAGTGTATATTCCAACTCCGAGATGCTCACTCCAGTCCTTATAAGGATTGGTGGAGTTTTGCATACTTGTTAGCATCTTTTAGGATTGACAAAACCTTCTGGTTGTATCACATACAACCTTTCCTCAAGAATATCATCGAGGAAACAATGTTTTGACATCCTATCTGCAAGATTTCATAAATCATGCAGTAACTGCTAATATAATTCCAACAGACTCTTTAGCATCGCCACGAGTGAGAAAGTCTCATCATAGTCAACTCCTTGAACTTGTCAGAAAACATCTTAACGACAAGTCGAGCCTTTTTAATGGCGACACTTACCATCATTGTCCGTCTTCCTTTTAAATTCCATCTGTACTCAACAGCCTTACGACCATCGAGTAGTTCTGCCAAAGTCTATACAAAGTCTGCCATCACTTCTCCATAGCTCGTAGGTTCATTGTTGTCTAGCAACATGACCTCCAAGACAGGATTACCGTACCACTCCGAAGCAGTACGCGTCCTTGTCGACCTACGAGGTTCGGTAGTGACTTGATCCGAAGTTTCATGATCACTATCATCAGCTTCCACTTCAATTGGTGTAGGTGCCACAGGAACAACTTCCTGTGCCCTGCTACACACTAGTTGAAGTGATGGTTCAACAACCTCATCAAGTCTCCACCATCCTCCCACTCAATTCTTTCAAGAGAAACCTTTCCTCGAGAAAGGACCCGTTTCTAGAAACAATCACTTCTGCTTCCGGATCTGAAATAGGAGGTATACCCAACTATTTTGGGTGTCCTATGAAGATGTATTTATCCGCTTTGGGTTCGAGCTTATCAGGATGAAAATTTTTCACATAAGCGTCGCAGCCCCAAACTTTCAAGAAACGACAGCTTAGGTTTCTCTAAACCATAGTTCATACGGTGTCATCTCAACGGAATTACGTGGTGCCCTATTTAAAGTGAATGCGGTTGTCTCTAATGCCTAACCCATGAACAATAGTGGTAATTAGATAAGAGACGTCATGGCATGCACCATATCCAATAGGGTGCAACTATGACGTTCGGACGCACCATCACACTATGGTGTTCCAGGCGGTGTTAGTTGTGAAACAATTTCCACAATGTCTTAATTGTGTACCAAACTCGCAACTCAGATATTCATCTCTATGATCATATCATAGACATTTTATCCTCTTGTCACGAAGATCTTCATATTCACTCTGAAATTACTTGAACCTTTCAATAATTCAGACTTGTGTTTCTTCAAGTAAATATACTCAACATCTACTCAAATAATCTGTGAAGTAAGAACATAATGATATCCACTGCGTGCCTCGGCACTCATTGGACAACACACATCAAAATGCATTACTTCCAACAAGTTGCTTTCTTGTTCCATCTTACTGAAAACGAGGCTTTTCAGTCATCTTGCCCATGTGGTATGATTTGCATGTCTCAAGTGATACAAAATCAAGTGAGTCCAAACGATCCATCTGCATGGAGTTTCTTCATGCGTGCATACCAATAGACACGGTTCGCATGTCACAAACTTTTCAAAAAAACGAGTGAGTCCAAAGATCCATCAACATGGAGCTTCTTCATGCGTTTTATACCAATATGACTCAAATGCCAGTGCCACAAATAGGTGGTACTATCATTACTATCTTATATCTTTTGGCATGAACATGTGTATCACTACGATCGAGATTCAATAAACCATTCATTTTAGGTGCAAGACCATTGAAAGTATTATTCAAATAAATAGAGTAACCATTATTCTCCTTAAATGAATAACCGTATTGCGATAGACATAATCCAATCATGTCTATGCTCAACGCAAACACTAAATAACAATTATTTAGGTTTAACACCGATCCCGATGGTAGAGGGAGCGTGCGATGTTTGATCACATCAACCTTGGGAATACTTCCTACACATATTGTCACCTCACCTTTAGCTAGTCTCTGTTTATTCCGTAGCCTTTTATTTCGAGTTACTAACACTTAGCAACTGAACCGGTATCTATTACCATGGTGCTACTAGGAGTACTAGTAAAGTACACATTAATATAATGTATATCCAATATACTTCTGTCGACCTTGCCAGCCTTCTCATCTACCAAGTATCTAGGGTAGTTCTGCTTCAGTGACCGTTCCCCTCATTACAGAAGCACTTAGTCTCGGGTTTGGGTTCAACCTTGGGTTTCTTCACTAGAGCAGCAACTGATTTGCCGTTTCATGAAGTATCCCTTCTTTCCCTTGCCCTTCTTGAAACTAGTGTTTTACTAACCATCAACAATTGATGGTCCTACTTGATTTCTACTTTCGCGGTGTCAAACATCACAAATTGCTCAAGGATCATCATGTCTATCCCTGATATGTTATAGTTCATCACGAAGCTCTAGTAGCTTGGTGGCAGTGACTTTGGAGAACCATCACTATCTCATCTGGAAGATAACTCCCACTCGATTCAAGTGATTGTTGTACCTAGACAATCTGAGTACAAGCTCAACGATTGAGATTTTCTCCCTTAGTTTGTAGGCTAAGAAACTCGTCGGAGGTCTTATACCTCTTGACGTGGGCACGAGCCTGAAATCCCAATTTCAGCCCTCGGAACATCTCATATGTTCCGCGACGTTTCAAAATCGTCTTTGGTGCCTCAATTCTAAACCGTTTAACATCACTGAACTATCACGTAGTCATCAAAACGTGTATGTCAGATGTTCGCAACATCCACAGACGACGTTCGAGGTTCAACACACCGAGCGGTGCATTATGGACATAAGCCTTCTGCGAAGCAATGAGGACAATCCTCAGTTTACGGACCCAGTCCGCATAATTGCTACTATCAACTTTCAACTATATTTTCTCTAGGAACATATCTAAACAGTAGAACTAAAGTGCGAGCTTACGACATAATTTGCAAAGACCTTTTGACTATGTTCATGATAATTAAGTTCATCTAATCACATTATTTGATGAACTCCCACTCAGATAGACATCCCTCTAGTCATCTAAGTGATACATGATCCGAGTCAACTAGGCCGTGTCCGATCATCACGTGAGACGGACTAGTCATCATCGGTGAACATCTTCATGTTGATCGTATCTACTATACGACTCATGTTCGACCTTTCGGTCTCTTGTGTTCTGAGGCCATGTCTGTACATGCTAGGCTCGTCAAGTCAACCTAATTGTTTCGCGTGTGTAAATCTGGCTAACACCCATTGTATGTGAACGTTAGAATCTATCACACCCGATCATCACGTGGTGCTTCGAAGCAACTATCTTCCGCAACGGTGCACAGTTAGGGGGAACACTTTCTTGAAATTATTATGAGGGATCATCTTATTTACTACCGTCGTTCTAAGCAAATAGGATGCATAAACATGATAAACATCACATGCAATCAAATAGTGACATGATATGGCCAATATCATTTTGCTCCTTTTGATCTCCATCTTCGGGGCTCCATGATCATCATCATCACTGGCATGACAACATGATCTCCATCATCATGATCTCCATCATCATGTCTCCATGAATTTGTCTCGCCAACTATTACTTCTACTACTATGGCTAACGGTTTAGCAATGAAGTAAAGTAATTACATGACGTTATTCAGTGACACGCATGTCATACAATAAATAAAGACAACTCCTATGGCTCCTGCCGGTTGTCATACTCATCGACATGCAAGTCATGATTCCTATTACAAGAATATGATCAATCTCATACATCACATATATTTCATTCATCACATCCTTCTTGGCCATATCACATCACACGGCATATGCTGCAAAAACAAGTTAGACGTCCTCTAACTGTTGTTGCAAGTTTTACGTGGCTGCTATAGGTTTCTAGCAAGAACGCTTCTTACCTACGCCAAAACCACAACGTGATATGCCAATTGCTATTTACCCTTCATAAGGACCCTTTTCATCGAATCCTATCCGACTAAAGTGGGAGAGACAGACACCCGCTAGCCACCCTATGCAACAAGTGCATGTCAGTCCGTGGAACCTGTCTCACGTAAGTGTACGTGTAAGGTCGGTCCGGGCCGCTTCATCCCACAATACCGTCGAAACAAGATAGGACTAGTAATGGTAAGCATATTGAACAAAATCAACGCCCACAACAACTTGTGTTCTACTCGTGCATAGGAAGTACTCATAGACCTAGCTCTGATACCACTGTTGGGGAACGTAGCAGAAATTCAAAATTTTCTACGCATCACCAAGATCAATCTATGGAGATTCTAGCAACAAGAGAGAGAGAGAGAGGGAGTGCATCTTCATACCCTTGAAGATTGCTAAGCGGAAGCGTTACAAGAACACGGTCGGTGGAGTCGTTCACGAAGCAATTCAGATCGCGGCCGAATCCGATCTAAGCACCAAACAACGGTGCCTTCGCGTTCAACACACGTACAGCCCGGGAACGTCTCCTCTTTCTTGATCCAGCAAGGGGAGAGGAGAAGTTGAGGGAGAACTCCGACAACACGACGGCATGGTGGTGGTGAAGCTCGTGGTATTCCTGCAGGGCTTCGCCAAGCACTACAGAGGAGGAGAAAGAGTTGGAGGAGGGAGGGGCTGCGCCAAAAGCAAGGTTGTGGCAGCCCTCCCACCCCTCCACTATATATAGGGGCAAGGGGAGAGGGGGAGGTGATGAAGCTATGTACCTAGGGTAGGGTCATGGACCTGTCCACACTACCCTCTCCAAGGACATATCTAGAAGAAACCACCTTTCAATCGACTCAGAAGTGTTCCACTCGACGGACTCGAAGACACTCGACCATGAAGCCAACCACTCGACAGCCAGGAGATCTAAAGTCACTCTGCACACGATCGATCGGTTATTAAGTAGCCTTTATAGCCATCATAGGACTTTATTTATGGCGTTACCAGTAACGACCGATCTTAATGTACCTTAAACCCTACATAACTGAGGGCCGGAGGGGTCTGGCGAACTCTATATAAGCCACCCCCTCCTCAGTGTAAAGGGTTCGCACCCCTGTAACTCATACACGCATAATCCAGTCGACCGCCTCCGGGCTCCGAGACGTAGGGCTGTTACTTCTTTCGAGAAGGGCCTGAACTCGTAAATCTCTTGCGTATACAACTACTCCATAGCTAGGATCTTGCCTCTCCATTCCTACCCCCCTACACTACTGTCAGACTTAGAACCACGACAGTTGGCGCCCACCGTGGGGCAGGTGTCCTAGCGACTTATTGGAGAAGTTGCGATTTTTTCGACCTCCTTCATCATGGTTCCAGGCGGAGCTCTGGTTGAGGGCCGCAAGATCCGTCTCGGCGCGCTCATGTTCATCGCCGACGACTCCGCTTGGCTTCAGGAGGCTCCGCTCGACATTGACGCGCTCCCTGTCCGTGGAGCGACGCACTTTCGCGCGTGCGTCCGCGGCGTCCTCCTGCGGCAACCGTCGACCCAGTATCGGTCGGCGTATGTGTCGTCTTCCCTCCCTGTTTCCCGCCGGCGCAAGCACTCCGGTCGGTCGAGGCTTCAGCGGTGGGTGAGACACGCGGTGGCTCGCCAGTCGGCCACCCCCCAAGTCGCGGTGACCGAGCCCGACGAATCTCTCTACGGCCTGTTCGACTGGCTCCGCAGAGACTGCATCCGAGTGCGACAGTAGTGATCCAGCGGTGGAGGTTCTGATGGTCGATGGACCACGCGGTCCTCCCGGTTTTCCCCGCACCGACGGAGGCGACGGCGGAGGCGATCTGTCGCATGCCCATGAAGAGTATCTCCTCGAGCCCATCACTTCGCTGCATATGGAAGAACTTCGCCGCCGGAACATGGATGCGCTGCACACTTCTATCGTTGGAGAAACCCCCGAGGCTCGTGCCTTAGAGGACGCGTGCTTGGCCAACTTGGCTGAGCGCACTCGACTGGAGAACCTCCAGCGAGCACTCGACGAGCGTGCGCGGCAACGGCTTCCAGAATCCAGTCGACGTCAACTCTTTCTACCACCGACTCAGGTATATCAAACTCCGATTCAGAATTTAGCAGCTGCAGCCCGTATAGCAGAGTCGATTCAGCCTTCCCAGTCAGAGGCTGGCAGAGGCTTGTTACAGATCAAAGCATTACTCCGGGCAGCAGGAGATCAAAATTTAGCTGTATCGCAGTCGCGGAATAGGATTCACAGCAGATCCGTCACTGCAAATACAGTCCAGTCGGCCCATAGCCCAAGATCGCCCCCGAGGCGTGAGGGACGTGGAGACCGGCGTGATCAGTACCAGAACCGTGAGCAGTATGATCACCGACTCGACCGTGATGATCGACATCGAGTGCCCACCCCTCCCCCAAGGAGTGGATCGTACGCGCCTCGACAGCAGGATGACAGACGCCATCACGGTGTTGGGCGAAGGATTCAGTCGACCCCTAGGAACCAGGCTTTGATGCGAGATCCATTATCGTGCAAGGTTTGGTCGACAGGAACAGAGCTCACCGAGAAGGTCACGACAGAGATGTACCCACCAGCAGCAGAGTACACGTCTCAGGACCAGAGTGTTTCAGCAGAACCATCAGGGCCGCGGTGATTCCTCCCAACTTCAGGTTGTCGACTGGAGTCAGTAAGTTCACTGGTGAGTCTAAGCCTGATACTTGGCTTGAAGACTACCGAGTGGCTGTTCAGATCAGCGGCGGCAACGATGATGTAGCCATGAAACACCTGCCTCTTATGTTGGAGGGCTCGGCCAGAGCATGGTTGAATCAGTTAGCACCCAACAACATTTACACTTGGGAAGATGTGGCTCGAGTGTTTGTCAGAACATTTGAAGGAACTTGCAAGCGACCAGCAGGATTGACAGAGCTTTGAGGGATTACATCCAGAGATGGATCACATTGCATCACACGGTAGAGAATGTATCTGATCACCAGGCAGTCTGTGCCTTCAAGGAAGGCGTTAAATACAGAGAGCTAAATCTAAAATTCGGTCGAACCAGAGACATGTCTCTGAGTCGAATGATGGAGATTTCCACCAAGTATGCAAATGGTGAAGAAGAGGATCGGCTCCGGAGTGGCAAGCACAAGTCAGTCGCCCACGAAGTCGGAGGAGGAAACTCCAGTCAGAAGCAGAAGCGGAAAGCCGAACCAGTTGCTCCTGGAGAAGCCTTGGCCGTGACTCAAGGAAAGTTTAAAGGAAAGCCCAAAGGGTCTTGGAACCCTAAGAAGGTGAAGGATAAGGAAGGGAATGATGTGTTGGATTTGCCGTGCCACATCCACACGAAGAAAGATGAGGGCGGTAAACTCATTTACCCAAAACATACCACTCGACAGTGTCGGCTCTTGATCCAACAATTCCAGGGGAAACAACCCAAAGATAAGGAAAAGGAGTTGGACAAGGCTGAGGACAAAGAAGATAGTGATGATGGATATCCCCAGGTCAATTCCAGCCTGATGATTTTTGCTGACGTTGAAAGAAAAGTCGATTGAAAGTTATCAACCGAGAAGTGAATATGGTTGCTCCGGCTACACCCAGTTATCTCAAATGGTCGCAGACTGCCATCACATTCAACCAGTCTGATCACCCGACACACATAGCCACCCCTGGGAGGCAAGCTCTGGTGGTCGACCCAGTCGTCGAAGGCACTCGACTGACTAAAGTTTTGATGGATGGTGGCAGTGGCCTGAATATACTATATGCAGAGACATTGAAGGGGATGGGTATTCTGATGTCCAGACTCAGTACCAGCAACATGAGCTTCCATGGAGTCATTCCTGGAAAGAAGGCTGAGTCACTCGGTCAGACTGCTCTTGATGTGGTTTTCGGCGATTCCAAAAATTACCGCAAAGAAAAGTTGAAGTTTGAAGTTGTGGATTTCCAGAGTGCTTATCACGCTATTTTGGGCAGGCCAGCTTATGCACGTTTTATGGCTCGACCATGTTATGTGTACCTCAAATTGAAGATGCCTGGTCCCAAAGGTGTGATCACTATTACTGGCAATCGGAAGAAGGCGGAAGAGTGCTTTCAGAAAGGCTCAAAGATCGTCGATGCTCAGATGGCAAAGGTAGAGCTGCAGGAATACCAGAAAACTGCAGACCCGAGTGATTTGTTGCGAGCCAACAAGCCCGCTACGAAATCAGCATTTCAGTCGTCTGGTGAGACAAAACCGATTCACATTCACCCGACCGACCCCAGTGCTGCTCCGACTCATATCTCTACAACACTCGACTCCAAATAGGAAGAAGCGCTCATCCAGTTCCTCCGTGAGAACTGGGACATCTTCGCATGGAAGCCTTCTGACATGCCGGGTGTTCCCAGGGGGCTGGCTGAGCACCGTCTACGAGTCGACTCAAAAGTGAAACCTGTCAAAGAACATCTTCGACGGTCCGCCGTCCAGAAAAGAAAGGCCATTGGCGAGGAGGTGGCTCGGCTCTTAGCAGCGGAGTTTATCTGAGAGATTTATCATTCCGAGTGGCTCGCCAATGTTGTCATGGTCCCCAAGAAGGACAAGTCACTTCGCATGTGCATCGACTTCAAACATATCAATCGGGCCTGCCCGAAAGATCATTTTCCTCTCCCCCACATCGATCAAATAGTCGACTCGACTGCGGGATGTGAGCGCCTGTCTTTTTTAGACGCCTATTCCGGTTACCATCAGATCCGTCTATATAGACCCGATGAGATCAAAACAGCTTTCATCACTCCATTCGGGTGCTTCTGTTATGTCACCATGCCATTCAGCCTCAAGAATGCCGGAGCCAAGTTCATGAGGATGATTCAGAAGTGTTTGCTCACTCAGATCAGTCGGAATGTGGAAGCATACATGGATGATATTGTGGTCAAGTCTCGGAAAGGTTCTGACCTGCTGACTGACCTTGCTGAGACATTTGCCAACCTCAGGAGGTACGATATCAAGCTTAATCCATCAAAGTGGACATTCGGAGTTCCTGGCGGAAAGTTACTCGGTTTTCTCGTTTCCGAACGAGGAATCGACGCCAATCCAGAAAAAGTTGGGACTATACTCCGAATGAAACGTCCTGTGCGTGTGCACGATGTCCAGAAGCATACTGGTTGCTTGGACGCTTTAAGTCGATTCATCTCTCGTCTCGGTGAAAAGGCATTGCATCTTTACCGACTGATGAAGAAGTCAGACAAGTTTGAGTGGACTCCTGAAGCTGATGCGGCGTTTGCAGAGCTAAAAGCCCTACTCTCCACCCAGTCGGTGCTTGCTGCCCCGATCAGCAAAGAGCCTTTGCTGCTTTACATTGCAGCCACAGGACAAGTCGTCAGTACAGTACTTACGGTCGAGCGGGAAGAAGAAGGAAAAGCCTTTAAAGTTCAGCGCCCAGTATATTATGTTTCTGAAGTTTTGACCCCATCAAAGCAAAGATACCCTCATTATCAGAAGCTTGTATATGGGATTTATATGACCACGAAGAAGGTTGCTCATTACTTCTCTGACCATTCCATTACAGTCGTCAGCGACGCTCCATTGTCGGAGATTCTGCACAACAGAGATGCAACTGGTCGAGTGGCAAAATGGGCGATTGAACTCCTTCCCCTAGATATCAGGTTTGAGGCAAAGAAAGCCATCAAGTCCGAAGCAATAGCAGATTTCATCGCCGAGTGGACTGAACAGCAACTGCCGACTCAAGTTCACTCGGAGCACTGGACCATGTTCTTTGATGGTTCTAAGATGCTGAATGGTTCCGGTGTTGGGGTAGTGTTGGTTTCCCCCCGAGGAGATAAGCGCAGATATGTGCTCCAGATTCACTTTGATTCCTCCAACAACGAAGCAGAATACGAAGCACTTTTATATGGGTTGCGTATGGCCATTTCACTCGGCGTCCGTCGCCTCATGGTCTACGGAGACTCGGATTTGGTGGTTAACCAAGTGATGAAGGAGTGGGACGCCGAAGCCCAGCCATGACTGGTTACTGCAATGCAGTAAGAAAATTTGGAGAAGAAATTCGAGGGTTAGAGCTTCATCATATACCCCGATTTGAAAAATCAAGCAGTGATGATTTGGCAAAAATAGGTTCCAAGAGAGAAGCCATTCCGGTGATGTGTTTTCGAACACATCCACACACCATCAGTTCAAGAGGATCCTTTCATCGAAGAAGCCCGCAGCCAAAAAGTGCCACGGATCCGATCAAGCCGAGGTCCCGGTGTGGTCGACCTGATCATGGAAGTTTTGGTCATCACTCCCGACCGACAAAGGCCGTACATCACGTATATCCTAAGGAAAGAGCTCCCAGAGAATGAAGAAGAGGCTCGACAGATCGTCCGTCGATCCAAGGCCTTTACTGTGATAAAGGGACAGTTGTACAGGAAAGCGCGACTGGAGCCAGTCAGAAATGTATAACGCCAGAAGAAGGTCAGATAATTCTTGACGATATCCACTCAGGGACCTGTGGTCATCATGCGTCCTCTCGGACCATTGTGGCTAAAGCATACCGAGCGGGGTTTTACTGGCCAAAAGCAAACAAAATGGTGAAGGAGATAGTTGACAAGTGTGAAGGATGTCAGTTCTATTCCAATATGTCACACAAACCCGCCTCAGCCTTGAAGACCATTCCACTCGTATGGCCCTTCGCTGTTTGGGGATTGGATATGGTTGGACCACTGAGAACTGGCAGGAGCGGTTTCACCCATGTACTGGTGGCAGTCGACAAGTTCACTAAGTGGATTGAAGCCAAGCCTATCAAGAATCTTGATGCCTCCACTGCTATCAGCTTCATCAAAGAGTTGATATTCAAATATGGAGTTCCGCATAGCATCATCACTAATAACGGGTCAAACTTCGATTCCGACCAATTCAGAGCCTTTTGCGCTTCTCAAGGCACGCGAGTCGACTACGCTTCCGTCGCTCACCCCCAGTCGAATGGACAAGCAGTAAGAGCAATCGTCCTAATTCTCAAAGGACTGAAGGCCTGGTTGTGGCGTGATCTCAAACACGCAAAGGCGGTAGCGTGGGTCGACGAACTTCCATCAGTTCTTTGGGGATTGAGGACTACTCCTAATCGGTCGACTGGGCGAACTCCATTCTTTCCGGTCTATGGAGTTGAAGCGGTTCTGTCGAGTGACCTGCTTCACAATGCACCCCGAGTCGACCTCTACTCTGAAGATGAAGCAGAACAAGCCCGGCAGGACGCAGTCGACCTTCTAGAAGAAGAAAGAGAGATGGCCATGATCCGATCGACTATCTATCAGCAGGACTTGCGCCGATTCCATGCCAGAAACGTGAAGAGTCGAGCCTTCCACGAAGGAGAATTGGTCCTCCGAGTGGATCAACAGAAGCCACACAAACTCGCCCCTACTTGGGAAGGCCCCTTCATCGTCACCAAAGTTCTCCACAATGGAGCGTACCATCTTTACAATGTCGATCGCCAGATTGACGAGCCATGAGCTTGGAATGCGGAGCTGCTCCGCCCCTTTTATAGTTAAGTACTCACTCGGATGATATGTAACAAAAAGTACCTCTGTAGTTTGTTTATCAAAGACAAGACTGTTATAATTTTCCCATTGATTGTTGTTGCTTTTGTTTACGTGAGAAATCCCCCAGTGGGTGGCTTAGCTGTGAATCTGCTTCGCCTAAGTTTGTAAAAAAAATTCCTACCAAGTGACGAGCCAGCCTCTCACTCGGGGGCTTAGATGCGAATCCGTTTCGCCTAAGTATTTGAAAATCTTACCGAGTGGAGAGCAACCCTCCCACTCGGAGGCTTAGCTGCAGTCCAGTACTCGCCTAAGTATTTGAAAATCCTACCGAGTGGAGAGCAACCCTCCCACTCGGGGGGCTTAGCTGCAGTCCAGTACTCGCCTAAATATTTAAAAATCCTACCGAGTGGAGAGCAACCCTCCCACTCGGGGGATTAGCTGCAGTCCAGTACTCGCCTAAGTATTTAAAAATCCTACCGAGTGGAGAGCAACCCTCCCACTCGGGGGCTTAGCTGTAGTCCAGTACTCGCCTAAGTATTTGAAAATCCTACCGAGTGGAGAGCAACCCTCCCACTCGGAGGCTTAGCTGTAGTCCAGTACTCGCCTAAGTATTTGAAAATCCTACAGAGTGGAGAGCAACCCTCCCACTCGGGGGGCTTAGCTGCAGTCCAGTACTCGCCTAAGTATTTAAAAATCAAACAGAGTGGAGAGCAACCCTCCCACTCGGGGGCTTAGCTGCAGTCCAGTACTCGCCTAAGTATTTGAAAATCCTACCGAGTGGAGAGCAAACCTCCCACTCGGAGGCTTAGCTGCAGTCCAGTACTCACCTAAGTATTTGAAAATCCTACCTAGTGGAGAGCAAACCTCCCACTCGGAGGCTTAGCTGCAGTCCAAGTGCTCGCCTAAGTATGAAATCCATTCTGATCCGCAAGGGCGATGAGGTGCAGGTCGACTACTACCTTCTCCTTCAGAGCTACGCCACAAATACAACGTGTGCTCTGCAAGGACGATGAGGTGCAGGTCGACTACTACCCTCTCCTTCGGAGCTACGCCACAATTACAACATGCGCTCTGCAAGGACGACGAGGTGCAGGTCGACTGCTACCCTCTCCTTCGGAGCTACGCAACAATTACAACGTGCGCTTTGCAAGGACGACGAGGTGCATGTCGACTGCTACCCTCTCCTTCGGAGCTACGCTACAAATATAACGTGCGCTTTGCAAGGATGATGAGGTGCAGGTCGACTGCTACCCTCTCCTTCGGAGCTACGCCACAAATACAACGTGCGCTCTGTAAGGACGACGAGGTGCAGGTCGACTGCTACCCTCTCCTTTGGAGCTACGCCACAAATACAACGTGCGCTCTGCAAGGACGACGAGGTGCAGGTCGACTGCTACCCTCTCCTTTGGAGCTACGCCACAAATACAACATGCGCTCTGCAAGGACGACGAGGTGCAGGTCGACTGCTACCTTCTCCTTCGGAGCTACGCCACAAATACAACGTACGCTCTGCAAGGACGACGAGGTGCAGGTCGACTGCTACCTTCTCCTTCGGAGCTACGCCACAAATACAACGTATGCTCTGCAAGGACGACGAGGTGCAGGTCGGCTGCTACCTTCTCCTTCGGAGCTACGCCACAAATAAAACGTGCGCTCCATCCCGATCCGCAAGGACGCAGGTCGACTGCAACCCGTGCTCCATCCCTACCTGCAAGAGCAATGAGGTGCAGGTCGACTGGATTTTTCCACCTCAGAGCTGCGTCTCAAGCACAAAAGTATATTCCGAGTGAAGAACAAAGTTCGCTCGAAGGCAAATGCAAGCATATTCAACGATAAGCCAAGTTCAGATAACATCCTATGGATTCAGAAGTGCTCAGGCGTCAAGCCCATAAAAGTTTATCGGATACAAAACCACTCGGCATTCCGAGGCAAATTTAAGGGGAAGCATAGAAGTTTTTCTTACTCCTCAGGTGGAGGACTGGAGGGCGCGACAAACTGGTCCAAGTCAGTTCCGTCAGCAATCCGAGTGGCAGCAGCAATGAAGGTCTCCATGAAAGATTGGAAGTCGTGCATCTTGGTATTGGCAACTTTGATGGACGCCAGCTTTTCCTCTCGTGCATCCTTGCAGTGAGCACGGACCAGGGACAGGGCAACGTCAGCGCCGCACCTGGCGGAAGACTTCTTCCATTCTTGCACTCGACTTGGAACTTCATTCAGTCGAGCCATTAGAGACTCGAGGTCATTTTGAAGTGTTGCTCCTGGCTAGAGTGTCGTGTCGATTCGCGACGCCGCGGCCTTCAGTCGAGCAAGGTAGTCAACCACACCAGCGACACGAGATTCCAGTCGGAGCATGTTCATGGCAGTTTCATCTTCACAGGAGAGTTAATGGGGTCCAAGTTTGTCTCCACTCGACTGGTCTCCTCCTCGAAGTTTTGGCAGAATTCTGTAAGCACAATTCAAAGATAAACCAGCAGTTCTACGGTAAGTCGATGATAAGAAGTCAGTCGGGTAGGAGAGATTATCCTCAAGCATGATGAATAACTTCTTGACGAGCCCCCCCCCCCCCCCCAGATAAGCCTCCAGATCGTTCCTCTTCCCCACCAGTTCACTTGCCTTGTCACTCAGAGCTATCTTATCATTCTTCAGACGGCTGACCTCCTTGTTGGCCGCGTCGAGAGCAGCTTTCAGATTGGCGTTCTACTCTTCAAGTTTACCGACTGAAGCCAGTTTTTCATCCGCAAGCTTCATTTTGTGCAAAGCCGCCTTCTGCGCCTCAGCAAGGTCATGGTCCTTCTTCTTCAGAGCCTCCTTCATTTTATCTGCAAAATCATAATGAGATCAGAATCAGGAATGGGCAGAAAGATAAAGACAGCCGTCAAGTTCTCACCAGTCATACCTTTTGCTTCGTATTTCGCCTTCTGAAAGTTCTCCTGAACAAGCTTCAAGTCAAGGTCGAGCTGGATCTGTTTGTTTTCCAATTCAGCACAGCGAGCCACAAGCTCGCAAGATTTCTGCGAAGGGTCAGTCGACAGACGTCAAAGATAGGTTTCTTCCGAGTGACTAAGAGAAAAATCGTAACATTTCTAAGACTACAACCGAATCAAAATATTCGACAGTAGTCTCGGGGACTACACCCAGTGTGTGCACTCAGCATGCCCCCACTGGTTCTACCGACTTGATCCGATCAGTCGACCGAAAGAGACAAAGAGGTTATGATCCTAAAACCATAGCTAACTGCCAGCAGTCAGCCACGGTCTCATCATGATCGTCTAAAAAAAACACAGGTTCTTCAGACCTTAGTCGACTGCCAGCAGTCGACCATGGTCTCGGGGACCACACCTAGCGGGTGCACTCAGCGTGCCCCTACTGGTTCCAAGATTCCATTCGACATGGTCTGACCAGAACGAGTGAGGAAGTTAGAGTGAAGAAATTTAAAATACAAAGACTATAGTCGACTGCCAGCAGTCCACCATAGTCTCGGGGAATGCACCTAGTGGGTGCATTCAGCGTGCTCCCACCGATCCAAAAATTCAGTCGACACACCCAGTGGGTGTACAGATACAAAGATCTTCGGAAAGAAAGTCTTTAGATAGCATATCCAAACAGAACAAGCGGTGACCAACTGACCTGGACGTTGCTCTGAAGGGCTGAGCTAGCATCATAGGCCGCTTGGCTGGCTTCCCGGATCGCCTTCACCTGCTCCATCATGATCCCCGCCTGGCGTATAGCCTCCTTAGCAGCACCCACTTGGTCCTCTGGGACGTGGTGTGTGGCGAAAAGGGAGGGCGGGTCAGCAGTCGACGACGAAGGCCGAACACTCGTCAGCGGCACAGCGAAGGACACGGAATGTCGAGTGACATCGCCACCCTCTTGAACCGATTGTCTCAGGCACTGATGCAATTTGCGTGGTCTTGTCAGCCGGCGCCTTTTTATTCCTCCTCGCCCTCAGTGGCACCTCGTCGTCATCATCAGGGAGATCAATGACATGAGGAGGAGCTACAGGAAAAATCCAAAGTTAAAAACAAAAATCCAATCGACCAAAAGTGAAACTATAGAAACCGTACCAAGGTTGGAAGTGACAGTGTCTTCCATTTCCTGGTCTTTGTTCCTGGCGGAGGTCTCGGAGGTAGCAGCACTGCAGATTTCAGAAACCAGTCGGTTATTCAATGAGTCGACCAAGAGTCTGTCCATGCTAAACGAGAAAACACAAGTTCTGCTATTACCCGGAAATGGTAGGAATGGTCATTCTCATCTTGGGCAAGGCCTTCGGCGGCTTTGATGACGCCGCCCGTGGATGCTTCGACGCTTTTTCAGTCGGCGCCGGAGAAGCTGTCCGAGGGCGTTTTGATGACTGCCCAACAGGCACGACCGCTTTTCCACGCTCGCTCGCGGGGCCGTGGATAAGCTTGGATTGCCTTTCCATGTGAGGAGGATCGACTTCCTCCTCCTCCTCTTCACTGGAGCCGTCGTCATCCTCTTCCCCCTCACCATCAGATTGCCACTCCTTCCCACTTTCGCCTCCACTCGTCTCCTCCTCCTCGGTCTGTTCTTGCGCCCCGTTGAGCATCGAGTACATGTCAGTAATGGTCTAGAAGACAACAAACAAGACAAAAGTCAGTCGATTGATTTTAAGCAAACAGAATGAAGAAAGCAAGACCACAGTCAGAGATGAAGAATCGGACCTGATCTACTTCATACGATTGGTCAAGTGGAGGAATCCTCCTGGTTCCTCGGGGGTTTTCTTTGTTCCCTGTGATGCTTGACAACCACCCCTCCAACGTAGTCTCGTCGACCTCCTCCGGGTGAATCCGAGTGGTGTCTTCGAGACCCGAATACATCCACATCGGATGGTCACAAGCTTGGAGCGGTTGGATACGTCTCCGGAGGAAGACCTTTAACAAATCCATACCAGTCACCCCGTTGCGAACAAGCTGAACCACTCGACCAACCAACACTTTGACTTGTGCCTTCTCTTCCGGTGCCACTTTCAGAGAAGAAGGTTTTTCTGCTCGGTTCAGGGAGAAAGGGGGAAGACCCGTCGCCTGACCTGGGGTCGGCTGGTCTTTGCAGTAGAACTAGGTCGACTGCCACCCGCGGACTGAGTCAGGAAGAATCATAGTTGGAAAAGAAATTTTGCTTCTCATCTAGATCCCAAGACCCCCGCACATCTGAATCACTTGCGTCTTATCATCACTCGACTTGGCTTTCTTAACCGACTGAGAACGACAAGTGAAAATGTGCTTGAAGAGGCCCCAATGAGGACGGCAACCCAAGAAATTCTCGAACAAAGACACGAAGGCAGCAAGGTACACGATGGAATTTGGAGTAAAGTGATGAAGTTGTGCTCCGAAAAAGTTCAAGAAACTCCAGAAAAAAGGATGAGGGGGCAGGGAGAATCCACGGTCGACGTGAGTGGCGATAAGGACACACTCACCCTCGAGAGGCTACGGCTCGATCTCGCTCCCCGGGAGGCGCGCAGATTTGTGGAGAATGAATCCCCCCTTGACCAAGTCCTCAATGTCTTCCTGACGAATCGCCGAGGGCATCCAATCGCCCTGGATCCAGCCCAGCGGCAAGGCAGACCTCGAGGAAGATCCTTCCCGTCCGGACTTCTTCGCCTTCGCATGCGCCGTCGCCTTCTTCGCGCGCTCCAGGGCCGCCGTCTTCTCCTTCACCGTCGCCGCAGATGAAGCTCGAACGGACCGACGGCACCGAGACGAGAGCAGAGGTGGCGGAGGAATTCGAGAAGAAAGGGGGAAAATGTAGGCGCACTTATCAAAAGCCCTGGGCCAGCGGCTTATATGGAGTTGCTTCCGAGTGACTGACCTGTAGGCCCAGACTATCCTGTCAAATCCCGCAACAGTCGCGCGCGTGATACGTGGCGAAAAAGGTGGCACGGAGATCGAGGCGTCTCCGCCCTATCCCGTCCGATTACTGCGGCCTCCTCCGCCCCGCGCGCTTCCCAAAATTTGAATCCCGCGAAATCCACGAGCAGCAGAACAACTTGTCAGATGGAAGATCTCCTCCACACCGTCACTCGGAACTTTTCAAGTGAAGAAATTCACTTGAGAGAAACCAAGAATGGATCAAGGCGACCGAAAAAGAAGTTGGTGTCGTTGCTTAAGTTCGTGGATCCAGAACAAGATTCACTCATAGCACGAAAAATGGGTCGAAAGAGTTCTCAACTCTTTCGCCACACAAACCTCGATCCATTCGGGGGCTAATGATGAAGATATGTACCTAGGGTAGGGTCATGGACCTGTCCACACTACCCTCTCCAAGGACATCTCTAGAAGAAACCACCTTTCAATCGACTCAGAAGTGTTCCACTCGACGAACTCGAAGACACTCGACCATGAAGCCAACCACTCGACAGCCAGGAGATCTAAGGTCACTCTGCACACGATCGGCCGGTTATTAAGTAGCCTTTATAGCCATCATAGCACTTTATTTGTGGCGTTACCAGTAACGCCCGATCTTAATGTACCTTAAACCCTACATAACTGAGGGTCGGAGGGGTCTGACGAACTCTATATAAGCCACCCCCCTCCTCAGTGTAAAGGGTTCGCACCCCTGTAACTCATACACGCATAATCCAGTCGACCGCCTCTGGGCTCCGAGACGTAGGGCTGTTACTTCTTCCGAGAAGGGCCTGAACTCGTAAATCTCTTGCGTATACAACTACTCCATAGCTAGGATCTTGCCTCTCCATTCCTACCCTCCTACACTACTGTCAGACTTAGAACCACGACAGGAGGCGCCCTAGGGTTTCCCCTAGGGGGCGGCGGCCAAGCAGATTGGATCTCCCTAGGGAAAATCCTACGGAGACTTGCCCCCCAAGCCAAGCAGGTGGAGGATTGCCTCCCAAGCCAGGTGGAGGTGCCCCACCTCCCCAAATAACGTGGGAGAGGGTGTGGGCGGCGCACCACCCCTTAGTGGGCTGGTTTTCCCCTTTCCCTTTGGCCCATGAGGCCCTCCAACACTTGTCGGGGCTCCCGAAACACATTTCGGTCATGCTGGCCATAGCCTCGTACCCCCGGAACACTTCCGTACTCCAATACCCTTCGTCCAATATATCGATCTTCACCGCCGGACCATTCCGAAACTCCTCGTGATGTCCGGGATCACATCCGGGACTCCGAACTACCTTCGGTAACCACATACTATTTCCCATAACAACTCTAGCGTCACCGAACCTTAAGTGTGTAGACCCTACTGGTTCGGGAACAATGCAGACATGACCGAGACACCTCTCCGACCAATAACCAATAGTGGGATCTGGATACCCATATTGGCTCCCACATGTTCCACGATGATCTCATCGGATGAACCACGATGTCGGGGATTCAATCAATCCTGTATACAATTCCTCTTTGTCTATCGGTATGTTACTTGCCCGAGATTCGATCGTCGGTATCCCAATACCTCATTCAATCTCGTTACTGGCAAGTCACTTTACTCGTTCCGTAATGCATGATCCCATGACTAACTACTTAGTCACATTGAGCTCATTATGATGATGCATCACCGAGTGGGCCAAGAGATACCTCTCCTTCATATGGAGTGACAAATCCCAGTCTCGATTCGTGCCAACCCAACAGACACTTTCGGAGATACCTGTAGTGCACCTTTGTAGCCACCCAGTTATGTTGTGACGTTTGGTACACCCAAAGCATTCCTACGGTATCCGGGAGTTGCACAATCTCATGGTCTAAGGAAATGATACTTGACATTAGAAAAGCTCTTAGCAAACGAACTACACGATCTTGTGCTATGCTTAGGATTGGGTCTTGTCCATCACATCATTCTCCTAACACTACTAGGGAAAAGCTTATACACAGACGCTTACTAGCAGCGCGGGTTTATACCCCGCGCTACTGCTACTTACTAGCAGCGCGGGTTTTTAACCCTCGCTACTACTAAGTTGATAGCAGTAGCGCTGGTTTTAACCTCGCTACTACTAAGCGGTCTCTACTGCGTCCCCGGACATGTTATATTAGTAGCGCGGTTTTAACCCTCGCTACTACTTGTTGATAGTAGTAGCGCTGGTTTTTAACCCTCGCTACTACTAAGCGGTCTCTACCATGCCCCTGGGCCATGCCATAGTAGTAGCGAGGGTTATAAACCCGCGCTACTACTAAGTTTTTACCCCTCGCTACTACTAAGAGGTCTCAACCGTGCCCCTCGGGGACATGCCATAGTAGTAGCGAGGGGTAAAAACCCTCGCTACTACTAAAGTTCCCATTATGAAACTCTAACCCCCCCTCCCCCCCCCTGTGGATCGCCTTTTCAGTTTTGTAAAAAGCAAAAGAAAATGATAAAATCTTCAAAAATTAATATCCTTCTAGATGTAGTTATGTTACTACATCTACTAGTTAGGAAAATTTAAAACGGCTATAACTTTTGCATACGATGTCAGAAGAAAACGTATAATATATCAAAATGTTCAGCACGAAAATCCGCATCCGATTTTGACTGCCTACAGCCTGTTTGCAAATTTTTAGAATCCTCAAATTCTAAAAGGAAAAAAAGTTATGCTCAAATTTCAGTTTTTCTAAAATTTTGGTCAAATCTGGTCAAACTGTGGTCAAACTACTTATTCAAGAAGTATTAGTGTTACTAAATAATTATTCAAGAATATTAGTGTTACTAAATAATTATTTCAGTTTTTTGGAATTTTGGTCAAATCTGGTCAAATTGTGGTCAAACTACTTATTCAAGAAATATTAGTGTTACTAAATAATTATTGTTTTTTAGAACAATAGTTTTAAACTCAAAAGTGAAATGTGTGACTTCATGCTCAAGCTAAACTCCTGAGGGTTAATAGGATTGACATCTTACTATTCTCAGGAAAACAACAAGTGCAGACTAGGAATCGAGGGAGAATAGAACCCGGAAGTTAAGCGTGCTTAGGCTGGAGTAGTGAGAGGATGGGTGATCGTCCGGGAAGTTAGATGATTTGGAATGATGACGGGTGATTATAGATTAAATTGAGCAGCGATGAGGGGTGATTAGAGATTAGGGGTTAAAATAATTAAGAACTTTGAAAATTCGGGCAAAAAATTCAAAAAAAAATTCATTTTTTTTCAAAGCACGGGTTAGTAGTAGCGCGGGTTTTTACCCACGCTACTACTAACGGACGTAGTAGTAGCGCTGGTGGCACCCGCCATTACTACCTATTAGCTGTAGCGTCGTATTAGTAGCGCGGGCACCCGCGCTACTAATATACCTAAAACCCGCGCTACTGCTAGCCTTTTCCCTAGTAGTGTAATGATGTGATCCCGTTATCAATGACATCCAATGTCCATGGTCAGGAAACCATAACCATCTATTGATCAACGAGCTAGTCAACTAGAGGCTCACTAGGGACATGTTGTGGTCTATGTATTCACACATGTATTACGGTTTCCAGTTAATACAATTATAGCATGAACAATAGACAATTATCATGAACAAGGAAATACAATAATAACCATCTTATTATTGCCTCTAGGGCATATTTCCAACATGAACCACAATGTAGGGGATTCAATCAATCCCGTACACAATCCCCTTTGTCTACCGGTATGATACTTGCCCGAGATTCGATCGTCGGTATCCCTATACCTTGTTCAATCTCGTTACCGGCAAGTCTCTTTACTTGTTCGTAACACATCATCCCGT
This sequence comes from Aegilops bicornis, assembly GCA_021605145.1. Taxonomy (NCBI): domain Eukaryota; kingdom Viridiplantae; phylum Streptophyta; class Magnoliopsida; order Poales; family Poaceae; genus Aegilops; species Aegilops bicornis. The sequence continues at coordinate 879,788,230 of CM038670.1, forward strand.
GATAAACTCCTTGGTCACATTAAGCTCATTATGATGATGTCCTACTGAGTGGGCCCAGAGATACCTCTCCGTGACACGGAGTGACAAATCCCAGTCTCGATTCATGCCAACCCAACAGACACTGTCGGAGATACCCGTAGTGCACCTTTATAGCCACCCTATTGCCAGGACGCTTTGGCACACCCAAAGCATTCCTACGGTATTCGAGAGTTGCACAATCTCATGGTCTAAGGAAATGATACTTGACATTAGAAAAGCTTTAGCGCATTTAACTACACGATCTTGTGCTATGCTTAGGATTGGTCTTGTCCATCACATCATTCTCCTAATGATGTGATCCGTTATCAATGACATCCAATGTCCATGGTCAGGAAACCGTAACCATCTATTGATCAACGAGCTAGTCAACTAGAGGCTCACTAAGGACATGTTGTGGTCTATGTATTCACACATGTATTACGATTTCCGGATAACACAATTATAGCATGAACAATAGACAATTATCATGAACAATTAAATATAATAATAACCATTTTATTATTGCCTCTAGGGCATATTTCCAATAGTCTCCCACTTGCACCAGAGTCAATAATCTAGTTACATTGTGATGAATCAAACACCCATAGAGTTCTGGTGTTGATCATGTTTTGCTCGTGGAAGTGGTTTAGTCAACGGATCTGCGACATTCAGGTCCGTATGCATTTTACAAATATCTATGTCTCCAACTTGAACATTTTCACGAGTGGAGTTGAAGAGACGCTTGATATGCCTGGTCTTCTTGTGAAACCTGGGCTCCTTGGCTAGGGCAATAGCTCCAGTGTTGTCACAGAAGAGAGTCATCGGGCCCGACGCATTGGGAATAACTCCTACGTGGGTAATGAACTCCTTCATCCAGATTGCTTCATGTGGTGCCTCCGAGGCTGCCATGTACTCCGCTTCACATGTAGATCCCTCCACGACGCTTTGCTTGCAATTGCACCAGCTGACTGCCCCACCATTCAAAGTATACACGTATTCGGTTTGTGACTTGGAGTCATCGAGATCTGTGTCGAAGCTAGCATCGACTTAACCCTTTACGACAAGCTCTTCGTCACCACCATAAACGAGAAACATATCCTTAGTCCTTTTCAGGTACTCCAGGATGTTCTTGACCGCTGTCCAGTGTTCCATGCCGGGATTACTTTGGTGCCTTCCTACCAAACTTACGACGAGGTTCACATCTGGTCTGGTACACAACATGGCATACATAATAGAACCTATGGCCGAGGCATAGGGGATGACACTCATCTTTTCTCTATCTTCTGCCGTGGTCGGGCATTGAGCCATGCTCAATCTCACACCTTGCAATACAAGCAAGAACCCCTTCTTGGACTGATCCATATTGAACTTCTTCAATATCTTGTCAAGGTATGTGCTTTGTGAAAGACCAATGAGCCGTCTCGATCTATCTCTATAGATCTTGATGCCTAATATGTAAGCAGCTTCTCCAAGGTCCTTCATTGAAAAACACTTATTCAAGTAGGCCTTTATGCTTTCCAAGAATTCTATATCATTTCCATCAATAGTATGTCATCCACATATAATATGAGAAATGCTACAGAGCTCCCACTCGCTTTCTTGTAACACAGGCTTCTCCATAAGTCTGTGTAAACCCAAACGCTTTGATCATCTCATCAAAGTGAATGTTCCAACTCCGAGATGCTTTCACCAGCCTATAGATTGAGCGCTGGTGCTTGCATACCTTGTCAGCATTCTTAGGATCGACAAAATCTTACGGCTGTATCATATACAATTATTCCTTAAGGAAACCATTAAGGAATGCCATTTTGACGTCCATTTGCCAGATCTCATAATCATAGAATGCGGCAATTGCTAACATGATTCGGACGGACTTCAGCTTCCTACGGTCAGAAGGTCTTATCGTAGTCAACCCCTTGAACTTGTCGATAACCCTTAGCGACAAGCCGAGCCTTATAGATGGTTACATTACCATCCCGTCTGTCTTCTTCTTAAAGATCCATTTATTTTATATGGCTCGCTGATCATCGGGCAAGTCAGTCAATGTCCATACTTCGTTTTCATACATGTATCCTATCTCGGATTTCATGGCTTCAAGCCATTTGTCGGAATCTAGGCCCGCCATCGCTTCTTCATAGTTCGAAGGTTCACCATTGTCTAACAACATGATTTCCAGGACAGGGTTGCCATACCACTCTGGTGCGGAACGTGTCCTTGTGGACCTAAGAAGTTTAGTAGCAACTTGATCTGAAGTTTCATGATCATCATCATTAGCTTCCTCTCTAGTCGGTGCAGGCACCACAGAAACATTTTCTTGAGCTGCGCCACTCTCCGATTCAAGAGGCAATACCTCATCAAGTTCTACTTTCCTCCCACTTACTTCTTTCGAGAGAAACTCTTTATCTAGAACGGATCCATTCTTGGCAACAAAGATCTTGCCTTCGGATCTGAGGTAGAAGGTATACCCAATAGTTTCCTTAGGGTATCCTATGAAGACGCATTATTCCGATTTGGGTTCGAGCTTTTCAGGTTGAAGTTTCTTGACATAAGCATCGCATCCCCAAACATTCAGAAACGACAGCTTAGGTTTCTTCCCAAACCATAATTCATACGGTGTGGTCTCAACAGATTTCGACGGAGCCCTATTTAAAGTGAATGCGGCAGTATCTATAGCATAACCCCAAAATGATAGCGGTAGATCGGTAAGAGACACCATAGATCGCACCATATCCAATAGAGTGCGATTACGACGTTCGGACACACCATTACGCTGAGGTGTTCCAGGCGGCATGAGTTGTGAAACAATTCCGCATTTTCTTAAGTGCGTGCCAAATTTGTGACTCAAATATTCCCCTCCAGGATCTGATCGTAAGAACTTTATTTTCATGTCACGTTGATTCTCAACCTCACTCTGAAATTCTTTGAACTTTTCAAATGTTTCAGACATATGTTTCATTAAGTAGATATACCCATATCTACTTAAGTCATCAGTGAGGGTGAGAACATAATGATAACCACCGCGAGCCTTAACACTCATTGGACCGCACACATCAGTGTGTATGATTTCCAATAAGTTGGTTGCTCGCTCCATTGTCCCGGAGAACGGAGTCTTGGTCATTTTGCCCATGAGGCATGGTTCGCACGTGTCAAATGATTCATAATCAAGAGACTCCAAAAGTCCATCTGCATGGAGTTTCTTCATGCATTTGACACCAATGTGACCAAGGCGGCGATTACCACAAGTATGTGGGACTATCATTATCGACCTTACATCTTTTGGCATTCACACTATGAATATGTGTAACATCACGCTCGAGATTCAATAAGAATAAACCATTGACCAGCGGGCATGACCATAAAACATATCTCCCATATAAATAGAACAACCATTATTCTCATATTTAAATGAGTAGCCATCTCGCATTAAACGAGATCCAGATACAATGTTCATGCTCAAAGCTGGCACTAAATAACAATTATTGAGGTTTAAAACTAGTCCCGTAGGTAAATGTAGAGGTAGCGTGCCGACGGCGATCACATTGACCTCGGAACCATTCCCCACGCGCATCGTCACCTCGTCCTTCGCTAGTCTCCGCTTATTCCACAACTCCTGTTTTGAGTTACAAATATGAGCAACCGCACCGGTATCAAATGCCCAGGAGCTACTACGAGTGTTGGTAAGGTACACATCAATAACATGTATATCACATATACCTTTGGTATTGCCGGCCTTCTTATCCGCTAAGTACTTGGGGCAGTTCCGCTTCCAGTGACCGTTTCCCTTGCAATAAAAGCACTGAGTCTCGAGCTTGGGTCCATTCTTTGGCTTCTTCCCAGCAACTGGTTTACCGGGCGCGGCAACTCCCTTGCCGTCCTTCTTGAAGTTCTTCTTACCCTTGCCTTTCTTGAAACTAGTGGTTTTATTGACCATCAACACTTGATGTTCCTTTTTGATCTCCACCTCCGCTGATTTCAGCATTGAATATACCTCAGGAATGGTTTTCTCCATCCCCTGCATATTGAAATTCATCACGAAGCTCTTGTAGCTAGGTGGGAGCGACTGAAGGATTCTGTCAACGACCGCGTCATCCGGGAGATTAACTCCCAGCTGAGACAAGCGGTTGTGCAACCCAGACATTTTGAGTATGTGCTCGCTGACAGAACTATTCTCCTCCATCTTACAACTGTAGAACTTGTCGGAGACTTCATATCTCTCGACTCGGGCATGAGCTTGGAAAACCATTTTCAGCTCTTGGAACATCTCATATGCTCCGTGTTGCTCAAAACGCTCTTGGAGCCCCGGTTCTAAGATGTAAAGCATGCCGCACTGAATCAGGGAGTAATCATCACTACGCGACTGCCAGGCGTTCATAACGTCTTGAGTTGCTGGGTAAACAAGTGCATCACCTAGCGGTGCATCAAGGACATATGCTTTCTTGGAAGCTATGAGGATGATCCTCAAGTTACGGACCCAGTCCGTGTAGTTGCTACCATCGTCTTTCAACTTGGTTTTCTCTAGGAACGTGTTGAAGTTGAGGGCAACATTAGAGTGGGCCATTTGATCTACAAGACATATTGCAAAGATTTTTTAGACTATTTTCATGATAATTAAGTTCATCTAATCAAATTATTTAATGAACTCTCACTCAGACAGACATCCCTCTAGTCACCTAAGTGATACATGCTCCGAATCGACTAGGCCGTGTCCGATCATCACGTGAGACGGACTAGTCATCAACGGTGAACATCTCCATGTTGATCGTATCTACTATACGAATCATGTTCGACCTTTCGGTCTCTTGTGTTCTGAGGCCATGTCTGTACATGCTAGGCTCGTCAAGTCAACCTAAGTGTTTTTGCATGTGTAAATCTGGCTTACACCCGTTGTATTCGAACGTTAGAATCTATCACACCCGATCATCACGTGGTGCTTCGAAACAACGAACCTTCGCAACGATGCACAGTTAGGGGGAACACTTTCTTGAAATTTTAACAAGGGATCATCTTATTTAAGCTACCGTCGTTCTAAACAAATAAGATGTAAAACATGATAAACATCACATGCAGTCAAATAGTGACATGATATGGCCAATATCATTTTGCTCTTTTTGATCTCCATCTTCGGGGCGCCATGATCATCATCATCACCGGCATGACACCATGATCTCCATCATCATGATCTCCATCATCGTGTCTTCATGAAGTTGTCTCGCCAACTATTACTTCTTCTACTATAGCTAACTGTTAGCAATAAAGTAAAGTAATTACATGGCGTTTTCATTGACACGCGGGTCATACAATAAATTAAGACAACTCCTATGGCTCCTGCCGGTTGTCATACTCATCGACATGCAAGTCGTGATTCCTATTACAAGAACATGATCTATCTCATACATCACATATATCATTCATCACATCCTTTTGGCCATATAACATCACACGTCATATGCTGCAAGAACAAGTTAGACATCCTCTAATTGTTGTTGCAAATTTTTACGTGGCTGCTATAGGTTTCTAGCAAGAACGTTTCTTACCTACGCCAAAACCACAACGTGATATGCCAATTTCTATTTACCCTTCATAAGGACCCTTTTCATCGAATCCGATCCGACTAAAGTGGGAGAGACAGACACCCGCTAGCCACCTTATGCAACTAGTGCATGTCAGTCGGTGGAACCTGTCTAAGCGTACGTGTAAGGTCGGTCCGTGCCGCTTCATCCCACGATGCCGCCGAATCAAGATAAGACTAGTAACAACAAGTAAATTGACAAAATCGACGCCCACAACAACTTGTGTTCTACTCGTGCATAGCAACTACGCATAGACCTAGCTCATGATGCCATTGTTGGGGATCGTTGCAGAAATTAAAATTTTCTACGCATCACCAAGATCAATCTATGGAGAAACTAGCAACGAGAGAGAGGGGAGTGCATCTTCATACCCTTGAAGATCGCGATGCGGAAGCGTTGCAAGAACGCGGTTGGAGGAGTCATACACGCAGCGATTCAGATCGCGGTCGATTCCGATATAAGCACCAATCAACGGCGCCTCCGCGTTCAGCACACGTGCAGCCCGGTGACGTTTCCCACGTCTTGATCCAGCAAGGAGAGAGGGAGAGGTTGGGGAAGACCACTCCAGCAGCAGCACGACGGCGTGCTGGTGGTGGAGCTGCATGGTTTCCAGCAAGGCTTCGCCAAGTGATACGTCTCCAACATATCTACTTTTCCAAACACTTTTGCCCTTGTTTTGGACTCTAACTTGCATGATTTGAATGAAACTAACCCGAACTGAGGTTGTTTTCAGCAGAACTACCATGATGTTGTTTTATGTGTAGAAAAGAAAAGTTCGCGGAATGACCTGCAAATCCACGGAGGGACTTTTCAGAATTAATAAGAATTTTTGGTGAAAGAATCAGGGCCAGGGGGCCCAAGGCCTGTCCATGAGACAGCCCCCCCCCCCTAGGGCGCGCCCCCCTATCTTGTGGGCCCCCGGACCTCCTCCGACCTCAACTCCAACTCCATATATACCGTCTCGCGGAGAAAAAAATCAGAGAGAAAGTTCCATCGCGTTTTACGACACGGAGCCGCCTCCAAGCCCTAATCTCTCTCGAGAGGGTTGATCTGGAGTCCGTTCGGGGCTCCAGAGAGGGGGATTCGTCGCCGTCGTCATCATCAACCATCCTCCATCACCAATTTCATGATGCTCACCGCCGTGTGTGAGTAATTCCATCGTAGGCTTGCTGGACGGTGATGGGTTGGATGAGATTTACCATGTAATCAAGTTAGTTTTGTTAGGGTTTGATCCTAGTATCCACTATGTTCTGAGATTGATGTTGCTATGACTTTGCTATGCTTAATGCTTGTCACTAGGGCCCGAGTGCCATGATTTCAGATCTGAACCTATTATGTTTTCCTGAATATATGTGTGTTCTTGATCCTATCTTGCAAGTCTATAGTCACCTATTATGTGTTATGATCCGACAACCCCGAAGTGACAATAATCGGGACACTTCTCGGTGATGACCATAGTTTGAGGAGTTCATGTATTCACCATGTGTTAATGCTTTGGTCCGGTTCTCTATTAAAAGGAGGCCTTAATATCCCTTAGTTTCCACTAGGACCCCGCTGCCACGGGAGGGTAGGACAAAAGATGTCATGCAAGTTCTTTTCCATAAGCACGTGTGACTATTTACGGAATACATGCCTACATTACATTGAGGAACTGGAGCTAGTTCTATATCACCCTATGTTATAACTATTGCATGAGGAATCGCATCCGGCATAATTATCCATCACTGATCCATTGCCTATGAGCTTTTCATATATTGTTCTTCGCTTATTTACTTTTCCATTGCTACTGTTACAACTACTACAAAAACCCAAAAGCATTTATCTTTACTGTTGCTACTGTTACCATTACCATCATACCACTTTTGCTACTAAATACTTTGCAGCAGATACTAAGTTATCCAGGTGTGGTTGAATTGACAACTCAACTGCTAATACTCAAGAATATTCTTTGGCTCCCCTTGTGTCAAATCAATAAATTTGGGTTGAATACTCTACCCTCGAAAGCTGTTGCGATCCCCTATACTTGTGGGTTATCAAGACTAATTTCTGGCGCCGTTGCCGGAGAGCATATCTCTATTCTCTGAGTCACTTGGGATTTATATCAGTTAATCACTATGAAGAACTTGAAAGACGCTAAGACCAAGATTTTGCCCTCAACTACGAGGGGAGGTAAGGAACTGCCATCTAGCTCTGCACTAGATTCTCCTTCCGTTATTGATAGGCTCGCGACACCTAAACCTGCTACTGCTATGAATTCTGATATGTCGCATGTTATTGATGATGCCACTTCTGCTATGCATGATGGAACTACTTCTGTGCGTGGTACTACTTTGCCATTAGGTGAATTTCTTGATGAACAACTTGCTAGAGTTAGGGGGAATGAAAATGTTGCATAACCTATTATTGATGATAGTGATGATGAACGTTCCCCCAATGATTATGTATTACCTGTTGTTCCTAAGGGTTATGTTATGAACAAAGAAGCTGCTGAAGCTATTCTTGCTTGCAATGATAGAAATGATCTTAAGAAATTATTAGCTAAATGGAAGCAGCAGTCTCTTAATGCTAGAATGAAACCCGATCCTGCTTTTGCTACTTCACCTATCTGTGTTACTGATAAGGATTATGAATTCTCTGTTGATCCCGATATTATTACTTTAGTTGAATCTGATCCTTTTTATGGCCTTGAATCTGAAACTGTTGGGGCACATCTTACCAAGTTGAATGACATAGCCACCCTATTTACTCATGATGAGAAGTCTCGCTATTTATATATCCTTAAGATTTTCCCGTTCTCATTAAAGGGTGATGTTAAGACTTGGTATAATTCTCTTGCTCCTGGTTGTGTGTGTAGTCCCCAGGATATGATTTATTTCTTCTCTGCTAAATATTTCCCTGCTCATAAGAAACAAGCAGCCTTGCGGGAAATATATAATTTTGTGCAAACCAAAGAAGAGAGTCTCCCACAAGCTTTGGGGAGGCTTCTTCGGTTGCTTTATGCTTTTCTTGATCATGATCTTAAGAAAAATGAAATACTTGATATCTTTTATAATGGACTAACCGATGCTTCCAAGGACCACTTGGATAGTTGTGCTGGTTGTGTTTTCAGGGAAAGAACAGTCGACGAAGCTGAAATATTATTGAATAATATGTTGACTAATGAAAATAATTGGACTCTTCCTGAGCCAGTTCCTGAAGTAATTCCTGAACCAATTGAGCCAACTCCTGAGCCTATTCCTAAACCCAATTCAAGAAGAGAGGTGTTTTATTCCTCAGTCCTGAAGATATGCAAGAGGCAAAGAAATCAATGAAAGAAAAAGGTATTAAAGCTGAAGATGTTAAGAATTTACCTCGTATTGAAGAAATACATGGTCTAAATATACTGCCTGAAGAACCACATTGTCTTGATAACCCGACACAGCTAGTAAAGGTAAATTCTCTCTATAGATATGATAAAGTTGAAATACCCTCTACTAAATTTCATAGCCCATGCTTAGATGAATTTGATGACTTCATGGCTAGACAAGAAAGTTTTAATGCTTATGTTGGTAGAGAGTTAAAGAATAATGCTTTCGAGATAGGACGCGTAGGTGATAATCTGGCTAGAGTTAAAGATGAACTTCACCGCGTTAGCAAATATGCTTCTATGGTTGCTACTCAAGCTGAGCAAGTGCTCAAGGCTCAAAATGATTTTCTTGAGGAATTGAATAATAAAAATGACTTTGCTGTTACACTACCAGGGAAAAGCCTATACACATAATCTTACCAGCAGCGCTCCTCAAAATACAACGCTATTGCTATTTAGCGGCAGCGCGTGATAGCAAAACGCGCTGCTGAAAGGAAAATAGCAGTAGTGCTTCCACGCCAAACTGCGCTACTGCTCTAATTGCCATGACCTCGCAACCCAGCTAGTTATAGCAGTAGCGCCCTATACTGAACCGCGCTACTGCTATAGAAGTTAGCAGCAGCGCGCTTCTAAGAAAATCGGTACTGCTACGATCAGCCCACAAGTTTAGTACCACCTTGCTCCACTAACAGGGTGTTTACCACCTTAAATATGTTACTTCTGAAACTATCACAACCAGTCGGTCTTCACTGAAATCTGTGTGTAGAATTTGTGGCGCAATATGAGTCCTCTCCAGTTCCTACCGGCGTGGACTCATATTGACAATTCAGATTGTACACAAAAAGATCATTGATGGCCAAAGTATTTTTTGATGCGTGCTTAGACTTAGCAGTAGCGTTTTTCCGTAAAATGCGCTATAGCTACTTTAGCTATAGCTGTTCCTAAAGTGCGCCACTGCTAGTTCGACTTAACCCCGCTCAAAATTTCACTAAGTCCTCCTCCTCCTGTTCCCCTACTCCTCTATCGCCGCCGCCCGAGCCCGAGCCTGCCCTCATCGCCGCCGCCCGAGGCCGCCCTCAACCACACCGCTGCCGCCCGCCGCCGCTCTCGACCTCACCGTCGCCGCCGCCTCCCCCATCCCCTCCGCTCTCGACCTCACCATCGTCTGACGCCGCCGCCGCCGTCCTCCATCCGCCACCGAGGTACTCCCTCCTTTCGTGCCTCCTCCTCCCACCACGCCCTCCTCCCTCCTCCTCCCACCGTGCCCTCCTCCCTCACTGCGGCCGCCTCCTCCCTCCTTCACCGCAGCCCTCCTCCCACCGCCTCCCTCCTCCTCCTCCGCCGCCCGCCTCCCTCCTCTCCTCCCTCCCTCCCTTGTCTCTGTTCTTGAAAATCGTAGGTGTTTTGAATAAAATAGAAGTAAGAAAATTTAGGGTAGAAATAGGGTAGTAGAATTTTCAGCAAGTGTTTAATAGAAAAATAGTTTATTTAGTAAGTGATTAATATAACTAGTTTATTTATATTAGGTACTTAATAGAACTAGTTTATTTGGTAAGTGCTTAATAGAACTAGTTTATTTATAGTAAGTGCTTAATAGCACTAGTTTATTTAGTAAGTAGTTAATAAAACTAGTTTATTTAGTGTTAGGATTATATATAAGATATTTCCAAATGCTTTTTTCATATTACTAGTAGTGATGGTACTAGTTAACTAGGGCAGTATGATTAATAGTAGTTGTAGTTGAACTACTTTAGTTGTAGTTGAACTAGTTTAGTAAGTAAATTAATAAACTAGTTGAACTAGTTGAACTAGTTGAATTAATAGAACTAATGTATTTTAGTAAGATAATTAATATAACTAGTTGAATTACTTTATTTTTAGAAAGAACTAGTTTTTTAGTAAGATAATTAATATAACTAGTTGAACCACATATTCTATTTATAGTAAGTTTATATTTAATAAGAACTAGTTGAATTAATAAAACTAGTTGAACATGTCATATTTGTTGTTATTTTTAGTTTAAGCAATTATTCGGGATGTATTAGTGATAACTTATATGGTTTTTGCTTTTGCAGAAATCAAGGAGCCCCTCCATCATCCCCGTCGTCGTCCCCGTCACCGACCCCCTCCGTCATCGAGGTGAGACCAGCCAAATATCCATGTATATCTTTTGTTGCTCAAATAGGATATGTGGTTGCCCAAGTGGCCGTTCATGTTCAGTTTACACCTCCGAGTGGCCTATGTTTTGCCGGAGTGCTGATTAATTTCCGTTCCGGCAAAATTTCAGGCGCTCGATATGTACTTTTTTAGCAAAGGTCATGCCGGATTTTTCCGTGAATTCTGGCATGACTTGTGCTAGAATATGTAGGAAATATCGAGAGGCCTGGATTTTCTCGAAAAATAATGAACGTAGGAAATAATGAATTCTGGCATGACTTGTGCTAGAATTATGAACGTAGGAAATGTCTTACTCGGACGACGACATTCTCCCGGGAGAGTGCAGCTGGTGCCACGACGATCGAGGTATGTGCGACAGGTTCGTTGAGCTGGACGAAGATCGGCGCTTCAGCATTAAGCTCGAGGAGACCTTCGATGTTGAAATGGTACGCAACAACGACAAGAGTTTTTTTCGTAATTAAGCATGACTTCAACTATTTCAACGTCTAATTTTCATCTTTTACAATTCGACTAGCTTATCCCATGCCATGCAAGACGCTATGTCTTGGAGAGGATGGGTTTTGAAGACCATGAAAATTTTGAAACAAAGAAAATACACCTAAGGACCCATCATGATATGAATTTTGAAGTGAATCTGTACAATGCTCAGAGCGTAACCCATTTTGGTTGCCAAAATTGGGAAGCAATTTGCAAAATGTATGGTTTTTATGAGGGTATGATTGTCACCATGGATCTTGGTGATCCTGACATCGAGCAAGACAATATGGACATTTGGGTCCTTGTTGATACGCTTCGATTCTACCGCAATGTGAGTTTCTCAAACATAGTTATTAACTAATTTATATTGTTTATTTCAAAATAGTTGACAGCTTATTTCCATTGACAGCTTATTTTGTATCTTCAAAGAATGTGCAGAAGATGGTAGAGAAAACCCACTACAATCGATGGCTCTAATTAACTTATAAGGAGAAAAGTCATCTGATTGCTTATTGTACTTTCTTTGAGAATTACAATACCTATTATCGAACTCCTCCAAATTATGGTGAATACGTGCCACTAGTGCACGTGTTGAACCACGATAACTTCTATGGAGATACCCTGGTAAGATTTTTTACTATTACGACATCCGTGCATCTTTTGCATACTTCCAAAACTAGTACATCATTGCTAACTACGAAGTTATTACTATGTTTTTCAATAGAAAATCCCGATAGATTGTGTGCCTCATCTGATGTATTACAATGGCCGCCTTGAAGTTCTGAACATACAGCCAGGTCATCGTACGGATCTCACCTGTGCATATCGGATTTCTAAAACCAGTGAACACATGCTAATCAAAGAATGGAAAAAATGTTTGGACATTCGCAAGGAGGTTCTTGGAAGTAACATTAAGCGAAAGGCAAGAATTGGAGACAGTATAATCTCCATTCTCCATAATGAAGAGTCAGGGGCTATCTTACTTTTTGCTATTTTACCTTAGAGAATATAGTAGGTCCTAAGAGAATGTAGTAGGTCCTATGAGGTACAATATGTTTATTATGTGATACAATGTGTTAGAGTTGATGATGAGGAGTACTTGTGATTACGACTAGTGACCAATTTTCTATGTGATGTCTCATTGATGAAAACAATGATCTTGAGGAGGTGTTATATGACAATGATGTATTATGATGATAAGTTGTTAATGATATGATATGATATTTATTATATCATTGGGTGAAAGAACCGCGGACTAGTTTCAAGTGGATGTCCATCCACTTGAAACTAGTCCACGGATCTTTCACCTACTCATTATGATGTAAAAACAGTCTCTAAATTCCTGTTGTATGAAAGATTGTGTAAAGGTGTATGAAATACAACATGAAATAAAAAAGAAATAAAATACTAAATAATAGTAGTAGCGTGGGCAAGGAGGAGCGCTACTACTAATTACCAGCAGCGCTGCTCAGGAGAAGCGCTACTACTAGATCATTTTAGCAGTAGCGCGGGTCCAGGCGCGCTACTGCTAAGCTTTAGCTATAGCGCCTTATCAGTAGCGCTCCTGCCCGCGCTACTGATAGGCCTAAAACCCGCGCTGCTGCTAGGCTTTTCCCTAGTAGTGTTAGAGTGGCTACTAGAACTGGTAGAATGACTCAGGAACCATTGTATAATGAAGGCCACCCTAAAAGAATTGAACAAGATTCTCAGAATAATAATCTTGATGTTCCTAGTTCTTCTAAGAAGAAGAAAAAGAAAAATGATAGGACTGTGCAAACTTCTAGTGAACCTAATATAGAAACACTTGAGAATCCCAATGATACTTCTATCTCTGATGCTGAAACACAATCCGGAGATGAACATGAACCTGATGATAATGCTAATAATGATGTTCATGTGGATGCTCAACCTAGTAATAACAATGATGTAGAGATTGAACCTGCTGTTGATCTTGATAACCCACAATCAAGAAACCAACGTTATGATAAGAGAGATTTTGTTGCTAGGAAGCACGGTAAAGAAAGAGGATTTTGAGCGCTTTGCTGAAATGATTAGACCTATTTTCTTACGTATGCGCTTAACTGATATGCTTAAAGTAAATCCTTATGCTAAGTATATGAAGGCTATCATCACAAATAAAAGAAAGATACCGGAAGCTGAAATTTCCACCATGCTTGCTAATTACACTTTTAAGGGTGGAATACCAAAGAAACTTGGAGATCCGGGTGTTCCAACTATTCCATGCTCCATTAAAAGAAATTATGTTAGAACTGCTTTATGTGATCTTGGAGCCGGTGTTAGTGTTATGCCTCTCTCTTTATATCGTAGACTTGAATTGAATAAGTTGACACCTACTGAAATATCTTTGCAAATGGCTGATAAATCAACTGCTATACCTGTCGGTATTTGTGAGGATGTGCCTGTTGTGGTTGCAAATGTCACTATCTTAACGGACTTTGTTATTCTTGATATTCCCGAGGGCGATAGTATGTCTATTATCCTTGGTAGACCTTTTATTAATACTGCAGGGGCTGTTATTGATTGCAACAAAGGCAATGTCACTTTTCATGTTAATGGCAATGAGCATACGGTACACTTTCCGAGGAAACAATCTCAAGTCCATAGCATCAATTCTATTGAAAAAGTTCCAACTATCATTTTTGGAGGTTTTGAATTTCCTCTCCCTACTGTCAAGAAAAAGTATGATATTCTTATTGTTGGGGATTTTCATATCCCCGTTGAGGTAACTTAGTGTTATTCAAATTTTCTCCGGTTCCGTGTTATTCGAAATGAGTTTGTTAACAAGACTTGATCAACCTTGTTAGCGGGTTCATTTTGATGATCACGAGATGGATGAAACTAGAAGTCACAACCTTCTGTACCCTCTCTTTACTTTCTGTTATTTAGATTAAATAAAGCAAAAATAGTATTATCCGTCTGTTTTCTGAATTATCCGTGCAATAAAAAATAGTCCGAAAATAAAGGTGCCCCGAATGCCCTGCAAATTTATTATGATTTTTTCTGGAATATTTGAGGATTTTAGGCACTGAAAACACTGCAGGAGGGCCAAGCACCAGGCCACGAGAGAGGAGGGCGCCCCCCCCCTGTAGGGCTCCCCCTGTCTCGTGGGCCCCTGGTGACTCCCCTCCACTTATGCCAGCACCCACACACTTCATCTTCTACCCAAAAAAATTCCCATCCAGCTCAAGCCCGAGTTCTAGCTCGTTTTGCTGCGATTTTTGATCTCTTGGCTCAAAGCTCCATTCACAAAACTGCTTTGGGAGATTGTTACTTGGTATGTGGCTCCTCCATTGGTCCAATTAGTTTTTGTTCTAGTGCTTTATTCATTGCAAATCCTTGCTGCCTTGGTGACCCTGTTCTTGAGCTTGCATGTTAAATTTTGAGGTCCCAAGCAATTCCAATGCATGATATAGGCTCTAGGCACTTGTAGGAGTAGTTGCTATCAATCTTGTTTAGTTTTATGCACTTTTATTTTAAAGTTACTAAAATTTCAGAAATTTTCAGAAAAAGAAATATGCTTAGGAGAATGTATCAAGGTGGTTCCTCGGAAAAGAAAGGGCCAAGGATTGCTATACGTGAGCAAGACGTTGAATTGCCGAGGAATGCACGTGTACGAGCCTGTGAGTGGTCATCCGATGATTTTATGATTGAAGCAGGCTTCAAGGAGGAATTTGACGCGTATGTGCGTAATGCTGAGCTGGAGGACTTCTTACAAGATAAGTGTCCTCAGTACTCTCAATTGACTGATTCCTTTGTGCGGAGGTTTAAATATAACTGTACACGTAATTCTCCTAGTGTCCTATTTGATATTTATGATATATCTTACACCATGGACTTAGAG
This sequence comes from Aegilops bicornis, assembly GCA_021605145.1. Classification (NCBI taxonomy): domain Eukaryota; kingdom Viridiplantae; phylum Streptophyta; class Magnoliopsida; order Poales; family Poaceae; genus Aegilops; species Aegilops bicornis. Next base: position 879,803,681 of record CM038670.1, read on the forward strand.
GATTTTACAATTGCTTGCAAACTCCCGCAGTGGGGTAATATTAATGATCCTCCCAAATCTGAATTTAGAGATTTCCTTGCTAGTATTACTGTGGGAGAATCTAGGGACATAGCACAAGCTACCATAGGGAGTATTCATTTTCCTGCTATACATTATTTTGCTCTCTTTATTGGTAGATGTATTAATGGAAAGGATGAAGCATGTCACATGTGTGTACCTGATCTGAGTATCCTCAAGAGTGCTGTGTTTGGGGTTAAAGGCTATAATTTAGGGGCAATAGTTGCACGTAGGTTGCAGAATAATAGTAGAAAGGGGAATTTCTTTGGAGGAATTTATGCAACCCGTGTGGCTAATTTTCTTGGTATAGCCCCGCGAGAAGGAGATATGATAATGCCTCCTATTTATTTGGATAAAGAAGCTATGTTTAGTCATCATTTTCTTGAGAGGAATGTACAATTCCTCCATTATCGACTAATCTATGACAGACGCAACGTCGTCCCTGTCACTCTTCCTGCTCCCTACCTTTTTGATTTTCAGGCAAGAGGAAGATATGTTGTCACCAGGGAAGAAGCCACTGAATATGAGAGGGGAATGGAGGCAGCTCGCCAACACACTGCTGCCCAGGAGGTTGTTGCCTCTGTATCTCAGTACAATCCCAATTTCACTTATGGATATCAGCCAGGCGGTCCTTGGTATTAAACCAACTTAGGCCAAAAGTCTAAGCTTGGGGGAGTACGTATTTCTCACCGACTTTACATTCATGTTCACACATTAGTCGTTGGTGCTCATACTCTTTCATTGTATTATCCATGCTAGTTTAAATTTCCTTTTTCTAGTCTTCTTCTTGTGTGTTTGTTAAACCTTGAGAAAAACCAAAAAATTAGTTAGTTTAATTTCCTTGCCTGCAGTAGAAATTAAAATGAAATCCCAAAAAGATTTCTAGTTCTTCTTTTTTACTTGTTGGGAGCTTTCCCGTGTAAATAGTTTTATTTTCTTTTCTTTCCTTTGGGGGTCGAGAAGACCATATTGGAAATGCTTAGTGGCTCTTATATGCATGATTGTTTAATTAGAGCCCATATTACCTGTCTTCTCTCTTGAGTTAAATGCTTGCAGATTCCAGCTTAGTCCAATGCACGTACACTCTTATTATTATACACTTCATTCGGTCGTGCAAGTGAAAGGCAATAATGACGATATATGATGGACTTATTGGGATGAGAAAAGCTGGTATGAACTCGACCTCTCTTGTTTTTGTAAATATGATGATTCATCGTTCCTGAGTCAGCTATTATGAAGTAAACATATTTGCAATGACATTTAGAGATTATAGTTACTTGTGCCATGCTTGATTAGCTATGAGTTATAATGGTTTACCTTACGTGCCAACATGCTATTAGAATGATTATGATGTGGTATGATGGAATGGTATCCTCCTTTAAATGAATTGAGTGACTCGACGTGGCACATGTTCACGCATGTAGTTGAATCAAATCAACGCAGCCTTCACGATATTTATGTTCATGGTGGATTATATCCTACTCATGCTTGTACTTGGTGTGAATTAATTTTAATGCATGCTTACGACTGTTGTCGCTCTCTCAGTTGGTCGCTTCCCAGTATTTTGCTAGCCTTCACCTGTACTAAGCGGGAATACTGCTTGTGCATCCAAACTCCTTAAAACCCAAAGTTGTTCCATATGAGTCCACTATACGTTCCTATATGCGGTATCTACCTGCCGTTCCAAGTAAATTTGTATGTGCCAAACTCCAAACCTTCAAATGAAATTCTATTTTGTATGCTCGAGCATGTAACAACTAGGGCTGCCGATATCTTCCATGCTAGGTGGGTTATTCTCAGAGGAGTGGACTCCGCTCCTTATTCACGAGAAAGGGCCGGTAACTGGGATGCACAGTCCCATGATCCAAAAGATCAAAGCAAATCAAAATAATTAAACAAAACTCCCCCAGGGCTGTTGTATGTTGGAGGCACTCGTTGTTTCGAGCAAGCCATGGATTGATGCTTGTTGGTGGTTGGGGGAGTATAAACCTTTATCATTCTGTTTGGGAACTGCCAATAATGCATTTAGTGTGGAAGATACAACCATCTCATAGGTGTTGCGTTGACAGCAAAAGTATGCCGCTCAAAATGTTATTCAATCTCTATTTTAAAATCGAGCTCTGGCACCTCTACAAATCCCTGCTTCCCTCTGTGAAGGGCCTATCTATTTACTTTTATGTTGAGTCATCACCCTTCTTATTAAAAAGCACCCGCTGGAGAGCTACTGTCATTTGCATTCATTATTATTGGTTTATATTGGGTATGACTTGACTGGATCTCTTTTACCATGAATTACAATGTTTAGTCAGTCCTTGATCTTTAAAGGTGCTCTGCATTTATGTTTTGCGGTCTCAGAAAGGGCTAGCGAGATACCATTTTGTTATATCATGTTATGATTATTTTGAGAAAGTGTTGTCATCCGAGTTTTATTATTATGGCTCGCTAGCTGATTATGCTATTGATATGAGTAATCATGAGACCTTTGTGTTACTGTGAGTATGGTTAGTTCGTAATATTTGCTGAAACTTGAATGCTGGCTTTTCATGTTTACAACAACAAGAGCAAACAGAGTTTGTAAAAGTTTTTCTTTTTCACTTTCAGTTTATCAACTGAATTGCTTGAGGACAAGCAAAGGTTTAAGCTTGGGGGAGTTGATACGTCTCCAACGTATCTACTTTTCCAAACACTTTTGCCCTTGTTTTGGACTCTAACTTGCATGATTTGCATGAAACTAACCCGGACTGATGCTGTTTTCAGCAGAACTACCATGATGTTGTTTTATGTGTAGAAAAGAAAAGTTCTCAGAATGACCTGCAAATCCACGGATGGACTTTTCAGAATTAATAAGAATTTTTGGCGAAAGAATCAGGGCCAGGGGGCCCAAGGCCTGTCCACGAGACAGGGGGCGCCCCCCTATCTCGTGGGCGCCCCGGACCTCCTCCGACCTCAACTCCAACTCCATATATACCGTCTCGCAGAGAAAAAATCAGAGAGAAAGTTTCATCGCGTTTTACGATACGGAGCCGCCGCCAAGCCCTAATCTCTCTCGGGAGGGCTGATCTGGAGTCCGTTCGTGGCTCCGGAGAGGGGGATTCATCGCCGTCGTCATCATCAACCATCCTCCATCACCAATTTCATGATGCTCACCGCCGTGTGTGAGTAATTCAATCGTAGGTTTGCTGGACGGTGATGGGTTGGATGAGATTTACCATGTAATCAAGTTAGTTTTGTTAGGGTTTGATCCCTAGTATCCACTATGTTCTGAGATTGATGTTGCTATGACTTTGCTATGCTTAATGCTTGTCACTAGGGCCCGAGTGCCATGATTTCAGATCTGAACCTATTATGTTTTCATGAATATATGTGTGTTCTTGATCCTATCTTGCAAGTCTATAGTCACCTATTATGTGTTATGATCCGACAACCCCGAAGTGACAATAATCGGGACACTTCTCGGTGATGACCATAGTTTGAGGAGTTCATGTATTCACCATGTGTTAATGCTTTGGTCCGGTTCTCTATTAAAAGTAGGCCTTAATATCCCTTAGTTTCCACTAGGACCCCGCTTCCACGGGAGGGTAGGACAAAAGATGTCATGCAAGTTCTTTTCCATAAGCACGTGTGACTATTTACGGAATACATGCCTACATTACATTGATGAACTGGAGCTAGTTCTATATCACCCTATGTTATAACTATTGCATGAGGAATCGCATCCGACATAATTATCCATCACTGATCCATTGCCTACGAGCTTTTCATATATTGTTCTTCGCTTATTTACTTTTCCGTTGCTACTGTTACAACTACTACAAAAACCCAAAAACATTTATCTTTACTGTTGCTACTGTTAACATTACCATCATACCACTTTTGCTACTAAATACTTTGCCGCAGATACTAAGTTATCCAGGTGTGGTTGAATTGACAACTCAACTGCTAATACTCAAGAATATTCTTTGGCTCCCCTTGTGTCGAATCAATAAATTTGGGTTGAATACTCTACCCTCGAAAGCTGTTGTGATCCCCTATACTTGTGGGTTATCAAGACTAATTTCTGGCGCCGTTGCCGGGGAGCATAGCTCTATTCTCTGAGTCACTTGGGATTTATATCTGTTGATCACTATGAAGAACTTGAAAGACGCTAAGACCAAGATTTTGCCCTCAACTACGAGGGGAGGTAAGGAACTGCCGTCTAGCTCTGCACTAGATTCTCCTTCCGTTATTGATAGGCTCGCGACACCTAAACCTGCTACTGCTATGAATTCTGATATGTCGCATGTTATTGATGATGCCACTTCTGCTATGCATGATGGAACTACTTTTGTGCGTGATACTACTTTGCCATTAGGTGAATTTCTTGATGAACAACTTGCTAGAGTTAGGGAGAATGAAAATGTTGAAGAACCTATTATTGATGATAGTGATGATGAATGTTCCCCCAATGATTATGTATTACCTGTTACCTAGATGCGATGGAGGGGGCGGCCAAGAGGGGGAGAGAGGGGGGCGCGCCCTAGGGTGGGCCTTAGGCCCATCTGCGCCTAGGGTTTCCTGCTTTCCCCTCCTAGTTGCACCTTGGGCCCTGGTGGGAGGCGCACCAGCCCACTCAGGGGCTGGTCCCTTCCCACTCTTGGCCCATGCAAGCCTCCGGGGCTGGTGGCCCCTCCCGGTGGACCCCTGGAACCATCCGGTGGTCCCGGTACATTACCGGTGGCGCCCGAAACACTTCCGGTGGCCAAAACCTCACTTCCTATATATTATTCTTTACCTCCAGACCATTCCGGACCTCTTCGTGACGTCCGGGATCACATCCGGGACTCCGAACAACATTCGGTAACCACGTACAAACTTTCCTTATAACCCTAGCGTCATCGAACCTTAAGTGTGTAGACCCTACGGGTTCGGGAGGCATGCAGACATGACCAACAACGGGATCTGGATACCCATGTTGGCCCCCACATGCTCCACGATGATCTCATCGGATGAACCACAATGTCGGGGATTCGATCAATCCCGTACACAATTCCCTTTGTCTACCGGTATGATACTTGCCCGAGACTCGATCGTCGGTATCCCTATACCTTGTTCAATCTCATTACTGGAAAGTCTCTCTACTCGTTCGTAACACATCATCCCGTGATCAACTCCTTGGTCACATTGAGCTCATTATGATGATGTCCTACCAGTGGGCCCAGAGATACCTCTCCGTCACACGGAGTGACAAATCCTAGTCTCGATTCGTGCCAACCCAACAGACACTTCCGGAGATACCCGTAGTGCACCTTTATAGCCACCCAGTTACGTCGTGACGTTTGGCACACCCAAAGCATTCCTATGGTATCCGAGAGTTGCACAATCTCATGGTCTAAGAAAATGATACTTGACATTAGAAAAGCTTTAGCAGACGAACTACACGATCTTGTGCTATGCTTAGGATTCGGTCTTGTCCATCACATCATTCTCCTAATGATGTGATCCTATTATCAATGACATTTAATGTCCATGGTCAGGAAACCGTAACCATCTATTGATCAACGAGCTAGTCAACTGGAGGCTCACTAAGGACATGTTGTGGTCTATGTATTCGCACATGTATTACGATTTCCGGATAACACAATTATAGCATGAACAATAGACAATTATCATGAACAAGGAAATATAATAATAACCATTTTATTATTGCCTCTAGGGCATATTTCCAACACACTCGCCACAATCTTGGGTCACATTAGATAGCGAATGGTCAGCAGAACCTATACAAAGATAATGGCAAGACATGGAAGTCAAAATTCACAGACATAAGCTCTACTTGTAGCAGTCTGCTAGATCACACAATGGCATGGATCACTAGTTCCAACATCTTACACTCAAATGATGTTCCACAACACATAACACATAGTGAACAGTTGATCCAGCTATAAAAAGCAAGCAGATAAAACTATTTTTAACTGCCTATTTATCAAAGAGCAAGATTTTGCACTGCCATCCAGCTAATACTTGGCCTTCACATCTATCAAATGGCTACCTTTGCCTAGGTGAAGCTTAACAGCAAGATATTGCACAACCATCCAGCCAGGACTTGCCCCGCCCATCTACCAATGAACTATCTTTGCCCGGCTAAATCTTAACTGCAAGATATTGCCCTGCCATCCAGCCAAGACTTGCCCCCCCCCCCCCCCGGTCAATTTACACAACTATCTTTTCCCAATGGTTGCTTTACTCAAGCTTCAACATCCTTCCATAAAAAAATTACATCAATTGTAAATATATACATATATTTGAACACAGAATAAAAGAAACAATAATTACTCACCAAAGATAGATTTATGGAAGGAAAGGTTTCTTGTAAGCATAATGTCGCACGAGAGCCATCCGACACTTCTATGAATCGTGAGAAAGGATATACAAGGCCTTGCCCACCAAAGCTTCAAGGCGCCAATTTTTCAATGGTCCTTTAAATTTAAGCAAAAGATTATATTTCATATATTTCTTAGCTTCCGCTTTGAAAATGGCGAACATATCAATAAAACTGGGGTCATGCGAATAATCTTACGCCAATCCATACTCAAACTCCAAAATGGCCAACCAAAAGTGTATACCGAGATATGATACATCCCCCAATCTAGAGTAAGATCCAACGTCAAGTGAGTAAGAAATGTAGTCTTCTTCATCTTGTTTTCGACCCTGTTAAATGTAAGTTTTCATCCAAAGAAGAATCTACTCGCTTCACATTTAACTACTGTTGAATATTTTAATTTAATTTTACAATCATTTCAACGGTATAAATTCCAAACAGATGAACTTTTACAATGGCATATCATGATTACTTACAACACTCACAAAACACTTGATTTACATTTGCGTAAAAATAACAAACCATATATGAGACAAGTGCAAGGATATGGGTGCAAAGCGTGAAATGGAAATAAAAGAGGTGGAAGTACATAGGAAATGTATGGATAATTTCATTCATACCAAACTTTTATACTTTCTAAGCTTTTTTATCAGCTTGAAATATGATCTATTATTTGTATTACTTATTTATCATAATTAAGCATCTAAAATTTTGTTTTCTAGAAATATGATTTATTTATTATATATAAGACATTATCACTTACAAATATTTATAAACCGACCAGTTAAATATGAGAATAACAAAAGAAGCACAAATTGCAGCCCTATGTGAGATTAATCTATGAAATGATTATAGTGTCTATCCTTGTGCATATCTAGTATTGTTGAATGTCTTCATAAAGATCTCTAATGTGTATGTTTAGCAAATATCTTGGCAATGACTTAGTGCTAATAAATCCGTAAGTACAAGTAGAGAAATCCAGAGTAATGTGTTCATGAGTAACTGGTCGTCCAATTATTTGTGTTTTTCAATTGATTTATGAGTAATAGTAAATCCGTACATTCCATGCACATTCATATTAAGTAGTATAATAATTATTTGCAGATATTAAATTCTCCCTATGTCCCATAATATAAGAGCGTTTGTTAGAGTAAGATATTATTTGTGTGTTAATTATGTGATTCGTGTTGTACATAAGAAATGTATGGATAATTTCATATTTATACCAAACTTTTGTACTTTCCGAGCTTTTTTATCAACTTGAAATATGATCTATTATTTGTATTACTTATTTATCATAACTAACCACCTAAATTTTTGTTTTCTGGAAATATAATTCATTTATTATATATAAGACATTATCATTTACAAATATTTATAAATCGAATAGTTAAATATGAGAATAACACAAGAAGCACAAATTGCAGCCCTATGTGGGATTAATCTATGAAATGGTTATAGTGTCTGTGCTTGTGCATATATAGTATTGCCGAATGTTTTGATAAAGATCTCTAATGTGTATGTCTAGCAAATATCTTAGCAATGACTTGTGTTTTGCAATTGATTTATGAGTGCTAGTAAATCCGTAAGTACAATCAGAGAAATCTAGAGTAATGTGTTCATGAGTAGCTGGTCGCTCAATTATTTGTCTTTTTAATTGATTTATGAGTACTAATAAATCCGTTCGATTCAATGCACGTTCATATTAAGTAGAATAATAATTAGATCGAAAGGCTCTTATCATCATAGGTATTTTCTAGGTCAGCTACGAAATACCAAACCATAGATTTAATTAACAAACTTGTCACAGTTAATTATATTAGAGCAAATTTTACGAGCTGAGCAACTGGAGAGAGGACTAGAAAAAATGAAGAAGATCCCTGAGGAAGGAAGGACTATAATGGTCATGGAAGGACGAGTCCAAGCTGCCTGCCCCACTTTCCTTCGCCAAGTCTGGCAGTAATGCCACCTGGTGAGACGATACGAGGAAGGCCGAGTAGCGAGGTATGGACACAACGAGTCAGAAAGTCACCCATCACTGCATTGTCCTTGTTCGCCGCGTCTGGACATGCTGCTCCGATGCTGGTGTGACGCTACAGCCAATACCAATACACAGAGCGTGAAAAGTATGGTATCCTTGTGAAAACAACCAAGGGGATCGTGTTCAGGCTTTTTAAAAGGTCGAAAATGATTGCACGCCTCATCTAGAATGCCATCATAAATCTAAATTGAGGGGCTGTTTTCTTACAAAAAATGGTAGAGAAGCAGAAATCCTTTTATGAGGTCGGGCTCATTTGCACCTGTGTTGAATTAAAAAATCAAAACAAATACTAGACAAATTCAAAAAATTCCAATTTTTTTCCCATGGTAGAAACTTTGATGCATGAGGTCCACCCCAATTTTCATATCATTTGAGCAACTGAGCAACTCTCGGCAAAAACGACAAATTCAGGGTCTGTAAAACAGTTTACTGTTCATGTACTATTTTGACCTGATTTGTCTTTTTTTGCTGAGAGCTACTCAGATGTCCAACTGAGATAACATTTGGAGCAAACCTCACGCAATAAATTGTCTACCACTGGGAATTTTTTTTGAATTTTTTAAAAAATTCTAGTATTTTTTGTGAATTTTTTCTGGCGGGTGCAGATGAGCCCGGGCACCGAATCGCTGCACTCGTAGAGAAGACATAAGGTTTTGTTGATAAGTTGAACAGTTGTTTTTTCACACAAAAGGAAGGCATTGCTGTTTTTAAGGCATAATAATTCAAAAACATTAATGCATGGCATTTTTTACACATACGAGTAGCTAAAAAGCATGTAAAAGATGATTGTATTATGTAAAGAAAAAGGAAATATAGAACGAGTTGATTTTTTTAGAACAACTTATCTTTCAACTTAAATATTAAAGTAGGCAAGAGGTAATCCAGAACGAGATGACTTGAGGAAGAATTTCTTGGGAAGAATGCTAATATTCCCAAAAGCATAGAACAATTTCGTCAATATGTCATCATGAGGTTCGAGCACACGAAAACCCCAGTGATACAAGTTGTCAAGGCGAACTGGGCACTGATATACTGTCTCGTCCTTCAACATCTTAATGATAGAAAAATCAGCTTCTATGTTTTTTCACACAAAAGGAAGGCATTGCTGTTTTTAAGGCATAATAATTCAAAAACATTAATGCATGGCATTTTTTACACATACGAGTAGCTAAAAAGCATGTAAAAGATGATTGTATTATGTAAAGAAAAAGGAAATATAGAACGAGTTGATTTTTTTAGAACAACTTATCTTTCAACTTAAATATTAAAGTAGGCAAGAGGTAATCCAGAACGAGATGACTTGAGGAAGAATTTCTTGGGAAGAATGCTAATATTCCCAAAAGCATAGAACAATTTCGTCAATATGTCATCATGAGGTTCGAGCACACGAAAACCCCAGTGATACAAGTTGTCAAGGCGAACTGGGCACTGATATACTGTCTCGTCCTTCAACATCTTAATGATAGAAAAATCAGCTTCTATGTTTTCTTTTTACCTAATAATAATAAAACATCGATCGCTTCTGCCCGCTTACCTTGAACTCACGACCTCACATCGTACAGCTAATGTCGTGACCAACTGAGCTACCTTGTGTTGTGTTACAAGGATAGCTTAATTCACCTATTAGTCACATATCGCTTGCTTACATGCAATCCTCTCAACGTCTTTTAATTTTCTGGGTGTCAAGGAGTTGTCTCATGAATCAATAAGGGAGGAAATAAACTGTCATTCCTTTCCTTCTACATGATTCGAAAGAGAAACAAGAAAGGAAACAAGTCATCCGAATTGAATCTTACTGCTGAAATTAAAGGAGGAAGCATAATTGAATGGACGTGTCTACCGAGCCTTCCCTTTTTAGTATATTTTTGTGCTAATCACTAGATTAGAAAATATTGGACGCCGCTAACTGCCATACGTGTGGGCGTTAAGGAATCTACCCACACGTTCTGTATGGTGCCTAAGAGGACCAGCCCACACGTCTGTATGTGGGCAAAACAACTAGCGTCCACACGCCTTTTTTTTTCTCCCGGTCCCTCTTACACGCGTGCGTGTGGGCGAAATAGATAACGCCCACACGCCCGATACGTCAGGCCTCGTACCTCGTGGTCCCGCACGCCCCACGTGACACTTTACCGCGCGCCCAGCAGTTGCCATGGGCCGGACACTCGTCCATGTTCGTTTAAGTGCAGTTGCCATGTCGCTGAACTACGGTTGCCATGTCGGACAACTACAGCTGCCGTGTTTGCTCAACTGCAGTTGCCATCTCAGGTCAAAGTTCCAGATTGCCATTTTTTGGACAACTACAACTGTTGCCATGTGTGGTCTGGTCTACTATAGTTGCCACGATTTCAAAACTTTAGGAGTTGCCACCTACTAACACTAGGCAGTTGCCATGTAGCGCTATAAAAAAAGCATGCCAAAAAACATGTTCGGGTAAAAGAGAGAGTTGCCATGTGCTCACAAGCACGTTAGGGCAGTTGCCATTTAAAAAATAAAGAGTTGCCATCTGCTTACGTGCACGCTAGGGCAGTTTGCCATGTACCATGCCAAACATATGGTAACTGACATGTTCGGGTAAAAAAAGGAGAGTTGCCATCTGCTTGCAATCACACTAGAGCAGTTGCCATGTACACTGCAAAACGCATGTCAACTGGCAGCATGGGTGTGGGAGAGGAGGCGGGCGTGTGGGCGAGATGGCAAACTGCCCACACACAAGCGCTTGTGCGTGACTGAAACTGGTGTGTGGGCGAACTGCTAAACGCCAACACACCGGCCCCTCCGTGTGGTAAAACGGATGTGTGGGCGGCCTCCCTCACACACCACACACGCGAGTTGTCCTACGTGGCATACAAAATCAACTAATTCGTGCCAAGATTCATGCAAAAGTTACTGAACGATGATGAAAACATGTGGGTGAGTTGGCTAACGCCCATACGTGTGGACGTTAACATTTCCAAAAATATTTTATCCCCCTAATAAGAAAAAGACAAAGACCATACATCCTGTTTAAACAAAACTGGAAAAGTAAACATGCGAACAAAGTGTGAACGCATTTAATTTGGATTTATTTAAAAAAAGTCATAACTTTTGAACCGAACATCGAAATTAAGATCCGCTTTCACCATTGAAATCCTCGTGATGTGTTCTTCAAAACTAGATCCCATGTGAGTATGTTTTGACAAACTTATTTTTTGTGCAATTTTGTCTCCATTTTGTGCAACTACCCAGTTGTTGATGTGCAACTTTCTCTCTATCCATCCATATGTAGTTTTCATTAATGGCATCTGAACCCAAACTACCCACTATCAAGTGAGATGTGCAATTTCGTCTGTTGTCCTAGTCAACTTCTTAGTAATCGGTGTGCAACTTTTTTCCTATAGTTGGAAGTGCAGCTTTTACTGTTTGCCATCTCGGTCAACTGTCAAACAGTGGATGTACAACTTCGAGAACCGTCCCAGCCAACTACCTAATGGTCGATGTGCAACTTTTCCCCGTACCCGTGGGTGTATAGTTTTCGGTGCTAGCACCCATTCCCACCCACCCCAGCTAGTGAGATGTGTATCTTTAGGGTCTCAGTATGGACAACTTTTCTCTACCCTCATGGTCTTATCGCCATCGCCGTGCCAGGCATTGCTGCCGTCCATGATGTCGCCATGCTCGTTACTCTCCGAGTTAACACACCACGTCCTGTTGTTAGCTTTCACCAGATTGATCTCCAATAAGGTCGTAAGGGAGGATAAATTTGGTTATCCTCCCATACGGCACACCTAACCGATTCCCTAACCGGTGTAGTGGAGTAAAAATTATACTCCACCTCCCAGAATCCCCTTCAATTTTTCTAAATATATTCACTCTTGCTGTGTCCGAGTAAAAGTGGCGCCTCTCTTCCTCCCATCCCTCGGGCCGGAATGGATAGCCCGGACCCTTCCTTCACTCTGCAGGCCACCGGCGGCGGCTTTTCGCTGCCGGAAATCACCCACACGCTACCGTCCCGCGCTGAAAAAGAGTCTGGGAATGAAAAAAACCCACGGGGTTCAAGCTCCAACTCCAACCGCTCCAATGGCCTCCAGGGTGGCCACCGCCTCTCCGGCAACGGCCTGCTGCTCCTGCCAGAGCCAAAAGAGCTCGAAAGCCGACGGCGGCGGCGCTCGGCGAGGCAGCCGCAAAGAAGAAGATGAAGAAAGGCAATGTGGCGCCTCATGCAACTGCTTCGGCGCCCCCTACGGCCACTGCTCCGGCGAGGTGTACAAGTGAATCATGCACAACCGAGCGGTGTACAAGTGGCAAAGTATGGCCCCTACATCCAAGAACTATTCAAGCATAGAAACACCAAGTTCGGCCACAAGCCCTTCATGTTGCATCATTGCTACTAAGAGCTATGCAAGAACAAAAGTGGATCCAAAGGATCACGGAAACCACTCCAAAGAAATTAAGATTGAGCATATCCGTTGAGCAGGACCACGCGGTTGACGAAGATGCCAACAATAAACCGGAAGGCAACAAGATTGCAAAAGAAAGAAAAGAATAGTAATGCATTCGGTGGCACTTACAAAGAAGAACTTGTTGCAATGATCGAGACCAAGAAGGTGTTTGTGGCCGAAAGCAAAGAAGAGAATATGGCGTGGTGGAATGAGCTCAAGGTGTTCGAGGATGAGAAATTCAAGGCCAGGTTGGCGGCCGAAGAGATGAAGATGAAGGCGGAGGAGCGTAGGCTTGCACTTGAGGAGGATAGGATTCGTGATGCCAAGAAGACCGAGCAGCATGAACTTCAAACACTACACAGTATACTCCAATTTTGTTTTAATTTGAATGTTTCTAATCAATCCACTACAATTTTGTTTTTGCGGAGGTACGGGTACTGTTAGTGGAGCAAATTTTTACTCCACCAACTTTACTCCGCCGGATACTTCCTTGACTTATAGGAGATTGGTTAGAAATGCCCTAAGAAAGCATGCAAGTGCACGTTACTACTGATTAGCCACACTGCAATTGTTTCTTGTTCAGTTTATTGTTGTCATTTACAGTAAATGTCTTGCTTCCTGCATCCATGCCGGGCTCTACTACTTTGAGAGGAAACGAAAATGCTGCTCCTCTCGCCGGGTGGCGCTGCTGCCGGACGTGGAGAAGAAAAAGGGAGGCGGCACGTCTTTATCTCATCCGTGTCGGACGCTGGAGAGGCCGGCGCGGCTGCATGTCACGGTCACAGCGGGTGGTCAAGTCATGGACGGCATCAACGGTGACAAGAACGGCATCGAAGCACGTCTGGAGTGCGAGCAAAGCCCGGCGAGCTCGACCTCGTTCCAGGGCGTGCCTGAGTGCGTGCGGAGGAAGGTCAAAATACACGACGGTCGGGGTCAGCGTGAGTGCTTTCCGCCGCACTGCTCCACAAGAATGTCGAGGTGCTCCAGGGCGAGGACCAGCATGTCGCCAGGCTGCTGCTCCGTCGCCACGAGACCAACGGAGACGACAACGCGTCGTGGGAGCCCGAGCTGGACACTAGCGTCCTCGGCGCCGCGATGGGCACTTCCGGAGGGTCGGCACCGGTGCTGGAGCTGGACCAGGCGGGAGAAAGGACATGGAGGACGTCGAGAGGCCAATGCCAATGCAGCTGTCAACAACAGCATCACGAACTAGTTCTAGCTAGTGCAACTTACCTCCATCGACGTACGGGTCCTCTGTACTCTGTAGTTTGCGTCCGTGATACTATTGTAAAAGTGTATCGAAGCGTCTCAATGCCCATACACAGGCACCTGCATGTTATATATTGATAGTGTGGTTTGTGATACAAGAAAGGTTGTTGGGAATCAATCAACCGCATGAGAGATACAGGAGGGGGTTTAAGATAGAGATAACTAAAGATTACAATCTATCTCTAGATACAACCGAAACAGTACAGAACCATCTGTGCCTATACGCCAAGCCAAGTCCCAAGGTGCCCTTTACATATCTCAGTATGCGCTTAGCTGCTGTCCAGTGTGATGTTGTAGGTGCATGAAGAAATTGGCAAACTTTGTTTACAGCAAAGCAAATATCAGGCCGAGTCAAAGTGAAATACTGAAGTGCACCAACTAAACTTCTGTACCTGGTGCCATCCTCTTGATCCAAGAGTTCTCCTTCTGCAAGAGACAATTTTTCTGTGCTAGGTAGTGGAGTAGGTGATGATTTACATCCCTGCAAGCCAGCTCTTGTTAGAAGATCCATTGCATATTTTTCCTGAGACAGATGAAGGCCACCTTCCCTGTTTTTCTGAACTTCTATGCCAAGAAAGAAATGCAAGTCTCCCAAGTCCTTAAGAGCAAACTCTGAGTTTAAATCCTTCAACAAGGCTGTCACTGCTTCATTTGATGAACTTGTAATAATTATATCATCAACATAAATAAGCACAAAAACGGCTGTATGTGACTTATTATAAATAAACAGAGATGTGTCAGATCTTGAAGGAGCAAAACCAAGTGCTTGAAGCTTTGAACTCAAACGAGAGTACCATGCTCTAGGGGCCTGTTTGAGCCCATAAAGAGACTTATCCAGCCTGCATATATGAAACGGTCTGTTCTTATCCTCAAAACCAGGAGGTTGTTTCATGTAAACTTCCTCTTCCAGAACACCATGCAGAAACGCGTTCTGCACATCTAGCTGTCTGAGGCACCATCCTCTGGATACGGCAATGGACAAAACAAGGCGTATAGTAGCAGCTTTAACAACAGGACTGAATGTATCTTCATAGTCAATGCCATACCTCTGCTTGAATCCCTTTACAACCAGTCTGGCCTTATATCTGTCTATGGTACCATCTGACTTTTTCTTTATTCTGAACACCCATTTACAATCAATCAAATTTTTACCTTGCTGTGAAGGAACTAGATGCCAGGTTTTATTTTTCTGAAATGCTTGAAATTCTTCTTCCATAGCTTTTCTCCATCTTGCATCCTTGCATGCTTCCTGGAACGAACTAGGTTCTCCCGTGGAACAGATTAAGCCAAACTTTACTTTGTAATTAACAGGTTGGATCACACCAGCTTTTAACCTTGTACATGGCGGAGATATAAACTTTCCGATCACTCCTTGTCTGCAGCGGTATTTTGCGGACCCTAAGGTAGCAAAGCTCCTGCGTTGGCACGCGGATAGGACGCGGATAGGAAGGAGAAGAAGTGAGAAGATGAAGGAAATGATCCGGAGATAAATAAAAAAGACAATATGCTAAGTCACCCTAAGGATGCGAGCCAGTGGCAGGCGTTGAACTTCGAACATCCAGAATTTGGGGACGATCCAAGGAACATCGTGCTGGGCGCGAGCACCAATGGAGTCAATCCGTTTGGTAGCCAGAGAAGCACACATAGCACCTGGCCAGTGTTTGTGTGGATGTACAACATCCCCCCTGGTTGTGCATGAAGAGGAAGTACATTCACATGAGTATGCTAATTGAAGGGCTGAAACCACCAGGGAACGACATCAATCTGTATCTGGGGCTGCTGAAAGAGGAGCTAGACACGTTGTGGAAAACGCCAGCCAATACGTGGGACGCTACAGAGAAAGTATATTTCCCTATGAGAGCCGCACTGCTCACGACGGTGCACGACTATCTCGGTTACGGATATATCGCGGGGCAGGTGGTCCACGAATTTTCTGAATGCGTCAGGAGCATGGATGACACAACGTATCGCCATCTAGATAGAGATCCCGGGTCTTCGAAAACCGTGTTCATGGGACATCGAAGGTGGCTTCGCGACGATGACTCATGGAGAAAGCGCAAGGATCTGTTCGATGGTGAAACCAAACCCCGAAGACGCCCGCGTACGAGGAGCGGCGAGGAAATAGACGAGTTGTTGAAAAATTGGAAAGAGTGCCCACCGCCGGGTAAGACGCCAGAGCCGGGAAAGAAGCGAAAGGCGCCAGAGCCACTGCTGAAGGTATGGAAAACGAGGTCTGTTTTCTAGGACTTGTCGTAATGGAAGATCCTCCGTGTGCCTCACATCCTTGATGTCATGCATATCACGAAGAACGTGTGCGAGACTCTGCTTGGTACCCTGCTCAACATGCCGGAGAGGACCAAAGATGGGCCGAAAGCAAGGGCAGACTTGAAATCAATGGGCATTAGGGAGGAGATTCACGCTAATGATGATGATGATGATGATGATGACGATGATGATGATGAGGCGAAGGACACGGAAAGTCGCCGCAAAGGAAAAAAGGCCAAGAAGATCGGAAATGACTGCGCTCCCGCGTGCTTCACTCTAAGTCAGGAGGAGATTGAGCAGTTTTTCACCTGCCTCGTAGGAGTAAAACTTCCTTCTGATTCTGCTGGGAAGATAAGCACATACCTAGACTCAGCGAAGCAGAAGTTCAGCGGGATGAAGTCTCACGACTGTCACGTGCTGATGAAGCAGATACTTCCAGTTGCAATCCGTGGGATCATGGACACGCACGTCCGTGAAACGCTATTTGGCCGATGCAACTTTTTCAACGTCATCTCTCAGAAGTCGGTTGGCGTGAGGCAACTCAGAAGGCTACAGGAAGAGATCTGGTGATACTATGCGAGCTTGAGATGTACTTCCTGCCCGCATTCTTCGACGTTACGGTGCATGTGCTGGTCCATATCGTGGAGGATATCATCCAACTCGGGCTGATGTTCCTGCACAGCATGATGCCGTTCGAAAGGATGAATGGTGTCATCAAAGGATACGTTCACAACATGTCACGTCCAGAGGGAAGCATAGCCAGGGGCTTTCTGACCGAAGAGTGCATCTCCTACTGCACGAATTATCTAGGCATCAAGAACCCTGTTGGTCTGCCCGTCAACAGGCACCTCGGCAGGCTCGCTGGATGGGGTCACCGTGAGGGTCGCCGCGAAATGCATGTCGACTTCAAGGGTCGACTCACCGACTTTGAAAGAGCAAACCTAGTCGCGCTACAACACATAGACGTGGTCGATCCTTGGGTGGTAGAGCACAAAACCTTTATTGAGAAGACGTACAATGACCAAGGCCAACAGAGGACGGACGGAGATATAATCAAAGAGCACAACTCATGTTTCACGCGTTGGTTCAAGGAGAAGCTTCTGTCGTACCCTTTACATGAGGATTCTTCCGCGGAAGAAAAACTCATATTCGCCTTGTCACAGGGCGCCGAGCACAACCTGATGACCTATGAGGCGTACGATATCAACGGCTACACATTCTACACCGAGGAAAAGGACATGAAGAGTGATGGTTATCAGAACTCCAGGGTAACGATGGAATCCTATACTAGTAACGACAAGGACATATACTACGGAAGGATCGAGGAGATCTGGGAGATGAGCTACGCTGGAGAGAAGGTCCCGATGTTTCATGTCAGATGGGCCAAGAGCATCCTAAAAGAACACCGGTATTTCACCACCGTGGTTATACCCGAAGCCAAATCCAAGACCGCGGGCGCAAACGTCATCGTGAAAAATGAGCCATGGGTACTAGCTTCCCAAGTGGACCAATGCTTCTTCATTACCGACCCGTCAAAGCCCAGCCGTGTTGTCGTGAGGAGAGGCAAAAGGAAGATCATTGGAATGGATGGAGTCGCCAATGAGCAAGACTTCGACAAGTATGGCGACCCGAAGATGGAACATGAAGACGAGGATGAAGTACCAGCATACACCACAAGAAGAAGCAGGACCACCCTACCTAAAGGATGTCCGTTCAAGAGAAGAACTCCATTTGCGAAAAATAAGGGCAAGAAGATTGTGAAAAGATAGCTAGCTAAGATCGATTGTATTTAAATTGTAGTCTTCATTTCTCGATTGTATTTCGACATATGGAAATGGCATTTCTTCTGTTGTAGTCCTCATGAATATTTATTTATGTTTATTCTGGTATTTATGTTTATTATGGTATACCCATTTTTATTTATGTTTAGCCTGGTATTGAATTTCTAACTCACAAAAAGTATTGAATTTGTTAATATTTTTTGAACTCATGAATATTTTTAAATTTCATGGGCACTTTTTGAATTCATGAATATTTTTTCAAATTTGATGATATTTTTTCATATTCATAAATGTTTTACCAATTCACAAATGAATGCAACTAAAAATCCAAAAAAAAGTTACTAATGGCGCACCAGGAGAAGGTGCGCCATTGCTATCAAGTTATTTATGGCGCCCCCCTTGGAGGTGCGCCATTGGTATACCAATTTTTATTTAGGTTTATTCTCGTATTGAATTTCTAACTCACAAAAAGTATCGAATTTGTTAATATTTTTTGAACTCATGAATATTTTTAAATTTCATGGGCACTTTTTGAATTCATGCAACTAAATTAGTAATATTTTTAAAAATTATTACATGCTACTAAAAATCCCAAAAAAAAATTAGTAATGGCGCACCAGGAGAAGGTGTGCCATTTCTCACAGTGTTTATGGCACACCCCTAGAAGGTGCGCCATTGCTAACCCTCCCCCCACTAAAATCCCCAATCCCCGATCCCAATCTCACATCTCTCTCAGCCCCGACCCACTGCGCCGCCGCCCCGACCCACTGCGCCGCCGCCCCTACGTGCGTCGCCGCCCTCGCCCGTGGGACGCGTCCGCTCCCAATCCACCCCTCCCTCGCCTTCACCGCACCCATCCACCCCCTCCATCGCCTTCACCGCACCCACCCACCCCCTCCCTCGCCTTCCCAGCCCTCGAAACCCTAGAAACCTATGGTGCTCCACCGTGCCTTCTCCGCTCGAGCTCCACTGTGCGAGGCGACATGCAAGGCGGCGGGCAGAATCTGCTTCAACACTGGGCCGGCGAGCCACGAAAGCAGGGCGCGATGACGCTTGACCCCTCCACCCCCCTCCACCTCTTCTTCCTCGGGTCGCCGCCGTATTCCTCAACTCCGGCCACCTCTGCTGCTACTAAGCTGTCGCAGGGCCTCCTTGCGCCTCCCCGGTGAGCTCCGCCTCCTCCCCCCTCTTCCTTCTCGCAAACACTCTGTTTCTCCGGCAAATCAGCAATGGACAGAAGCAGCGGTGGTGCCGGAGTTGAGTTCAGTTAGTAGAAATAGCGCTAGTTCCTTCCGTGATCCTGTAGGCCGAGAGGTGGGTCTCTGGTGAAGCTGGAATTGCAGAAGCTTTCACCTGAGTTAGCCTGAATGTGATGTGGTCGATGCTGAGATGTCTCCTCTATGTAATCTGTAGATTGTTCTACTTTTAGGTACCGTGGGCTGTGAAGTGAACGTGTCGGGTTGAACCATCTGAACTCTTATATATATATATATATATATATATATATATATATATATATATATATATATATTAGTATCTAAGATCAGCAGACATTAGTCAATTTGTGCGCCTGGTTTGTGACTTGTGGAGTTGGCCCGGTTAATGCTTTGCTCTGTGGTGCAAGATGTTAGGCCCTGGCACTTTACAGAGTTTCTTTGTGAAATCCCTAACTATGAGTCTTGCTAGTGATCTAATTGTGATAATGCTGCTCACATCCCCACTTGCAGCAGAGGCAGGCAATGCCTGTATATGTTCTGTTTTACTGCCTAGCTAGAGCACAAACCTAGCCCCAGTTGTGTATGCCCAATTGCTAGTGGTCTAACTGATGTTTCCCTAGTTGGGTGAGATTGACTTGGCTCTTTCTTAGAGGAGACAGATCAAAGAAGTGTTGTCAGTTTTTGTTTGAACTTCAAAGAGTGTTGTGACTTGGCTCTTAATCAAAAGACTGTTGTCAGTTTTTGTTTGAACTTTGTTTGACTGGAGGAAATTACTCTTAAATGCTAGTCCTATTCTGGTGGAGATTTTTCTTGTCCTGAGTTACACTGAAGATATTTTTCTGATAATATTATAAAAACTGCCTGGTGTGTGTTCAACTTGTAGCTTCTAGCTTAAGTTTAACTTGTCCTGAGTTACACTGAAGTTATAATGTGTTTAACTTGTAGCTTCTAGCTTAAGTGAGTAGCCAGTACTGTAGTGAGTAGCTTAACTTGTTTAAGTACTGCCAGTTAGTAGTACTGATATTAAATGATACCTGAAATGATGTATTATGTATCTTTAGCATGATCTGTTTCAGATAATAAATGATGCCTGAAATGAATTCTTGTGTAAGTGAAGGCTTGCTATGTTGTTGCAGCCAACTGTTTTCTGTTTCCTCATTTGGTTTACTCAGTTATTTAGTTTATTATTACTTGGGAACAATACTATGAGAAAAAATTGATTATCTGCATTGCATTGTTAAATGTTGTACTAGGCACCTCCCATGCTTGGTAGTAGTAGAAGTGACATGGAGCAGTGTAGTGGCATGGCCATTGACCTGTGGCTCGCATCTAGACAGCACACACATACATACAGAGGCACATTGTGGTGCTGCTTTGTTTCTGCGATCGCATTGTGGTGCCTGGCACATTTGCCCCATCACTTTGTTACCCCTTTCTCCTGAAATGTTGATTAATTTCCGTTTCGGTTGAGAATGGGGCACTCCTAGGTCAAGAAAATTAGCAAAGGTCATGCCCAATTTTTTTGACCAAGAAGGTGACCGGTTCTCAACCGAAACAAAAATTAATCAACATTTATAGTTTGACCTAGAAGATGCCCAATTTGTTAACTCTAGTAGTGTACTCCTGTTAAATATTTTCTGGACGAGCAGAAAGGAAATGCTTGTCAACGCTAGTAGCCTTTATTCTGAATTATACTGCAGGTATCTAGTAGTGCACACCTAGGCAATATCACAAACATCTCTCAATTGTTCCTTGACAATAACCAACTTTTTGGTGACATTCCTCAAGAATTAGGTTATTTGGTCAACTTAGAGATCTCGTTCTTTGACAATAACCAACTTTTTGACCAAACTTTTTTCCTATTTAGAGCAAACATGGCCAACAACGATGAGGCCTGCGGTTCGGGCAAGCAATTCTTGGAGCTATCCCAGGAGATGGAGGAAGAACCTCACCGCTATGAGGACGCCGCGAAAGACACCGATCCCTACTACACAACCTGTTGGGATATAACTACTGGACATAAACCGCCCTGAAGGGGCCGGTTTACCCTCGTCTATAATTCGGGCCCACGACTGCGGGAGGCCCAGAGCCCAGAGGCGGATTAGGATCCATAAATGTAAACCGCCTTAGTCATGTAACTTGTGCTGTAAGATAAGAGAGAAGAGACCGAGCCGGACACTTGTATAAGCCGGATCGGGACTCTGTAGACCGGCCGGGCGTCAACCCGTGTATATAAGGGGACGACCCGGCGGCGGTTTAGGGACAGACAATTCGAGGCTGGGGTGAAGCTATTGCTCCCTAGTCGCCGAAATCACATCAATCCCATCACAACTAGACGTAGGCTTTACCTTCATCGAAGGGGCCGAACTAGTATAACTCCCGTGTCTTTGCGTCCACTTTAACCCCTCTAAGTTAACCCGTACGATGGCCCTGCGACTAAGTCCTTTCACGAGGACATCTGCCGTGACAATTCCACGATAGTTGGCGCCCACCGTGGGGCTATCGCACGATGGTTTGATGATCTTAGAGGGCAAGTTCGAAGGACTCGAAGGCTATGCTGTGGGCCGGATGACTAAGAGTCGTTGCGGCAAACTCTACTTCGACGATGCAGACTGGGGCCCTGAGGCCGGCTCGATTGAGTACGGGTACCGGGTCCCCTTTGGTGGCATACACGTGTTCATCGGCAAGATCGGCGAGCCAGGGCCTGGGCCGGACATCTGCACCGACCTCGTCGAGACGGTTCAGCGGGCGAAGAAGAGTCCTGCCCTGGTTAAACCGGCTGTCAAGCGTGCTTTCGTGGGAGTCGTCCACGGAGGCTATGAGGGCGGATCAGCATCTGGCGACGAAACCGTTGTCTACTCTGGCGACGGTTCAGCAGCGGTGGTGGCAGCCGGGGAAGGAGGCCCTGTGCGCCCACCGGCTCAAGTTTTATCAGAGTTATTCGACGCATTGGCTGCGCTCATAGCAGAGGCTAATCCGGCGGATCAGGACCTGCACAACTTAGAGATTGCAAAGGTGAAGGAACAGATTGCTAAAGCTAAAGCGGATCTGGCAGCTGCGGACGTGAGGATGGCGGCGGAACGGGCCGCTTTGGATGCACAGGCTTATAGGCTCATGCTGGATCAGAGTGCGTCACATGAAGTCATGAAAAGGAAGCACAGATCCCGTTTGCCGTCGGTTTTCGAGGGAAGAGAGCTCTTTAATACCCCAGGGGCAGGGACCAGTAATCCGCCGCCGGTGGTGAACCGGCCGGAAGCACCTGGGACGGGCGCGCCGATTCAGCCCCGTGTGATAGATCTGCCTCGCCATCATACCGGCGCGCCCCAGGTTGTGCAGACACCTCCGGGTCACTACTCCAACCCGATGGATAACCTTGTTGCGGCTGCGGCACGGTTGGAGGCGATCCCAATTGAAGGTGATTCACCGCAGGCGGTAGAGACATGCCGGGTTAAGGAGCTCCTCAGGACGGCCACGGCTCAACAGAAGCGTATTCATACGATCGGGATCGGATCCACTCCACCCCCCGCCCAAGCTGGAGCTATAGCCGACGCGCCGACGAACCGGCCGTATCAAGCAATGCGCAGCGCGGTCCGCCTCGCGGCAACAACCCGGCGGGTGGCTTCGAAGACGCTCAAGTGGTGGTGGACCGGGCCAAGGCACGTAGGGAGGCCGAGTTAGCAGCACAACACGAGGATCATCATTTCGCGCCCGATTCGTCCGACCATCTTCGAACCGGGGGTCACGTCTGGCTCTTTGGGGGTGCCTTGCCTCGTCCCCGCTTTACGCAACGTGCGTTTGCCCAAGGACTCCAAAGGGCCACGTAAGGTGCCCAATTATACCGCCGATTTGGCTCCAGAAGCATGGATAGAAAGCTATGAGATGGCCATGGAGATGCTGGATGTGGATGAAGCTGCGTGTGCGAAGTATTTCACCATGATGTTGGAAGGTACGGCCCGTACTTGGTTGAAAAACTTGCCGCCCAACTCGGTCAGTTCATGGACCCGATTGCGGACCGGTTCATTCAAAATTTCAAAGACACCTGTAAACAACCCATGTCGGTGGTGGATTTGGCGGCTTGTGTCCAGGCAGAGGGAGAATCTACAACCCATTGGGTGCGCCGCGTTTCGGAGGTTTTACATTCGTCAGACCGGATCAACCCTGATTCCGCGATCTTAACCCTAGAAGCCAACTGCCGGTTCGAACCGTTGAAGTTGAAGCTGGGTCGCATGAAGCGTTTTTGCAATGACATGGGCACTCTCATGGGCGTTTTGGTAAAGTATGCTGATTCTGATAGTACCAAGGATCCCGAGTCTGAGGATGACGAAGTAGGGAAGGGAAAACAGAACAGCAACTCCAGAGGCCAGCAGCATCAGTCGGCAGGTAATGGAGGAAACAAGCGTAAGGCAAACGGTAACATGGGCTTTGTAGCCAACACCAACGCGTAGGACAAGGGTCAGCGGCGCAAGGGTAAGCAATCAAACCGGGGCGGTGCGCAAGGTCACAATCCAGATCGTTTGAACTACCTATTGAATCAATCTTGTCCGAAGCATGGGACGAAGGAGGCACCAGCGAACCACCTCTGGAAGGATTGTTATATTATGCAGGAGTTCAAAAACTCTAATGCTTTCCGGTATGATCAAGGGCCCGGCGGCGGTTCAGGGTCCGCCCCGGGTTATGGTGGAGGAAATTTCGGCCCAGGGTTCGGTGGTAATCCGGGCGGGCAAGGCAATCAGAGTAATCAGAAAAATCAGAACAATCAGAACCAAGGGGGTTACAATCAACAACAGCAGCAGTCGGGTTACCAAAGTAATCCAAAGCAGTTGAACGGTGGACAGTACCATGTCTTTACCACCAGCTTGGACAGACGAGACCGAAAACTTCAGAAGCGGGCGGTCAGTGTTGTTGAACCGGCCGCACCGCATTACCTGCGCTGGTCAGAGCAGCCTATTGTGTGGGCGAGAGGATCATCCTCCCCGGGTTTACAATCCGGGTCAGCTAGCCCTAGTGGTGGCACCTCAGGTGGGAGGATACAAGTTTACCAAAGTGCTTATGGATGGAGGGAGCAGCATCAACATCCTGTACTACGAGACCTTCCGACGTATGGGGTTGACGGATAAGCATCTCAGGCCGTCCAAGACAAGGTGTTTCACGGTGTGGTGCACAGCAAGTCAGCGTACCCGGTCGGTAAGATAGCTCGAGGTAGCCTTTGGAGATGAACATGACTCGGATCGGAAATGTTGGCGTTTGAGGTGGTGAAAATCAAAGCCCTTACCATACTGTTTGGGCGGCGGCTTATGCTAAGTTTATGGCACGGCCTTGTTATGTTTATTTGCAGCTGAAAATGCCGGGTCACAAAGGGACGATAACGGTTCATGGGAGCCGCCGGATTGCGTTAGAGTGCGAGGAAGGTGATGCGGCTTATGCAGAGTCGGTTTGTGCCACCGAAGAGTTAAAGTACTATAAAGACAATGTTGATCCGGCGGATATGACCCCGTTGAAGAAGCCAACTACAGAGCACGATCCGGATTTGAAGTTTAAATCGGCGGCTGAGACTAAACTTGTTGATTTTGTGCCCGGCGATTCGTCCAAGAAGTTCACCATCAGTGCTAACTTGGATCCTAAATAGGAAAGCGCGCTCATCGAGTTCATCCCTGAGAATCGGGACATTTTTGCATGGAAACCTTCTGACATGCCAGGTGTACCGAGGGAACTCGCTGAGCACACTCTTAATGTTGATCCCAAATGCAGACCGGTAAAGCAGTTTCTTCGCGGTTTAATGAGGAAAGGCGCAAGGCCATTGGAGAGGAGGTTGCCGGTGCTCTTAGCGGCAGGGTTTATCGTTGAGGTTTTCCATCCAGAGTGGCTTGCTAATCCGGTGTTGGTCCTTAAGAAGAATGGCACTTGGCGCATGTGTGTGGATTACACAGATCTTAACAAGGCTTGTCCGGCAGATCCTTTCGCCCTCCCGCATTGATCAGATTATTGTGTGACGGCGGGTTGTGAGCGTTTGAGCTTTTTAGATGCATATTCCGGATATCATCAGATTAAGATGGCGGTTAAGGACCAGGAGAAGACGGCGTTTATCACCCCTTTTGGAGCCTTCTGCTATGTATCTATGCCTTTTGGGCTCAAAAGCGCCCAAGCAACTTATCAACGTTGCGTACAGAATTGCTTGCATGAACAGATCGGCCGGAATGTGCATGCTTATGTGGATGATCTTGTGGTTAAGTCAAGGAGGAAGGAAACGTTGATTGAGGATCTAAAGGAAACATTTGACAACTTGCGGGTGTACAAGATGATGCTCAACCCGGCTAAGTGTGTCTTCGGTGTTCCAGCAGGCAAGTTATTGGGGTTTCTTGTGTCCAACAGAGGAATTGAAGCTAATCCGGATAAAATTAAAGCTATCACCTCCTTGGCTAAGCCAAAGTGCATCAATGATGTCCAGCGATTGGCGGGTCGGATTGCCACGCTAAGCCGGTTTATCAGCCGCCTAGGAGAAAAGGCCATTCCTTTGTACCAGATGCTGAAGAAGACGGATCAGTTTGTCTGGAGTTCAGCCGCTGATGAAGCATTGGAGGACTTAAAGCGGCAGTTGGCCAACCCGCCTGTTCTCGCCGCTCCCATTGACAAGGAGCCGCTTCATTATATGTTGCGCTAATGCGAGGCGGTCGGCGTAGCCGATACGGTGGAACGGAAGGAGGCAGGGAAGGAGTATCCGGTTCAACGGCCGGTTTATTACATCAGCGAGGTCCTCATTGAGTCTAAGCAAAGATATCCGCATTGGCAGAAGCTGGTATAGGAAGTTTTTATGGCAAGCCGGAAGTTGAAGCAATATTTTCAGGGGCACCCTATCACGGTGGTCAGTTCAGCTCCTTTGGGCGATATCATACAGAACCGGGAAGCGACTGGCCGGATTGCTAAGTGGGCTATAGAACTTGGGCCGCACGGTTTAAGGTATGTGCCTCGGACGGCAGTAAAGTCTCAGGCACTTGTGGATTTCATTAATGATTGGACGGAGTTGCAAGCGCCTGAAGAAAAGCCGGATCATACCTATTGGACCATCCACTTTGATGGGTCCAGCAATTGGAGGGCTCGGGGGCTGGAGTCGTATTAACTTCCCCGCGAGGTGACAAGTTCTGTTACGTTCTCCGCTTAATGTTCCCTTGTACTAACAATGCAGCTGAGTATGAAGCTTTGCTCCATGGTCTCCGGATGGCTAAGGAGATGAATCTCAGCCGGGTTAAATGCTTTGGTGACTCGGACTTGGTGGCCCAGCAAGTATCAGGTACTTGGGATTCCAAAGATCCACTCATGGCTGCGTACCGTCGGGAGGTGGATGTTGTTGCAGGACACTTTAAAGGATATCAGGTGGACCATGTGGATCGTCGGAAGAACGAAGCGGCGGATGCTCTAAGCCGGCTGGGCTCTCAATGTAAACCGGTCCCGCCCAATGTCTTCCTTGACGTACTGCACAATCCGTCAGTTAAGCTTCCTGATGAAGTAGATTTGGCTATTCCTGATCCGGAGGCTCAGTTGGTGGTAGCCTTGCATGTCATTCCGGATTGGACGCTCCCTTATTTAGCATACATGAACCGGGGCGAGTTACCAGAAGATGAGACGTTGGCCCGACAGATCATTCGGCGGTCTAAGTCTATGACCATATATAATGGCGAGTTGCATCATTGCAGCGTGTCAGGGGCGTTTCAGCGTTGTGTGTCCCCTGAGGAAGGCCGTGAGATATTGCGTGAGATCCATGAAGGGGACTGTGGTCACCACGCCGGTTCAAAATCCTTGGTGGCCAAAGCGTTCCGCCATGGTTTTTATTGGTTGTTGCCCATCTTGATGCGGAGGAACTGGTCAAGCGATGTGATGGTTGCCAGAAGTTTTCTAGACGTGCCCACATACCGGCCCAGGAATTGAGGATGATTCCAATTACTTGGCCGTTTGCGACTTGGGGGCTGGACATGGTGGGGCCTTTTAAAAGGTCCAAAGACAAGAAAACACACTTGCTGGTCGCAGTTGACAAGTTTACAAAGTGGGTCGAGGCAGAGCCTGTTAGCAAGTGTGATGCGGCCACGGCGGTTCAGTTCATAAAAAGGGTGATCTTCCGGTTTGGGTTTCCGCACAGTATCATCACGGATAATGGCACCAATTTGTCCAAGGGTGCCATGAAGGAGTTTTGTGAACGAGAGCACATCCGGCTTGACGTTTCTTCAGTGGCCCACCCTCAGTCCAATGGTCAAGCAGAGCGAGCTAATCAGGAGATCTTGAGAGGTATCAAACCCCGGCTTATGGTCCCTTTACAGAGGACGCCGGGTTGTTGGGTGGAAGAGCTACCATCGGTGATATGGAGTATCAATACTACCCCTAACAGATCCACTGGATACACACCGTTCTTTATGGTTTATGGAGCAGAGGCGGTCCTTCCCAGCGATATCCGTCATGACTCGCCTCGCGTGGCAGCTTATGTTGAGGCAGATAGCGAGGTTGCACGGCAGGACGCTTTGGATCGACTGGATGAAGAGCGAGATATGGCGGCTGCTCGTTCGGCGATTTACCAGCAGGATCTTCGTCGGTATCACAGTCGGCGGGTTAAGACCAGAACCTTTCAGGAAGGAGACTTGGTGCTTCGGCTCATTCAAGACCAGACAGATATGCACAAGCTATCCCCACCTTGGGAAGGACCTTTTGTGGTCAGCAAGAATCTGCACAACGGGTCATACTATCTGATTGATGTTCGAGAGCATAAAGACTCACGACGTCGAAGAGGAGACCAACAGGCCATGGAACATAGCTCATCTTCGGCCTTATTATACCTGACCCATCGGCTCCATTTATGTACATATTAAGACAATGTATATATTTTGAATAAAAGCAATAAACCGGTGCCTCGGCTAAAGCGGGGTATCCGTTCTGTAAAAAGTCCGGTTTGGGTACATGGAGTTGTTGTCACACAGCAGCCTCCGGTTTAGCCCTTGATCTTGCTTTTCAGAAGTTTTTATGTCACTTGGGGGCTTGGTCGTGTCCGA
Organism: Aegilops bicornis; assembly: GCA_021605145.1. Classification (NCBI taxonomy): domain Eukaryota; kingdom Viridiplantae; phylum Streptophyta; class Magnoliopsida; order Poales; family Poaceae; genus Aegilops; species Aegilops bicornis. The sequence goes on from CM038670.1 coordinate 879,832,119, forward strand.
ACCAATGCAACACCTTTTGATGGGCGAAAGCCACCAGATCATTTGGGGACATGGTCACATCTGAACCGATCACGCCTCTTGGTCGACCTAAGGCCATAGAATCACTTGGGGCTTGGTCGAACCCGAACCATTGCCATGCCACTTGATCGGCATAATGCCACGGTTTCAATTGGGGGCCTGGCTGACTTGAACCATCGCTACACCTTATGGGGAGCTTGGTCCTGTCCGACCATGGTAACACCATCTGATCAGGCTCAGTAAAGCCTCTTCTTGCAAACGGTTTTCTAATTGCCTTTGCTTCCATATTGATTTCATAATTGTTATTTGATTTTTTGGTTTTTTTTTAAACCGATGACCTCTTTAAACTGGTTCAATCTGTCAATTAATGGAATTCGGTCTATTTTTAATCCGGAGATATTTGCTTCGGTTTGATTTTTTCTGTTAACATCCCATTATGGAGTAACAGGGGGCTTGTCATGACCCAACACGGTTTACACGGTAAACCGGCATTATAAACGCAGGAGTTGTTTTCTCCTTTGACGGTAATGGTTTATACACCTTCCGCCTCAAGATTGGTTAAGCCAATTGCATGCCCGACGCTGGCAGGCCGGCTGGTGACATAAGCCGCCGTGGCGGTTTAAGGATTTTGATTGCAGGCAAAATGCATTGAAGGTTTCAAACCAAAGTATCAGCACCTCTGCGCGAAGGTTACAGACTGAGGGCATAAAAGCATGTTCAAAAACAAAGTGCTAGCTATCCTATTACAAAGCCTTCCAAGGCCCGGTGTTTCGCATGGTGTTATGGCTAGCAGTTTTCTGATGCATCACCCGGCTTGACGGATTAAGCTTCTTCGCCGGGTTGACGTGAGGAAGAGGGGGCGCCTGGCGTCGGTTCAACTTCTTCCTCTTCGTCGCCCAAAGGCCGGAATTCATTGGTAGACCAGTCAATCCGGGTTAAGGCCTGAAAGACATCCTCTTCACTTATAAGCTCAGCCGGATCAACGTCAGGGGCATAAGTGTGCTTACGGATTGGAGGAATAAGGCTGCAGACTTACGGAATGACAAACTCCACCCGCTTGTTGTTTGCATCATAAAAAGCGGTGAACCGCCAGGTTGGCTTCGCTGCCGATTGACTTCGCCCGGTGAATGCATCTCCTTTGTTATTCGTTTCAGGGCGTCATTGCCAAAGGCTTCACCGTTCTCTTGAGCGCTGGGGAAACCCTTGGCTATGTCAGCCGGATCAAGATCTGCTATCCACGCCTTGGCGCGAGTTAGAAACGATGAGTGCCAGCCGGGCATGGATCGCTTCAACTCTTCAAGCTGCCCCGGAACCATGGACAGCCGGTCCAGTGTGTCTTTGATTAAGGACGGAATTGTGTTGTCGTACGATGTGGCACATATGACTCGCTGGGCGCCGGTATACAGCTGCTCAATCAGCGTGTAAGCGGCCTTGAGCTTCTTCCGCACATCAGAGCCCAGATGAGCAATACGCTTGCCTGCGCCGGTTTCAGGCAGCTCAAGTTAAACCGGCGAAAATATCAAAGCAAGCGTAATCAGTGCAAGTTTTCTTACCAAAGATGGCAGAGGTCATGGCATGAACTTGGCGCTTTAGTCTGGTAAGCTCTTCAGTCACCGGTTTAAGAGCTGATTCGGCATCTTCCGCCCGTTTTTTCAAACCGGCCTTTTTGGTGTCCCAGTTGGCCCGCTCGGATTTATACCACTCCTTCAGCTGTTCCATAGTAGCCAAGGCAGTTTTCAATTCATCCTTGGCCTTGGTGGTTTCTGCTTGTTGAGTTTCAGTTAGCACGAAGGTCCTTGAGTTGCACGGTTTCTTTGGTATATCTCATTCTGATAACAAAGGGAGCACGTTAGTTGTTTCATTATAAAGTCCCAAGCTCAATACAAATATTCAACTTGGCACTTGGGGGCTAATGGCTAGTTGATCTCAGTTTGCTCTGGGATACAGAAATTAAGTCCCAGTTTAACTATGCTAAGTTGAACCGGCCCTTGGGGGCTACAATACTGCAGTTTAAGGCGTATGGGTTCTATACAAAATAAAGTCCCAGTTTAACTATGCTAAGTTAAACCGACCCTTGGGGGCTACTATGCAGCAAAAATACAAGAAAGGCATAAATCCTTACCTCATAGCGGTCCGTGGCGGTCAAGCGTAAAGGCAACGGATGATGGTTGCTAAGCCGGTGAGGACGGTAACCCGGCAACGGATTCTCGTTGTCAGGAGCAGTGTTCCGGCAGTAGAACCAGGTTTGGTTCCAATGTTTTGGATGGCTATGGTGTTTGGCGTGAGGAAAGTCCACTTCCTTCCTTTTACGGATTGAAGCGCCGCCTTGCTCCGTGTTAGGACCATCAGAAAATTCTGTACGGCGGTTCAAGTGAAAGAAATCCCGGAACAGCTCCACAGATGGTTCTTCTTGAAGATAGACTTCGTAGAAAACTTGGAAATTGCATATGTTTGACACAGAGTTCGGGCCAATGTCCTGTGGATGGAGTTGAAAACTCGCAAGGACATCCCGGAAGAATTTTGATCCGGGCGGGCAGAATCCCCGGTCTAAGTGTTGCACAAACACAATTACTTCGCCTTCTTGCGGATTGGGAGGGCATTCGGCGTCCGGAACCCGCCAGTGGAGGACATTTTAGAAGCTAAAGCGCCCGGTGGTAGCGTATCCGTTGAGTTGCGTCTCGGTAACCTTAGACCGGACCCAATTGCAAGCTGAGAATTGAGGGGCCATTCCGGAAGACTAAACTGCGAAAGGAAAGGAAAAAAGGTTCACCGTTAAACGGTTCAGGCACATTATACAATGTTAAACCGGTGCTTCGGCAGCCAGTTCCCAATTCCGGTTTAACTGAGGACTAATGGAGTGACGGATTAGCTGTCAAAAGTCAAACCGCCAAAAGAGACAGAACTGGAAAATCTACTAAGTATGGACAGAAACAGATTTCACATGCGAATGGAAGTAATTTAGATCTACCAAAGATTCAGTAAGAAAAATTTCTGCGACCTATGCAAACCTCATAAAGGGCAGGAAGGTTTGTGCGTCCTAAACAAGAAGATCTGAACAAAATGAAAGATGCACAAGGAGTTAAACTGATGGCGGAGCAGTCGCTGCACAGGATGTATACTACAGTTGAATCATACGGCCATGGCAGGACAGGTATGAAGAAACTAAGATGAGCACCTATGAACTACGAGATGAGCAGGGATCTTCAGATGTGGATCTAGGGTTCAAAAAGGGGCCTTACCCGATCTGTGAGAACAGCGGAGGAGCGCCAAGAGTTTCTGGTCGGTCAGGTTGATGCAGCGGCTGGCTGGCGTGACGTTCGAAGGTCGGAGGCGACGGCGGAGCTTCAGAGCTGGAGCGTCGCGAGGAAGAAGAAGCGCGGAAGAAGAAGAGAAAAGGGCCTGCCGTTCTATTTGTAAGGAAACGGGGCAATTAACGAGCGCGAGAATCGAGGAGTCAAAAGCGGCGGACGGCGCAGCGGTCGCCTCGATTTCCGGGATAGTATTAAATGAAGGGAATCTTACTGTTTGGATTTCTTTATTAAAGATGACGTCAAGGCGCCCTGTTGCTGTGGTTGGAAGATGACGTCATGGCGGTTCAAGCAGATGGCGGTTTACGAAATACGAAGGGAGATCCAGAGTTTCCTGAAGGTGTTGAAGATTAACATGAACCGGTTCAAGTCAATCTGGGGCCTAATGTTGGGGATATAACTACTGGACATAAACTGCCCTGAAGGGGCCGGTTTACCCTCGTCTATAATTCGGGCCCATGACTGCGGGAGGCCCAGAGCCCAGAGGCGGATTAGGATCCATAAATGTCAACCGCCTTAGTCATGTAACTTGTGCCGTAAGATAAGAGAGAAGAGACCGAGCCGGACACTTGTATAAGCCGGATCGGGACTCAGAGACCGCCGAGGCGTCAACCCGTGTATATAAGGGGCGACCCGGCGGCGGTTTAGGGACAGACAATTCGAGGCTGAGGCGAAGCTATTGCTCCCTAGTCGCCGAAATCCCATCAATCCCATCACAACTAGACGTAGGCTTTACCTTCATCGAAGGGGCCGAACTAGTATAACTCCCGTGTCTTTGCGTCCACTTTAACCCCTCTAAGTTAACCCGTACGATGGCCCTGCGACTAAGTCCTTTCACGAGGACATCTGCCGTGACAATTCCACGACACAACCCCTAGTGGCATCGGGGATGACACCACTGATGGTGCCGCCGAGGATGCCACCACTGATGATGGCAGCGCATGCACAGATGGCAGCCAACCGAAGAGGCAACGGAAGGACCGGCGCCCGAACGTGCTCGGCACCGTCAAGGAGGAATTTACTAAAGTGTCCTCCAGTGGGTATCCAACGGAACCCAAAGAATTAGTCAGTGGGTACGCGGGACAACTCGGGTGCATTCTTCAGAGCACCGTCTCAATCAACACCGAGAACCTAAGGCATCGTGACCGAGGGAATTTGCGCAACCTCCTCTTCAAAGCTGCACGAACGATACAATTTCCCCAGTGACTTCACAAACACACGCCTCTCAAGTAATAAAGTGAACAATGCCACCCTCACGAAGATGAGCACAACCCTGTCTACTTGGAGAGCCGTGGTGAGGCATCGCATTCTACGTGGTGATAGTTATGAGAAGGTCAAGGAAAAAAATCCTTCGATCAGCGAAGCTGACTACCGGGAGTTCAAGATCAAGTGTGAGAGAAACGCATCCGCGGAATCAAGTCAGTGGGGGAAAGATATGCGGGACTTGAACTTAGGGGTCCACAAACTCGGTCCCGACGGTTACAGAGTGGCGGAACCTATATGAGACAAGGAGGACGCGGAGCATGCCGAGCAAAGCCTACCACTCCTCTTCAATAAATACGGTGGCAAGCAGACCAGGAACTATGTCAGGGCCCGGTACAAGAAGGACCCGGTAACAAAGGAGCTTATGACGGATCCGAAGACCAAGGCGCTTGAGCTTGTTCTGGTACGGAATACACCCCCATGTAATTAGCTCCATATGGTTGCATTCTAATTAATGAAGTCAAATTTCTAAATGGTTCATGTTCCTTCCACAGGAAACTGAAAGTAGTAGCGCAGGGTCCCCGACTGCTCCTTGGGACACCACTTTAAATAGGGCGTTGAACATATCAAAAAACAAGGATAAGTTCAGTAAGCCGTCGTCAGCTGGTCGTGTGGCCGGCAAAGGCTTGTCCACAAAATGGTCGGAATACTATACGGCTGGGCGAAAGGAGAGAAAGACCAGCTCGGAAAGCGAGGAGCGCGAGGTTCAAGAACTCAAGGCACAAGTGTCATGGATTCCGGAGATAATCCAAGAGCAAGTGCGAGACCAACTGGGAGTGACGATCAACGCCATTATGCCTACATTGGTTCAGGGGCTGCAGGCGTGGATTGCGGGCGACCAACAGGGGCCGCCACTGATTCCCAGCTTCACGAGCAGCAACTCGCACAACGCGCCGACACCATTGGTGTCTCCGGCGGAGGCGGCATTGGTGTCTCCGGCGCCGGCGCCGGCATTGGATCTTAATGCACCCGGGTGTGAGAAGAATACGCCGGCTGGCACCTCTGCAGCAAGCGGCCCCTCCGTCACTTGCACGCCCGCCGTTGGCGGTGCCTCAACATTAGCCGAGCTCGACGCCATCATGGTAACTAAGCCTGGGAGGACGACTTCAACTCCTTGCCTTTGAATGGGCATCCCTGACGCCCTACATGCTTTCGCAAGGCGCCGCCGATGTTCCATGCACTCTCCTGCACTTTGTGGACGGCGAGTTGATCGACGTTGCCAAGGCCAGAATCGTTCAACCGGGCAGCCACGTGTTCCACGGTACTCCGATGCCACCCATCGTGTATAGGGTTCAACTGGTTCGGGTGCTGCGGGGCTGCGACGACTTGTTACCTCCGTATCGACCCCCTGGGGCCGACGAAGATGATGTGATGACCCTCAGCGCCTGCATAAGCTAGAACATGCTTTGGCCGAAGATCCAGATTCGTTTGGGGGCGGGGGACACCACCCCACAGACAACACCACCAGTCGTGTCGGTGCTAAGCCATGGCAAGACCGCCGCAACGCTACCACCGTCAGCTAATCCGGACATGCATATGGCACAGGATCTGGACGACGACGACGGTACATTTACCAACGTCGATAAGTACTTCAACAAACATGGGTACGGTGACGAATTCTTGGGGCCTCCTTCTCAAGAACCCAACCCTGCAAAAGACGATCGAGATCTAGCTGGTACCGCGGAGAAACCCAATTGCAACAGGCATCGTCTGGCGTTCAGTTCTCAGGAGACGCCTCTAGCTGCCGCCTTCAACGAGCCTCAGATAGCCGAGGTGTGAAATATTATCAGCCCCAACACACTCAAGAAGGTGGTCTCTGAGCAGAACTCGACCCCATTACAGCAGAAGAAGCAGAAGGGATGGAAAATAAAAACTAACAAGGGTGCGAGCCAGCCGGCACCGAGTACGATCCGTGCTCAGGACGGGCCACCTTCCTGTTGGGGAACGTAGCAGAAATTCAAAATTTTCCTACGTATCACCAAGATCTATCTATGGAGAGACTAGCAACGAGGGGAAGGAGAGTGCATCTACATACCCTTGTAGATCGCTAAGCGGAAGCGTTCAAGTGAACGGGGTTGATGGAGTCGTACTCGCCGTGATTCAGATCACCGATGATCCTAGTGCGAACGGACGGCACCTCCGCGTTCAACACACGTACAGCCCGGTGGCGTCTCCCACGCCTTGATCCAGCAAGGAGAGAGGGAGAGGTTGAGGAAGACTCCATCCAACAGCAGCACAACGGCGTGGTGGTGGTGGAGGAGCGTGGCTATCTGCAGGCTTCGCCAAGCACTCACGGAGGAGAAGGAGGTGTTGGAGAGGGAGAGAGGCGCCAGGGCTCAGGTGCTGCTGCCCCCTCCCTCCCCTTTATATAGGTGCCAAGGAGGGGAGGGCGCAGCCTGCCCCTCCTCCAAGGGAGGGGTGCGGCCAAGAGGGGGAAGGAGTCCATCCTCCCAAGGCACCTCGGAGGTGCCTTCCCTCTATGGACTCTTCCTCTCCAAGTGTTTCATGCGCATGGGCCTCTTGGGGCTGGTTCCCCTTGGCCCATGCAGGCCTAGGCGCACCACCTAGGGCCCATGTGGCCCCGGGCAGGTGGCCCCACCGGTGGGCCCCGGGACCCCTCCGGTGGTCCGTACAATACCGATATCACGAAACTTGTCCCGATGGCGAAACAGCACTTCCTATATATAATTCTTTACCTCCGGACCATTCCGGAACTCCTCGTGACGTCCGGGATCTCATCCGGACTCCGAACAACATTCGGTAACCACATACAAGCTTCCTTTATAACCCTAAGCGCCATCGAACCTTAAGTGTAGACCCTACGGGTTCGGGAACCATGCGGAGACATGACCGAGACGTTCTCCGGTCAATAACCAACAGCGGGATCTGGATACCCATGTTGGCTCCCACATGTTCCACGATGATCTCATCGGATGAACCACGATGTCAAGGACTCAATCGATCCCGTATTCAATTCCCTTTGTCTAGCGGTATTGTACTTGCCCGAGATTCGATCGATCGTCGGTATCCCGATACCTTGTTCAATCTCGTTACCGGCAAGTCTCTTTACTCGTTCCGTAACACATCATCCCGTGATCAACTCCTTGATCACATTGTGCACATTATGATGATGTCCTACCGAGTGGGCCCAGAGATACCTCTCCGTTAACCGGAGTGACAAATCCCAGTCTCGATTCGTGCCAACCCAACAGACACTTTCGGAGATACCTGTAATGCACCTTTATAGTCACCCAGTTACGTTGTGACGTTTGGTACACCCAAAGCATTCCTACGGTATCCGGGAGTTGCACAATCTCATGGTCTAAGGAAAAGATACTTGACATTAGAAAAGCTTTAGCATCTGAACTACGATCTTTGTGCTAGGCTTAGGATTGGGTCTTGTCCATCACATCATTCTCCTAATGGTGTGATCCGTTATCAATGACATCCAATGTCCATGGTTAGGAAACCGTAACCATCTATTGATCAACGAGCTAGCCAATAGAGGCTTGCTAGGGACATGGTGTTGTCTATGTATCCACACATGTATCTGAGTTTCCTATCAATACAATTATAGCATGGATAATAAACGATTATCATGAACAAGGAAATATAATAATAACTAATTTATTATTGCCTCTAGGGCATATTTCCAACAGTCTCCCACTTGCACTAGAGTCAATAATCTAGTTCACATCGCCATGTCATCAACAGTGATAGGTCACATCGCCATGTGACCAACATCCAAAGAGTCTACTAGTGTCTTAAACTAGTTCACATCACCATGTGATTAAGACTCAATGAGTTACGAGGTTTGATCATGTTTTGCTTGTGAGAGAGGTTTTAGTCAACGGGTGCGAACCTTTCAGATCCGTGTGTGCTATGCAATTCTCTTATGTCATATTGTAAATGCTGCTTCCACGCTCCACTTGGATCTATTCCAAACGGTTGCTCCACTATACGTATCCGGTTTGCTACTCGAGTCACTCGGATAGGTGTTAAAGCTTGCATCGATGTAACCCTTATGCCGAACTCTTTATCACCTCCATAATCGAGAAACATGTCCTTATTTACTCCAAGGACAATTTTGACCGCTATCCAATGATCCATTCCTGGATCATTCTTGTACCCCTTTGATCGACTCATGGCATGGCACACTTAGGTGCGGTACACTGACATAGCATCTTGTAGAGCCTATGTCTAAGGCATAGGGGACAATCTTAAATCCTTTCTCTCTGTTACGCCGTGGTCGAGCTTTAAGTCTTAACTTCATACCTTACAATTCAGCTAAGAACTCCTTCTTTGACTGATCCATCTTGAACACCTTCAAGATCATGTCAAGGTACATGCTCATTTGAAAGTATTATTAAACATTTTGATCTATCTTATAGATCTTGATGCTTATTGTTCAAGTAGCCTAATCCAGGTTTTCTATTTGAAAAACACCTTTCAAATAACCCTATATGCTTTCTGAAAATTCTACGTCATTTACGATCATCAATATGTCAACAACATATACTCATCAGAAATTCTATAGTGCTCCCACTTACTTCTTTGGAAATACAAGTTTCTCATAAACTTTGTATAAACCCAAAATCTTTGATCATCTCATCAAAGCGCACATTCCAACTCGAGATGCTTACTCCGGTCCTTAGAAAGGATCATTGGAGCCGCATAACTTTTAGCATCCTTAGGATCGACAAAACTTTCGATTGTATCACATACAACCTTTCCTTACTAAAACTGGTAAGGAAACTCATTTTGACATCCATCCGCCAGATTTCATAAATGCAGCTTATGCTAACATGATTCCGACAGACTCAAGCATCGCTACGGATGAGAAAATCTCATCGTAGTCAACTCCTTGAACTTGTGAAAAACTCTTCGCCACAAGTCGAGCTTCATAGACGGTGACATTACCGTCCATGTCCGTCTTCTTCTTAAAGATCCATTTATCTCAATGGCTTGCCGATCATCGGGCAAGTCCATCAAAGTCCATGCTTTGTTATGATACATGGATCCTATCTCGGATTTCATGGCTTCTAACCATTTGTCGGAATTTGGGCCCACCATCGCTTCTCCATAGCTCGTAGGTTCATTGTTGTCTAGCAACATGACCTTCAAGACAGGATCACCGTACCACTCTGAAGCAGTACGCGTTCTTGTCGTCCTACGAGGTTCGGTAGTGACTTGATCCGAAGCTTCATGATCAATATCATAAGCTTCTACTTCAATTGGTGTAGGTGCCACGGAACAACTTCCTGTGCCCTACTACACACTAGTTGAAGTGACGGTTCAATAACCTCATCAAGTCTCCACCATCCTCCCACTCAACTTTTCGAGACAAACTTTTCCTCGAGAAAGGACCCGATTCAAGAAACAATCCCTATTGCTTTCGGATCTGAATTAGGAGGTTTACCCAACTGTTTTGGGTGTCCTATGAAGATGTATTTTATCCGCTTTGGGTTCGAGCTTATCAACCTGAAACTTTTCCACATAAGCGTCGCAGCCCCAAATTTTTAAGAAATGACAGCTTAGGTTTCTCTAAACCATAGTTCTTACGGTGTCATCTCAACGGAATTACGTGGTACCCTATTAAAGTGAGTGCGGTTGTCTCTAATGCCTAACCCATGAGCGATAGTGGTAATTCGATAAGAGACATCATGGTACGCACCATATCCAATAGGGTGCAACTATGATGTTCGGACACACCATCACACTATGGTGTTCGAGCGGTATTAATTGTGAAACAATTTGCACAATGTCTTAATTGTGTACCAAACTGCATAACTCAGATATTCATCTCTATGATCACATCACAGACATTTTATCCTCTTGTCACGAAGATCTTCAACTTCACTCTGAAATTACTTGAACCTTTCAATAATTCAGACTTGTGTTTCATCAAGTAAATATACTCAACATCTACTCAAATCATCTGTGAAGTAAGAACATAACGATATTCCTTTGCATGCCTCAGCACTCATTGGACTGCACACATCAAAATGTGTTACCTCCAACAAGTTGCTATCTTGTTCCATCTTATCAAAACCGAGGCTTTTCGGTCATCTTGCCCATGTGGTATGATTTGCATATCTCAAGTGATTCAAAATCATGCAAGTGCAAACGATCCATCTGCATGGAGTTTCTTCATGCGTATACACCAATAGACATGGTTCAGCATGTCTCAAACTTTTCAAAAACGAGTGAGTCCAAAGATCCATTAACATGGAGCTTCTTCATGCTTTTATGACTTACATGGCAGTGCCACAAGTAAGTGGTACTATCATTACTATCTTATATCTTTTGGCATGAAAATGCGTATCACTACGATCGAGATTCAATAGACCATTCATTTAGGTGCAAGACCATTGAAGGTATTATTCAAATAAATAGAGTAACCATTATTCTCCTTAAATGAATAAGCGTATTGCGATAGACATGATCCAATCATGTCTATGCTCAACGTAAACACCAAATAACAATTATTTAGGTTTAACATCAATCTCGATGGTAGAGGGAGCGTGTGATGCTTGATTACATCAACCTTGGAAACACTTCCAACACATATCGTCAGCTCACCTTTAGCTAGTCTCCGTTTATTCCGTAGCTTTTATTTCGAGTTACTAACACTTAGCAACCGAACCGGTATCTAATACCCTGGTGCTACTAGGAGTACTAGTAAAGTACACATTAACATAATGTATATCCAATATACTTCTATCGACCTTGCCAGCCTTCTTATCTACCAAGTATCTAGGGTAATTCTGTTCCAGTGGTTGTTCCCCTTATTATAGAAGCACTTAGTCTCGGGTTTGGGTTCGACCTTGGGTTTCTTCACTGGAGCAGCAACTTATTTGCCGTTTCATGAAGTGTCCCTTCTTGCCCTTGCCCTTCTTGAAACTAGTGGTTTCACCAACCATCAACAATTGATGCTCCTTCTTGATTTCTACTTTCGCGGTGTCAAACATTGCGAACACTTCAAGGATCATCATATCTATCCCTGATATGTTATAGTTCATCACGAAGCTCTAGTAGCTTGGTGGCAATGACTTTGGAGAAACATCACTATCTCATCTGGAAGATCAACTCCCACTCGATTCAAGTGATTGTTGTACTCAGACAATCTGAGCACAAGCTCAACGATTGAGCTTTTCTCCCTTAGTTTGCAGGCTAAGAAAATCGTCGGAGGTCTTATACCTCTTGGCGTGAGCACGAGCCTGAAATCCCAATTTCAGCCCTCAAACATCTCATATGTTCATGACGTTTCAAAACGTATTTGGTGCCTCTACTTAAACCATTTAACTGAACTATCATGTAGTTATCAAAAGCGTGTATGTCCGATGTTCGCAACATCCATGCACGACGTTTGGGGTTGAGCACACCGAGCGGTGCATTAAGGACATAAGCTTTCTTCTGTCCGCATAATCGCATCTTGTCAACTTTCAACTATATTTTCTCTAGGAACATATCTAAACAGTGGAACTAAAGCGCGAGCTAACGACATAATTTGCAAAGATCTTTTGACTATGTTCAGGATAATTAAGTTCATCTCATGAACTCCCACTCAGATAGACATCCCTCTGGTCATCTAAGTGATTACATGATCCGAGTCAACTAGGCCGTGTCCGATCATCACGTGAGACGGACTAGTCATCATCGGTGAACATCTTCATGTTGATCGTATCTACTATACGACTCATGCTCGACCTTTCGGTCTCGTGTTCCGAGGCCATGTCTGTACATGCTAGGCTCGTCAAGTTAACCCCAAGTGTTTTTGCTGTGTAAATCTGTCTTACACCCGTTGTATGTGAACGTAAGAATCCATCACACCCGATCATCACGTGGTGCTTAGAAACGACGAACTGTAGCAACGGTGCACAGTCAGGGGAGAACACTTCTTGAAATTTGTGTAAGGGATCATCTTATTTACTACCGTCGTTCTAAGTAAACAAGATGCATAAACATAATAAACATCACATGCAATTATATAGTAGTAGTGACATGATATGGCCAATATCATATTGCTCCTTTTGATCTCCATCTTCGGGGCTCCATGATCATCATTGTCACCGGCATGACACCATGATCTCCATCATCATGATCTCCATCATCGTGTCTCCATGAAGTTGTCTCGCCAACTTATTACTTCTACTACTATGGCTACCGGATAGCAATAAAGTAAAAGTAATTACATGGCGTTGTTTAATGACACGCAGGTCATACAATAAATAAAGACAACTCCTATGGCTCCTGCCGGTTGTCATACTCATCGACATGCAAGTCGTGAATCCTATTACAAGAACATGATCAATCTCATACATCACATATCATTCATCACATTCTTCTTGGCCATATCACATCACATAGCATACCCTGCAAAAACAAGTTAGACGTCCTCTAATTGTTGTTTGCATGTTTTACGTGGCTGCTTTGGGTTTCTAGCAAGAACGTTTCTTACCTACGCATAAAACCACAACGTGATATGCCAATTGCTATTTACCCTTCATAAGGACCCTTTTCATCGAATCCGTTCCGACTAAAGTGGGAGAGACAGACACCCGCCAGCCACCTTATGCAACTAGTGCATGTCGATCGGTGGAACCGGTCTCACGTAAGCGTCACGTGTAAGGTTGGTCCGGCCGCTTCATCCCACAATACCGTCGAATCAAGATAAGACTAGTAACGGCAAGCATATTGAACAAAATCAACGCCCACAACTACTTTGTGTTCTACTCGTGCAAAGAATCTACGCAATAGACCTAGCTCATGATGCCTTTGTTGGGGAACGAGCAGAAATTCAAAATTTTCCTACGTATCACCAAGATCTATCTATGGAGAGACTAGCAACGAGGGGAAGGAGAGTGCATCTACATACCCTTGTAGATCGCTAAGCGGAAGCGTTCAAGTGAACGGGGTTGATGGAGTCGTACTCGCCGTGATTCAGATCACCGATGATCCTAGTGCCGAACGGACGGCACCTCCGCGTTCAACACACGTACAGCTCGGTGACGTCTCCCACGCCTTGATCCAGCAAGGAGAGAGGGAGAGGTTGAGGAAGACTCCATCCAACAGCAGCACAACGGCGTGGTGGTGGTGGAGGAGCGTGGCTATCCCGCAGGGCTTCGCCAAGCACTCACGGAGGAGAAGGAGGTGTTGGAGAGGGAGAGAGAGGCGCCAGGGCTCAGGTGCTGCCCCCTCCCTCCCCCTTTATATAGGTGCCAAGGAGGGGAGGGCGCAGCCTTGCCCCCTCCTCCAAGGGAGGTGCGGCCAAGAGGGGAAGGAGTCCATCCTCCCCAAGGCACCTCGGAGGTGCCTTCCCTCTATGGACTCTTCCTCTCCAAGTGTTTCATGCGCATGGGCCTCTTGGGGCTGGTTCCCCTTGGCCCATGCAGGCCTAAACGCACCACCTAGGGCCCATGTGGCCCCGGGGCAGGTGGCCCCACCCGGTGGGCCCTCGGGACCCCTCCGGTGGTCCCGTACAATACCGATATCACCGAAACTTGTCCCGATGGTCAAACAGCACTTCCTATATATAATTCTTTACCTCCGGACCATTCCGAACTCCTCGTGACGTCCGGGATCTCATCCGGGACTCGAACAACATTCTGTAACCACATACAAGCTTCCTTTATAACCCTAGCGCCATCGAACCTTATGTGTAGACCCTACGGGTTCGGGAACCATGAGACATGACCGAGGGCGTTCTCCGGTCAATAACCAACAGCGGGATCTGGATACCCATGTTGGCTCCCACATGTTCCACGATGATCTCATCGGATGAACCACGATGTCAAGGACTCAATCGATCCCGTATTCAATTCCCTTTGTCTAGCGGTATTGTACTTGCCCGAGATTCGATCGTCGGTATCCCGATACCTTGTTCAATCTCGTTACCGGCAAGTCTCTTTACTCGTTCCATAACACATCATCCCGTGATCAACTCCTTGATCACATTGTGCACATTATGATGATGTCCTACCGAGTGGCCCAGAGATACCTCTCCGTTAACCGGAGTGACAAATCGATCCTCGATTCGTGCCAACCCAACAGACACTTTCGAGATACCTGTAATGCACCTTTATAGTCACCCGATTACGTTGTGGACGTTTGGTACACCCAAAGCATTCCTACGGTATCCGGGAGTTGCACAATCTCATGGTCTAAGGAAAAGATACTTGACATTAGAAAAGCTTTAGCATACGAACTACGATCTTTGTGCTAGGCTTAGGATTGGGTCTTGTCCATCACATCATTCTCCTAATGGTGTGATCCCGTTATCAATGACATCCAATGTCCATGGTTAGGAAACCGTAACCATCTATTGATCAACGAGCTAGCCAATAGAGGCTTGCTAGGGACATGGTGTTGTCTATGTATCCACACATGTATCTGAGTTTCCTATCAATACAATTATAGCATGGATAATAAACGATTATCATGAACAAGGAAATATAATAATAACTAATTTATTATTGCCTCTAGGGCATATTTCCAACACTTCCCCTAAGGATATCTCGAGGAGGGTGCATGTGGTGGGTAGGCCGATGCTACTGACTAATCTGCTCAATGCTGCAACCGGTGCTATGCGGAGTCTGCATGACAGTGTTCTTTCTTTGGAGAAGCGGCGTCGCTCCGAGAATTATGTGGCACACCCGGTTTTCGTGGCCAAGGTGCCAGAGGGCAAGGGCTTTGTCGATAGCACCATCGGAGGTATGATCGTCCTGCCGTTTGATGACATCTTCGCTATGTTAAACCTTCATCTGCTGCAGTACACCTTCATTCGGCTATTTTCGCTCAATATGGAGATGCGGATCATTAGAGACAAGACTCCGGACATCATGATAGTCGACCCCTTCTACATGCGTGCCAAGATCTTGGGCAGCGCTGGGGACTGGCAAGTCGTGAGTTCATACCTCGAAGGCGTCATTCTAGCGAACGCATATAAGGATAACTCTCGTGCCTTACTTTCCCGAGTAAGTCATCCCCTCACCTCCCCCGTAACATATGATTTCTTAGATTTTGATCGTTCCACTAGTAGAAAATGGAGCTTTAGCGCCGGTTCGTAAGGGCCTTTAGTGCCGGTTCCATAACCGGCAGTAAAGGGTGGGCACTAAAGGACCCCCCCCCCTTTAGTACCGGTTCGGCACGAACCGGCGCGAAAGTGCCACCACGTGGCGTGAGCTCACGCCTGTAGGGGACCTTGAGTACCGGTGGGTGTTACCACCCGGTACTATATGTTTCTTTTTATTTATATTTTTGAAAATTTTGGAATTTTTTTTTGATTTTTTTCGATTTTTTATTTTTCTGAATTATTTGAATATTTAGTCTCTAATCACCTCTCTTAACTGCTCAATTGTGGATCACTCATTCCAAATCATCTAACTTCCCGACCGGTCACCCATCCCTCTCACTACTCTAGCCCGAGCATGCTTAACTTTCGGGTTCTATTCTCCTTCGTTTCCGAGTCTGCACTTGTTGTTTTACTCACAATAGTAAGATGTCAATCCTATTAACCCTCAGGAGTTTAGCTTGAGCATGAAGTCACACATTTCACCGTTTGAGTTTTTGAAACTATTATTCTAAAAAACAGTAATTATTTAGTAACGCTAAAATTTCTTGAATATGTTTGACCATAGTTTGACCAGATTTGATTTAAAATTCAAAAATTTAAATAATTATTTAGTAACACTAATATTCTTGAATAATTATGTAGTAACATTAATACTTCTTGAATAAGTAGTTTGACCAGATTTAACCAAATTTTTTTAAAAAAACTGAAATTTGACCATATCTTTTTTTCCTTTTGGAATTTGAGGATTTTCGTGCTGAATTTTTTGATATATTATACGTTTTTTTCCGACATCGTATGCAAAAGTTATAGCCGTTTTACATTTTCCCTACACTTTTTGCAAAACATGTCCAAATTTAAGTTTTTTAATTTTCCTAACTAGTAGATGTAGTAATATAACTACATCTCGAAGAATTTTATTTTTTTTAATTTTTATCATGTTCTTTTGTATATTTCAAAAGTGAAATGGCTATACACCGGGGTAGGGATTGAAAATTGCCCTTTAGTACCGGTTCGTGCCACGAACCGGTACTAAAGGTAACCCCTTTAGTACCGGTTCATGGCACGAACCGGTACTAAAGGTTAGCCCTTTAGTACCGGTGTGTGCCACGAACCGGGACTAAAGGTGATCAAGGGCCCCGCCCGACGCCTTGACCTGCCACCACCCCTTTAGTACCGGTTCGTGCCACGAACCGATACTAAAGGTTCAACACGAACCGGCATTAATGCAAATCCGTTCGAACCGGCACTAATGGTACCATTAGTACCGGGCCAAAATCAAACCGGCACTAATGTGCTTCACGTTTGACCCTTTTTCTACTAGTGTTCTTTTTTTTCTAACATTCCGTGTTTTGTGCAGTGACACACATTGCACACTCATCCTCTTAAGCTCGAAATATTCCATGGCCACGTATTTCGACTCGGACCGTCAGTCGAAGAAAGACTACATAAATATCAAGAAAGTTCTTCATGATGCTCTCCCCGGCTACGCCAAATCTGGAGGCACCTTCAAGAGGCAAATTTGTAGGTACGGCAAGCACGTGTTCACCCACGTAACAACGTTCCCCTGCATCAAGCAACCGCCTGGTGGTCAGAAGGATGCCTACTACGCCCTCCATCACATGCGAGCGATCGTACGGGACCGTAATCACCTCTGCTACCAACTAATCTCTAAGATTGGGCCGCACGCTTGTCGGTAATCTAGGACGCGGATATCAGACAAGAATTCTTTCGCATCCAGTCGGAGTTTGCGGAAATCATCCATCAAGATGTCATTCGTACCTCGGGGCAGTTCTACCTCAGATATCAACTGTCCAACAGTGAAATAGATACAACGCTACAAATGCAGGCCAACAACGACCGCACATTCATGACCATCACGATAGACGGCGGCTTCATCCACGCTTCGGTCTGAGTCGAGTCAAAAGTATTGATGCTATATGTAGTTCTGGAATATCGATTAGCTCATGTTGTAATTAAAATTTAATGAACTTGTATGTCTCTTTAGTTTGGACAGTCGTTCAACTTATATGTAATCGATGCTATTTATTAGTAGGACCATGAATCGTGCTATTAATGTGTTGCTTTTCTCTTCCGATCCTTTTGTTGCATACTTATATATTGCTTATGTATTGTCTGTGGTGTACCCTAGAGATGCTGTCGTACGTCGTGTACAAGGGTAAGGATCCTGGAGTCTACGACGACTGGGAGGAGTGTCGGAGACAGGTTCACCATTTCAGTGGTAACAGTTACAAAGGGTACACCACTAGGGCGGAGGCGGAAGCTAGATACGCGTGCTATCTAGCGGGAGAGAGGGAGCGGAGGAGGAACCGGATGAAGACCAGTTTCATCGCGATGATGCTCATCGTGACCTCTGTTGGAAATATGCCCTAGAGGCAATAATAAAAAGATTATTATTATATTTCCTTGTTCATGATAATTGTCTGTTATTCATGCTATAATTGTGTTATCCGGAAATCGTAATACATGTGTAAATACATAGACCACAACATGTCCCTAGTGAGCCTCTAGTTGACTAGCTCGTTGATCAACTGATAGTCATGGTTTCCTGACTATGGACATTAGATGTCGTTGATAACGGGATCACATCATTAGGATAATGATGTGATGGATAAGACCCAATCCTAAGCATAGCACAAGATCGTGTAGTTCGTTTGCTAGAGATTTTCCAATGTCAAGTATCTTTTCCTTAGACCATGAGATCGTGTAACTCCCGGATACCGTAGGAGTGTTTTTGGTGTACCAAACGTCACAACGTAACTGGGTGACTATAAAGGTATACTACGGGTATCTCCGAAAGTATCTGTTGGGTTGACACGGATCGAGACTGGGATTTTTCACTCCGTATGACGGAGAGGTATCTCTGGGCCCACTCGGTAATGCATCATCATAATGAGCTCAAAGTGACCAAGTGTTCGGTCACGGGATCATGCATTACGGTACAAGTAAAGTGACTTGCCGGTAAGGAGATTGAATGAGGTATTGGGATACCGACGATCGAATCCCGGGCAAGTAAAATACCGATTGACAAAGGGAATTGTATACGGGGTTACTTGAATCCTCGACATCGTGGTTCATTCGATGAGATCATCGAGGAGCATGTGGGAACCAACATGGGTATCCAGATCCCCCTGCTGGTTGTTGACCGGAGAGTCGTCTCGTTCATGTCCGCGTGTCTCCCGAACCCGTAGGGTCTACACACTTAAGGTTCGGTGACGCTAGGGTTGTAGAGATATTAGTATGCAGTAACCTGAGAGTTGTTCAGAGTCCCGGATGAGATCCCGGACGTCACGAGGAGTTCCTGAAAGTTCCGGAGGTAAAGAATTATATATAGGAAGTCGGGTTTCGGCCATCGGGAAAGATCCGGGGGTCATCGGTATTGTACCGGGACCACCGGAAGGGTCCCGGGGTCCACCGGGTGGGGCCACCTGTCCCGGATGGCCCCATGGGCTGAAGTGCGAGGGGAACCAGCCCCTGGTGTGCTGGTGCGCCCCCCTTGGCCCTCCTGCACCTAGGGTTGGAAACCCTAGGGGTGGGGCGCCCATCCGCTTGGGGGCAAGCCACCCCTGCCGCCCCCCTAGGAGATTGCATCTCCTAGGGCCGGCGCCCCCCTAGGGGCCCTATATAAAGAGGGGGGAGGGAGGGCAGCCGCACCCATGCTCTTGGCGCCTCCCTCTCCCTCTGCTACACCTCTCCCTCTCGTAGAAGCTTGGCGAAGCCCTGCCGAGATCGCTGCTGCATCCACCACCACGCCGTCGTGCTGCTGGATCTCCATCAACCTCTCCTTCCCCCTTGCTGGATCAAGAAGGAGGAGACGTCTTCCCCAACCGTACGTGTGTTGAACGCGGAGGTGCTGTCCGTTCAGCACTAGGATCATCGGTGATTTGGATCACGACGAGTACGACTCCCTCAACCCCGTTCTCTTGAAATGCTTCCGCTCGCGATCTACAAGGGTATGTAGATGCACTCCTCTCTCTCGTTGCTAGATGAACTCCTAGGTTGATCTTGGTGAAACGTAGGAAAATATTTATTTTCTGCAACGTAACCCAACAGTGGCATCATGAGCTAGGTCTATGCGTAGTTCTCTTTGCACGAGTAGAACACAAATTTGTTGTGGGCGTAGATGTTGTCAACTTTCTTGCCACTACTAGTATTATTTTGCTTCGGCGGCATCGTGGGATGAAGCGGCCCGGACCGACCTTACACGTACGCTTACGTGAGACAGGTTCCACCGACTGACATGCACTAGTTGCATAAGGTGGCTAGCAGGTGTCTGTCTCTCCCACTTTAGTTGGAGCGGATTCGATGAAAAAGGGTTCTTATGAAGGGTAAATAGAAGTTGGCAAATCACGTTGTGGCTTTTACGTAGGTAAGAAAACGTTCTTGCTAGAACCCTATTGCAGCCACGTAAAAACATGCAACAACAATTAGAGGACGTCTAACTTGTTTTCGCAGCATTTGCTATGTGATGTGATATGGCCAAAAGTTGTGATGAATGATATATATGTGATGTATGAGATCATGTTCTTGTAATAGGAATCACGACTTGCATGTCGATGAGTATGACAACCGGCAGGAGCCATAGGAGTTGTATTAATTATTGTATGACCTGTGTGTCAATGATTTAACGCCATGTAATTACTTTACTTTATTGCTAAGCCGTTAGCCATAGTAGTAGAAGTAATAGTTGGCGAGCAACTTCATGGAGACACGATGATGGAGATCATGGTGTCATGCCGGTGACAAAGATGATCATGGCGTCCCGAAGATGGAGATCAAAGGAGCTACATGATATTGGCCATATCATGTCACTATTTGATTGCATGTGATGTTTATCATGTTTATGCATCTTGTTTACCTAGAACGATGGTAGTAAATAAGATGATCCCTCATAATAATTTCAAGAAAGTGTTCCCCCTAACTGTGCACCGTTACGAAAGTTCGTTGTTTCGAAGCACCACGTGATGATCGGGTGTGATAGATTCTAACGTTCACATACAACGGGTGTAAGACAGATTTACACATGCAAAACACTTAGGTTAACTTGACGAGCCTAGCATGTACAGACATGGCCTCGGAACACAGAGACCGATAGGTCGAACATGAGTCGTATGGAAGATACGATCAACATGGAGATGTTCACCGATGATGACTAGTCCGTCTCACGTGATGATCGGACACGACCTAGTTGACTCGGATCATGTATCACTTAGATGACTAGAGGGATGTCTAATCTGAGTGGGAGTTCATTAAATAATTTGATTAGATGAACTTAATTATCATGAACTTAGTCTAAAAACCTTTGCAAAAATGTCTTGTAGATTAAATGGCCAACGCTCATGTCAACCTCAACTTCAACGCGTTCCTAGATAAAACCAAGCTGAAAGATGATGGCAGCAACTATACGGACAGGGTCCGGAACCTGAGGATCATCCTCATAGCTGCCAAGAAAGCATATGTCCTAGAAGGACCGCTAGGTGAAGCACCCATCCCAGAGAACCAAGACGTTATGAACGCTTGGCAGTCACATGCTGATGATTACTCCCTCGTTCAGTGCGGCATGCTTTACAGCTTAGAACCGGGGCTCCAAAAGCGTTTTGAGCAACACGGAGCATATGAGATATTCGAGGAGCTGAAAATGGTTTTCCAATCTCATGCCCGGGTCGAGAGATATGAAGTCTCCGACAAGTTCTATAGTTGTAAGATGGAGGAAAATAGTTCTGTCAGTGAGCACCTACTCAAAATGTCTGGGTTGCACAACCGCTTGTCCCAGCTAGACATTAACCTCCCGGACGAGGCGGTCATTGACAAAATCCTTCAGTCGCTCCCACCTAGCTACAAGAGATTTGTGATGAACTACAATATGTAGGGGATGGTGAAAACTATTCCTGAAGTATTTTCAATGCTGAAGTCAGCGGAGGTGGAAATCAAAAGGGAACATCAATTGTTGATGGTCAATAAAACCACTAAGTTCAAGAAGGGCAAGGGTAAGAAGAACTTCAAGAAGGACGACAAGGAGGTTGCCGCGCTCGGTAAGCCAGTTGCTGGGAAAAAGTCAAAGAATGGACCCAAGCCTGAGACTGAGTGCTTTTATTGCAAAGGGAAGGGTCACTGGAAGCGGAACTGCCCCAAATACTTAGCGGACAAGAAGGCCGACAACACTAAAGGTATATGTGATATACATGTAATTGATGTGTACCTTACCAGTACTCGTAGTAGCTCCTGGGTATTTGATACCGGTGCCGTTGCTCATATTTGTAACTCAAAGCAGGAGCTGCAGAATAAGCGGAGACTGGCGAAGGACGAGGTGACGATGCGCGTCGGGAATGGTTCCAAGGTCGATGTGATCGCCGTCGGCACGCTACCTCTACATTTACCTACGGGATTAGTTTTAAACCTCAATAATTGTTATTTAGTGCTAGCTTTGAGCATGAACATTGTATCTGGATCTCGTTTAATGCGAGATGGCTACTCATTTAAATCCGAGAATAATGGTTGTTCTATTTATATGATATATATGTTTTATGGTCATGTCCCGCTGGTCAATGGTTTATTCTTAATGAATCTGGAACGTAATGTTACACATATTCATAGTGTGAATACCAAAAGATGTAAGGTTGATAACGATTGTCCCACATACTTGTGGCACTGCCGCCTTGGTCACATTGGTGTCAAGCGCATGAAGAAGCTCCATGCTGATGGACTTTTAGAGTCTCTCGATTATGAATCACTAGTCATCAACCCCGTGCATCTGCATGGGCTAGTAACTTTAATTAAGCATTAAATATTCAGATTAGTAACAATAGGCGATAGATTATTGTACAAAATCAAAGATTTACATTAGAAAATCAAATATGGCATGTTGGTATTTTGAAACCGGGCCACCTCTTCAACGATTTATGATATCACATGATGTTAACCAATTGGATAAATATTTTCTCTTCAACCCTAATTTGCACTATTGGTCCATATGTAATGCCTATTGTATTTATATTTGTTTAACAATTATGTCTATCAATTTTACAAACTTGTCACATGATGAAAAAGTCATCCGAACAGGCAGGTTTACAACACATTATAATTTTAGTTGCCAATTTATAATTAGAAATGTTGTGTTAACTAAAAAAGTATGCATGAAAAGGTAATCAAATTATTCTAAAGAGAAAGGATAGAACAGTGACATACTAAGGCTCTACAGTTTCATACTTCACAATGTGGGCGTGCCCAAACAATTAATAACATCGGTGTCAAATAATTCATATATTCAAATGGTAGCAAAAGACAGAATGGCCATGTTTGAGATGAGGTCTAGCACTCATAAGGAGACTATTATAGTCGGTACGCCTAGCAATGTTGTAGCATATTCTTGTTATTCATCTCTGCATGCCATGATTTCACAGTTCAGAATGCAGTTACATCAAAACAGCGATTTGATTAGCATCTCATGTACGCAGAATCTGAAAACAACATGCTTAGTTGATGTATCATCTACTCAATCTACTCAAGATTCATGGGTATCATAGGGAGCATGTCAATCATCATAGCATCCATATTCGTACCCATCACTAATCACATTCATGCGGATCATATAACTAATGAGATTAGGTGTGGTCATAAGAACAAACCTGAGGGTTGTTTGGATCTAGGCAAATTTTCCAGTCCCTTGCATGCTGTGGCGTGGATGGTTGCAGGATAAGTCTCGTCGAAACTGAAAAAAGTGGCTACCATAAGCGTCCAATGACAATATGTAGAAATGAACTGATGGGAGCGTTCTAGGCGAGACAAAGACCATGGCATGACGCTGGCTATTGTGATTATGAGAGAGACAAAAGATTTTGCATATTGGACAGAGACATCGTTGCAATAATGGTACAACAGGAGGTTCTTGCATCCGACGGCAAATGCTGTGACCACAGGGGGCGAGACTGAGGAGGAAGAGGAGGTCCGGTAGGGCAGGAGGACGATTTAAGTTTATGAGGTGCAGATCGGTTTGTCTATAATTTATTTTTCTTAGCTTTAGATTTGATAGGACGCTTATGATTTTTTTGCTTGATATACACACCATGTATTGTTACAACTCTAATCACGTTCACTTATTGATCTGAACCGTGTATTTAATATATAAATATATAATTTATGTTTTTTTCTGATAATTAACGTGGAGACTCCGTTGACTCTCTTTTTTTAAACTTGTTGGTATTTTTATTTCAGCAATCAGCCTCTCTTTTTTTTTACGTATTTCAGCAAACAACCTGATCGGGGATTCTAAGTTAAAAAAAACTCCTCGTTGATTCTTTTTCCTTTTTATCGTTGGTATTTTTTAGACATTTTATTGTTGGAGATTTTAACGGGGACGGGGCCTTCTTAATTTGTGGGATCGGGTAGAGACTTTCCTTTTCTGTTTGCTTACGTGAGGATTTCCTTGTTTCTTTACATTAATATTGGACGTGTCACGTGCACTTTTTAAAGCACTGGATCATCTATGTTCTGGAAGCTTTCCTTCTCTCTCGGTCACAAATTTTACAATCTAACGTTTTCTTTCCTTTTTTGACAGCACGTCTATGTTTGATCTACACATTGTATATGCTTATGACTCTAATCACGTTCACTTGTTGATCTGAACCGTAGATTTAAATTATATAAAGATTTAATTTATGTATTTTTTCTGGAAACTAACGGGGAGTCTCCATCGGTATTTTTGTTTCGTGGGCAATCAGCCGGATCATGGCTTCTTTTTCCCTGTTATCATTTATTTTGACATTATATCATTAGAGATTTTAATGGGGGCTTTCCTTCTTCAAAATCGTGAGAGGCTTTCCTTCTTAATTTATGGCAACGTGTGGAGGATTTCCTTGTGTGTGTTTTTTTTCGCGCGAGGATTTCCTTTTTTTTCGTACGTGAGACTTTCCATGTTTTGTTTCCCTAATGTTAGACGTGTCACATGGGCTTTTTATATGACCGAACGTGAGGCAAGTTTTCTTTATTTCCTTTTTTTTCTTACGTGAGACTTTCCATGTTTTCTTTTCCTAATGTTAGATGTGTCACGTGTCACATGCGCTTTTTATGTGACTGAACGTTACGCAAGTTTTTACGCAAGTTTTCTTTTTATCCTGACCGTAAATTTTATAATCTAACGGTCTAATTAATTTTGATGATGTGGATTAATGAGGGATCATGAATGGTGCCTCCAATTAGTAAATATAAGATATAAGATTTGACACAGGCGAACCATGCCTCATGGGCAAAATGACCAAGACTCCGTTCTCCGGAACAATGGAGCGAGCAACCAACTTATTGGAAATCATACATACTGATGTGTGCGGTCCAATGAGCGTTGAGGCTCGCGGAGGATATCGTTATGTTCTCACTCTCACTGATGACTTAAGTAGATATGGGTATGTCTACTTGATGAAACACAAATCTGAGACCTTTGAAAAGTTCAAGGAATTTCAGAATGAGGTAGAGAATCAACGTGACCAAAAAATAAAGTTCTTATGATCAGATCATGGAGGAGAATATTTAAGTCACGAATTTTGTACGCACTTAAGGAAATGTGGAATCGTTTCACAACTCACGCCACCTGGAACACCTCAGCGTAACGGTGTGTCCGAACGTCGTAATCGCACTCTATTGGATATGGTGCGATCTATGATGTCTCTTACGGATTTACCGCTATCATTTTGGGGATACACTCTAGAGACAGCTACATTCACTTTAAATAGGGCACCATCTAAATCTGTTGAGAAGACACCGTATGAATTATGGTTTGGGAAGAAACCTAAGTTGTCGTTTCTAAAAGTTTGGGGATGCGATGCTTATGTCAAGAAACTTCAACCTGAAAAGCTCGAACCCAAGTCGGAAAAATGCGTCTTCATTGGGTATACCTTCTACCTTAGATCCGAAGGCAAGATCTTTGTTGCCAAGAACAGATCATTTCTGGAGAAAGAATTTCTCTCGAAAGGAGTAAGTGGGAGGAAAGTAGAACTCGATGAAGTACTACCTCTTGAACCGGAAAGTAGTGCAGCTCAGGAAAATGTTCCTGTGGTGCCTACGCCGACTGGAGAGGAAATTAATGATGATGATCAAGGTACTTCGGATCAAGTTGCTACTGAACCTCGTAGGTCCACAAGGACACGTTCCACACCAGAGTGGTATGGCAACCCTGTCCTGGAAATCATGTTGTTAGACAACGGTGAACCTTAGAAAAATGAAGAAGCGATGTCGGTCCCAGATTCCAAAAAATGGCTTGAAGCCATGCAATCTGAGATAGGATCCATGTATGAAAACAAAGTATGGACTTTGACAGACTTGCTCGATGATCGGCGAGCGATAGAAAACAAATGGATCTTTAAGAAGAAGACGGACGCGGATGGTAATGTTACCATCTATAAAGCTCGACTTGTTCCTAAGGGTTATCGACAAGTTCAAGGGGTTGACTACGATGAGACTTTCTCTCCCGTAGCAAAGTTGAAGTCCGTCCGAATCATGTTAGCAATTGCCGCATACTATGGTGAAGAGATATGGAAAATGGACGACAAAACGGCATTCCTTAACGGCTATCTTAAGGAAGATTTGTATATGATGTAGCCGGAAGGTTTTGTCGATACCGAGAATGCTAACAAGGTATGCAAGCTCCAGCGATCCATTTATGGGCTGATGCAAGCATCTCGGAGTTGAAACATTCGCTTTGATTAAATGATCAAAACGTTTGGGTTTATGCAGACTTATGGAGAAGCCTGCGTTCACAAGAAAGTGAGTGGGAGCTCTCTAGCATTTCTCATATTATATGTAGATGCCATACTTTTGATGGGAAATGATATAGAACTTTTGGACAGCATCAAGGCCTACTTGAACAAGTGTTTTTCAATGAAGGACCTTGGAGAAGCTGCTTACGTATTAGGCATCAAGATCTATAGGGATAGATCGAGACGCCTCATAGGTCTTTCACAAAGCACATACCTTGATAAGATATTGAAGAAGTTCAATATGGATCAGTCCAAGAAATAGTTCTTGCCTGTATTGCAAGGTGTGAGATTGAGCTCGGCTCAATGCCCGACCACGGCAGAAGATATAGAAGAGATGAGTGTCATCCCCTATGCCTCAGCCATAGGGTCTATTATATATGCCATGCTGTGTACCAGACCTGATGTAAGCCTTGCCGTAAGTTTGGTAGGAAAGTACCAAAGTAATCCCGGCAAGGAACACTGGACATCGGTCAATAATATCTTGAAGAACCTGAAGAGGACTAAGGGTATGTTTCTCGTTTTTGGAGGTGACGAAGAGCTCGTCGTAAAGGGTTACGTCGATGCTATCTTGGACACAGATCTGGATGACTCTAAGTCACAAACCGGATACATGTATATTTTGAATGGTGGGGCATTAAGTTGGTGCAGTTGCAAGCAGAGCGTCGTGGCGGGATCTACATGTGAAGCGGAGTACATGGCAGCCTCGGAGGCAGCGCGTGAAGCAATATGGATGAAGGAGTTCATCACCGACCTAGGAGTAATACCCAATGCGTCGGGGCCGATCACTCTCTTCTGTGACAACACTGGAGCAATTGCCCTTGCCAAGGAGCCCAAGTTTCACAAGAAGACCAGGCACATCAAGCGTCTTTTCAAGTCCATTTGTGAAAATGTTCAAGTTGGAGCCATAGATATTTGCAAAGTGCATACGGATCTGAATGTCGCAGATCCGTTGACTAAACCTCTTCCGCTAGCAAAACATGATCAACACCAGAACTCTATGGGTGTTCGATTCATCACAATGTAACTAGATTATTGACTCTAGTGCAAGTGGGAGACTGTTGGAAATATGCCCTAGAGGCAATAATAAAATGATTATTATTATATTTCCCTGGTCATGATAATTGTCTGTTATTCATGCTATAATTGTGTTATCCAGAAATCGTAATACATGTGTGATTACATAGACCACAACATGTCCCTAGTGAGCCTCTAGTTGACTAGCTCGTTGATCAACTGATAGTCATGGTTTCCTGACTATGGACATTAGATGTCGTTGATAACGGGATCACATCATTAGGAGAATGATGTGATGGACAAGACCCAATCCTAAGCATAGCACAAGATCGTGTAGTTCGTTTGCTAGAGCTTTTCCAATGTCAAGTATCTTTTCCTTAGACCATGAGATCGTGTAACTCCCGGATACCGTAGGAGTGTTTTGGGTGTACCAAACATCACAACGTAAGTGGGTGACTATAAAGGTATACTACGGGTATCTCCGAAAGTATCTGTTTGCTTGACACGGATCGAGACTGGGATTTGTCACTCTGTATGACGGAGAGGTATCTCTGGGCCCACTCGGTAATGCATCATCATAATGAGCTCAAAGTGACCAAGTGTTTGGTCACGGGATCATGCATTACGGTACGAGTAAAGTGACTTGCCGGTAACGAGATTGAATGAGGTATTGGGATACCGATGATCGAATCTCGGGCAAGTAAAATACCGATTGACAAAGGGAATTGTATACGGGGTTACTTGAATCCTCGACATCGTGGTTCATCCGATGAGATAATCGAGGAACATGTGGGAGCCAACATGGGTATCCAGATCCCGCTGTTAGTTATTGACCGGAGAGTCGTCTCGGTCATGTCTGCGTGTCTCCCGAACCCGTAGGGTCTACACACTTAAGGTTCGGTGACGCTAGGGTTGTAGAGATATTAGTATGCAGTAACCCGAACGTTGTTCGGAGTCCCGGATGAGATCTCGGATGCCACGAGGAGTTCCAGAATGGTCCGAAGGTAAAGAATTATATATAGGAAGTTGGGTTTTGGCCATCGGGAAAGATTGAGGGGTCACCGGTATTGTACCGGGACCACCGGAAGGGTCCCGGGGTCCACCGCGTGGGCCGCCTATCCCGGAGGGCCCCATGGGCTGAAGTGGGAGGGGAACCAGCCCCTGGTGGGCTGGTGCGCCCCCCCCCTTGGGCCCCCTCTGCGCCTAGGGTTGGAAACCCTAGGGGTGCGGGGCGCCTCCACCTGGCTTGGGGGGCAAGCCACCCCCTGGCCGCCACCCCCCCTTGGAGATTGCATCTCCTAGGGCCGGCACCCCCCCTGGAGATTGCATCTCCTAGGGCCGGCGCTCCCCCTAGGGGCCCTATATAAATAGGGGGGAGGGAGGGCAGCCGCACCCATGCTCTTGGCGCCTCCCTCTCCCTCTGCTACACCTCTCCCTCTCGTAGAAGCTTGGCGAAGCCCTGCCAAGATCGCTGCTGCATCCACCACCACGCCGTCGTGCTGCTGGATCTCCATCAACCTCTCCTTCCCCCTTGCTGGATCAAGAAGGAGGAGACGTCCTCCCCAACCATACGTGTGTTGAATGTGGAGGTGCTGTCCGTTCAGCACTAGGATCATCGGTGATTTGGATCACGACGAGTACGACTCCCTCAACCCCGTTCTCTTGAACGCTTCCGCTCGCGATCTACAAGGGTATGTAGATGCACTCCTCTCTCTCTCTCTCTCGTTGCTAGATGAACTCCTAGATTGATCTTGGTGAAATGTAGGAATTTTTTTATTTTCTGCAAGGTTCCCCGACAACCGCAACTCTCTTCTATGTGATGGTAGTTTAGATGATCAATATCGACTTGTAATGTGAATACAAACTCGCAACTCGCGGTCTCGAGACTTGTAATGTTCTAACTTTGTTCGGTATTTTGAATTCAGAGACTAATATGATGAACTGTATTCGGAGACTAATCTTCTATTGTATTCGATAAATCTGCTGTTTATATGTTGTGTTGTTTATATTCTGTGGAGTAATGTATTTTGTAACCTCTGCAAATATCAGAAAAGAAAAAAATTCCTAATATTCATAGTAGTGGTGCACCATATTGCACTTTAGTGGCGCACTAAAATAAACACACCAGTGGCACATTATCTAAAAGTGCGCCATTAGTAACCCAGAGCACACGGTAAATATGGCCCCCTTGGAGGCATATTAATGGCGCACTCGTGGACAAAGTAATTGCGCACTGTGTGGTGCGCCACTATTATCTGGGATACTAGTGGCGCACCAGAGGTGCACCATTACTATTTGTTACTAGTGGCGTGTTAATAGTGGCGCACCTGTAGTGCGCCATTAATAGAAAAAACAGGTGCGCCACTAACAACCGTTTTTCTAGTAGTGAAGGAAGCACCTAAGGGGCTGTTCGAGGTGAGCAGCACCCACCGTATGCCGCTTAGGAGGCCTAAGCGCCTGGGGTTGTGCCCACCTCGGTCCCCCCGAACCACCTCTTTGCTCTATAAATACCCAAATATTCTAGAAACCCTAGGGGAGTCGACGAAACATTGATCCAGCCAACGCAGGTCCTGAACCACCAGATCCAATCTAGACACCGGAGGGGTTCACCACTTCCATTGGTGCCTCTCCTATGATGCGTGAGTAGCTAGATGGCTTCATCTATCTCTCTCTCTCTCTTGATTATCAATACAATGGTCACTTGCAGATCCATATGATGAAAGTCTTTTGACGGTGTGTTTGTTGGGATCCGATGAACTTTGAGTTTTATGACCAGATCTATGTTTTTATCCATGAAAGTTATTTGAGTCTTCTTTGATCTCTTATACGCATGATGGTTTATACCCTTGTATTCCTTCTCCAATATTTGGGTTTTGTTTGGCCAACTTGATCTATTTATCTTGCAATGGGAAGAGGTGCTTTGTAGTGGGTTCGATCTTACGGTGCTTGATCCCAGTGACAGAAAGGGAACCGACACGTATGTATCATTGCTACTAAGGATAACAAGATGAGATCTATATCTGCCGCAATAGATAAACGGATCTCGTCTACATCATGTCATCGTTATTATTGCATTACTCCATTTTCGCATGAACTTAATACACTAGATGCATGTTGGATAGCGGTCGATGTGTGGAGTAATGATGACCCACAAGTGTAGGGGATCTATTGTAGTCCTTTCGATAAGTAAGAGTATCGAACCCAACGAGGAGCAGAAGAAAATGACAAGCAGTTTTCAGTAAGGTATTCTCTGCAAGCACTGAAATTATCGGTAACAGATAGTTTTGTTATAAGGTAATTCGTAACGAGTAACAAGTAATGAAAGTAATGCAAGCACTGTGCGATAAAGTACTGTGCGATGGAGAGTGCTTGGAAAACTGAAAGTAAATTTTGGGATAATCCGGCCCCGAATACATCCCTAGTCCGAAATAAAAGGGTGCATCATCACCAAGCACCTGGGTTAAATACCAAAAAACCAAAACCCCCTAAAGGGTACGGAACCGTACTGGAGAGTTGGCTAAACGGACCCTACAAAATTCATAGCACAGAGGGTGCCACTCCAACTCATAGCCTTCGAGCATGTTGGATACTACGACAGGTGGCCAAAAGTGGCGATGAGCTTCTAGCTTCAGAATCCCAGCCCAGCAATACCAGTACGGTGTTAACAGTCTTCGAGACTTTCGCATCAAATAACATGCGGAAACGAACACTCCGCAACCTTGCCGAAGTCTACCAAGTAGCAACAATAAATCCATGGAGTGACACGGCTATTACCTTTAATGCCAGTGATGAACCCAAATTCCGAACAGCCCGAGCACCAGCCGCATTGGTCCTCAGTCCAATAGTGGACGACTTTCGCCTTACTAAGGTACTCATGGATGGCGGCAGCGGACTAAACCTCATCTATGAGGAAACCCTCCGAAAAATGGAAATAGACTGGAACCGCATTGAGCGAAGTAGCACAACCTTTAGAGGAATAATCCCTAGCCGGGAAGCATGCTGCACAGGAAAAATCACACTGGACGTAGTGTTCGGCTCACCGAACAATTACAGGTCCGAGGAGGTCACATTTCAAGTGGCCCCGTTCAGCAACGGATATCACGCTTTATTAGGGCGAGAGGCATTCACAAATTTTCAAGCCATACCCCATTATGGGTACGTGAAGCTTAAAATGCCGGACCTAACGGAATCATCACTCTCGCTAGTGATCCGAACATAGCACTCCGCACCAAAAACAGGACAGCCGCACTAGCCCTCGAGGCACTATCTGAAGCCTTAGCGGCCGAGGAACTCACTGCGATGCGCTCCACAGTGAACAGGGACGATGTGATACTTGATAAAAGATCCAAGTCCACCTCTTTTAAACCAGCAGATGAAATAGTCAAATTCAAAGTCCACCCAACGGACCCTGCAAAGACGGCCTCCATTGGGGCACAATTAAACCCTGATGTAGACGCTGAACTACGAGAATTTCTACGAGAAATATGGGACATTTTTTCCTGGCACCCTTCAGACATGCCAGGAATCCCACGTTGACTGGCCGAGCATAGCCTAAATATCCTAAAAGGATTCAAGCCAGTCAAACAAGCTCTTCGGCGCTTTTCCGAACCCAAGAGACAGGCCATGGGAGAGGAGCTAGCCAAACTTTTGGAAGCCAGATTCATTAGAGATATAAAACATCCGGACTGGCTAGCAAACCTGGTGATGGTACCAAAGAAGGATAAATTCTGGCGCCTATGTGTTGATTTCAAAGACCTTAATAAGGCTTGCCCAAAGGATCCCTTCCCCCTCCCTCGAATTGATCAAATTATCGACGCTACAGCAGGACACGACTCATTGTGCTTCCTCGACGCTGCATCGGCTACCACCAAATCAAGATGGCGGAGCAGAACCAAGCAGCAACAACATTCATCACTCCATACGGCCCATTCTGCTTCAACACAATGCCCTTTGGGCTCAAAAACGCCGGCACAACATATCAGCGCATGATTCAGACATGACTGGCAAACCAGATCGGCAAAACAATGGAAGCATATGTAGATGACGTGGTCGTCAAATCCAAACATGTCGAAACTCTAGTAGACGACTTGAGGATCACATTCGACAATTTTCGAAAATATGACATTAAGCTCAATCCGGAAAAATGCGTCTTCGGCGTTCCAGCCGGAAAGTTCCTGGGCTTCATTGTGTCCTGTAGAGGAATTGAAGCAAACCCAGCCAAGATCCTAGGCTCTGTCACAATTGGATATTCCAAAAGACCTCAAACAAATACAAAAGTTGACTGGATGCGTAGCGGCTCTAAGCCCCTTTATTTCCCGTTTGGGAGAAAAGGCGTTACCCCTTTACCGCCTCCTACAAGACCGAACACTTCGAGTGGGCCGGATGCCGCCACGGCCGGACTCGAAGAAATAAAAGCCATATTGGCAACAAATCCGGTCTGGCCGCGCCCAACATGGGCGAACCAATGCTATTATATATCGCCGCAACACATCAAGTTGTCAGCGCGGTGCTCGTCGTCGAACGAGAAACGGACGGACACCGGTTCTCTCTTCAAAAACCGGTCTACTATGTGTCCACTGGCCTAACTCCACGCAAGTCCCGGTACCCACATTATCAAAAGATAGCATACGCGGTGTTCATGGCATCCCGGAAGCTGGGACACTACTTTCAAGAGTGTTCGATAACGGTAGCCTCCGAAGTACCTCTTAACGACATTATAAACAACCGCGACGCGACGGGCGGATTGCTAAATGGGCCATAGAGCTCCTTCCATTCGACATAACTTATAAGCCATGACGAGCTATTAAGTCGCAAGTGTTGGCTGACTTCGTGGCCGAATGGACCGAAGCCGAACTCCCTAAAGAGTACGGCGCATACTCCAATTGGATCATGCACTTTGACGGCTCCAAAATGTTGGCCGGCCTGGGGGCTGGCAACGTCCTAACGTCCCCAACCGGGGACACGGTCCAATACGTCCTTCAGATAATGTATACGGACTCCAACAACGCAGCCGAATACGAGGCCCTTCTGCACGGCCTCCGGATGGCAGTCTCCATGGGCATTAAACGCCTAGAGGTGCGCGGGAACTCGAACCTCGCGATATCTCAAATAAACGGAGACTTTGATGCCAAAGATCTGAAAATGGCAGCGTACCACAATGCGGTCCTAAAAATGTCAGGACGGTTCGAAGGGCTCGAATTTCATCATATAGCCCGGGATAACAACCAGGCGGCGGACATATTGGCACGCATCGGCGCAAAACGCGATGCCGTCCCGCCCAATATCTTCCCGAACGGCTGTTCAAGCCATCCGTACTATGGGAAGGGAGTCCGGAAATAACAATCCGGACCCAACCGCACCGCTCGACGCCAAACACTCTGACACAATCGGAGGCTCTGCCACCGAGATAACACCCTCCGCCCACGAAATAATGGCGGTTATCGCCCCATGGACGGAACCATTCCTAGCCTACCTAACTAGGCATGAACTACCCGAAGACCAAAATGAGGCTCGCTGCATAGTACGGCGATCTAAAGCCTATAAAGTCCATGAGGGAGAGCTTTATAAGAAAAGCACAACAGGAGTCCTTCAAAGGTGTATCTCCGAAGAGGAAGGGCGAAACCTCCTGGCTGAAATTCATGCCGGACTGGGTGGGCACCACGCCGCAGCCCGGGCCCTTGTAGGCAAGGCCTTCCGTACATGATTTTATTGGCCGACGGCCCGGGCAGATGCATAGGATTTAGTCCAACGATGCGTCGGTTGCCAGCTTTTTGTTAACCAAAGCCACATGCCACCCACCGCCCTCAAAAATATACCCATCACCTGGCCATTCGCGGTCTGGGGGCTTGACATGGTTGGACCCATTAAGGGAGGAACCCACAAGCAAAAATACCTATTGGTCATGGTGGATAAATTCACCAAATGGATAGAGGCCAAGCCTGTTAAAACGGCCGAATCCGAACCGGTGATAGACTTCATATCAGGGATAGTGCACTGTTACGGTGTCCCCCATAGTATCAACACTGATAACGGCACCAACTTCACGGCCGATGAGGTCAAATTATGGTGCAAAAACATGGGCATCAAGCTCGATTACGCCTCAGTCTATCACCCTCAAACCAACGGCCAAGTCGAGCGAGCAAACGATCTAATCATGAGCGGCATTAAACCCAGACTAGTGTGGTCCCTCAAGGAATCTAACACGCACTGGGTTGAGGAGCTCGACTCTGTACTCTGGGGGCTGCGGACCACGTCGAATCGTACTACCGGATTCACACAATTTTTTATGGTGTACGGCGCAGAGGCAGTCTTGCCCTGCGACATAATTCATGACTCACCTCACGTGCGCATGTATGAAGAAAGAGAAGCCGAGCTCGATCGGCAGGACAGTTTGGACGCATTGGAGGCGGAGCGCGATGTGGCAAAAGCTCGTTCTGCATTTTATCAACAGCAGGCTCGAAGATATCAAAGCAGGGAAGTACGGGCCAAAGCTTACAACGTTGGCGAACTAGTTCTACGCCTGCCGGACAAGGAAAAGGACAAACTCAAGCCCAAATGGGAAGGTCCCTTCATCATCGACCAGGTCCTGACCAGCGGAGCATACCATCTGCGAAACGCATCGGATAACCGACTCGAGCCGAACCCATGGAACGCAGCCCGTCTACGAAGATTCTACGCCTAAGCGCCGGACTCCAAGTTCGTCTCCTTCCTCCGTCCACATTTCCTATTTGTGATGTCTTTTATTTCTCTCCTTCCTCCTCCTTCTTCTTGAAGCCTTTAGAGGCTCGTTTGCGCTTTGTTCACACATATTTGACGCGATGTCCGCGCTCATTATACCTGGGGGCTTCTTTAACAGAAGCTTATTTATACGGGCTTCATGCCCAACACGCAAGGCCAAACTTCCGCATGTACCTTTTATTCACCATTATATGCATCGATATGACTTAAGTTTTGGCCAAGCTGGGTTGCTGGCTCTGTGCTTACCCCTCACGTTCCCGATTGTTCGGCTAGGTGGTAAAGGGAGCACCTCTGTGATTATTACTGCCGGGTCAGCCGGATGTGTGCCTCGACCGGGTGAAGCCAAAGCTAGCGTTCTTAAGGGAATATTCGGTCGGTGAACTGAAAGATGATTTTAACTATTTACCCATCTGCCCCCAGGTGATTTTCTGCTTTCCTAGCAGTTTTGACATGCACTTTAGGGCATGCATCCCAGCGAAAGGAACCCTTAACGGAACTATTCTCCTGGAAGATGTTTCTTACTATCCATGTAATATAACATAACTAGTTGGGCACTTGTCTGATACAGCAATAATGACCCCTACGCCTTGTCTCCATGCATGCCCCGGTTCTTATATAACCGCGAGGGTATTCGGACACACTCCAGACTATTGGGTCCAGACGTCGAAGCGAAAAGGCCCGCTATGACAAACGATCTACAATCCGGCTAGAAGACAGTTTTCATGTCATATTCCATTACATAGTCAACTTGACTCATTGTATTCCTCCTCAGTGCCATCTAATAGGCTATCTAATTTACAATCTTGCTGGAAATACTTGGCGGCCAATTCTACTTGGCCGTACACTAAGCTTACAGGGATCTCCTTCCCATCAGGCCCCACAGGTCCGACCTCGGCCATGTGGTTTGGGTCAACAACCGTGGTACAGCGTCTTTACCATGGCCCAGCCTCCCTGGCGCCTTGACGGCAGGCCGATACCTTCCATAGTCGGAAGCGCCGCCATGCTCCTTGAAGCCGCTCTGCCAGCTCCCCAATGCCTTCGGGCAAGGAGATAGATGGCCACAAGGCCTGGCCGGCGCCTTTCATCACCTGCCGAACTCGTTCGATGCGGTAGCCTGATTCGGGAAGAAGATCACCCGAAGAATTGGGCATCTCCTCCTCAGGACGACCTGTGAGCAAACCTACATACATGTTTATGTTAGTCTCCTTCCTCGCCAAACTCTTTCAAAATTCGCTCAAGCACTTACTGAAAATGCCGCGACGAAGCCGTCGATTCTCCTTTACGGAGTCAGACAACTGGGCACGAACATCCTTTAGTTCCTCACCCAGTTGGGTGTTGGCATCTTGGAGGTTATTTTCTCCTGCCGCACCCTCGTAAGCACGCTCTCGCCGGCCTTTAGCTGCCGTAGGAGCTGTTGCTTGTCCGGATCTAGTCCGGCGCAATCTGCAATATTATTGTCAGATTTACACACACGCTGCACTCCATAAACTATTTATCTTTTGAGGCATATATTACCAGAGGGGGTCTTTGTGGCTCCCCCTGTAGCGGCTAGTGCGGCCTCAAGTTGGGCCTTGCATTCTTCAAGCTCCTGGGACAGTCGGGTATTCTTTTTGTAAGATCCTGCATAACAAATGATCCTTAAATCAGTTATTCTAACTATTTTAAGTCTCGGGGGCTACTGGCATATATAACTGTCAAATTTCCTCACCCGTATGTCCTTTACATACTGCTCCGTGGCTCTGGCTAGACCATCTTGAGCGGCACGAAGGTGCGCATCTCCCGAATTGAAGGCATTCAAGGCCTCTTGAGAGAAACATGCGTCACGAAGAACTGTCCAGCGCCGCCTGTGATTCATGGCGCTCTCCACCTCGGAGTTGGTGGCGGACAATCGGTCGGCATCCTCTGTCGGAGGAGCATCAGACGCACGCTTCATGCTCGCCTCCGCTTCTGGACCCGGCTTTGGAGCCTGGCTGGCGGAGGTTCGATTGGCAACCTCTCCGGACTCAGTCCGGCGAGCGCTCTTTTTCCTGAAAAGAGCACCATTGTTAGTACGCCTTCCAGGATTCAATCCTGGGGATATGGTGACACGCCATACCGTTGCGACGGAGTTTCGATCCGGACCGCACTTCTTTTTAACTGCTGGGCCAGACTGCCTTGTTGGCTAGCTGCCGCGGGCTCGGCCTCCTGCCTCGAAGGCAGCCCCTGCGAAACACCATTGGTATACGGTGATCAAAAAGTAAGAACGGATGCATCATTATCAGAGTATTGGGACCTCGGTCTCAGTTACCTGTGAGGCTGGGAGTATTCCGGGGTAATCGGCCATAATGGCAACCAAAGCATTGTCGATGCTAAGTTGGTGGAACACCCCGTCGATCAACTCTACCTTTATATCCGGATCCTCTTCGGAGGCCGGATCGAGGGACCGTTCAGGATCCTCGGGTTGTGGGGGCGGGCTGTGTATCTTCTCCACGGTCCGGCGCAGTTCCTGCGTAGAAATCACGAAATGAGATATTTAACCACGGGAACATGGATCGTATAGGCCACAAAGATGTTTGCTTACCCAACTTCGAGGATTATTCGAAGAAAA
Source organism: Aegilops bicornis (assembly GCA_021605145.1). Classification (NCBI taxonomy): domain Eukaryota; kingdom Viridiplantae; phylum Streptophyta; class Magnoliopsida; order Poales; family Poaceae; genus Aegilops; species Aegilops bicornis. The sequence continues at coordinate 879,869,883 of CM038670.1, forward strand.
CCCGTTCAGTGGGTTGACGCGGAGAAAATCCTCCTCTTCTCCTTTGTACATGGCAGACAAGGTCATCACCAGTTCGGTGACCGATCCCGACCCTTTATGCCATGGCGGTGGCATCGTCCTCCCGTTGAAGTCCCACATGGGGTGGCACCTATATTGGAGCGGTTGCACTCCTCATAATGCAGATTGCCATGACTCCAATCATGGTCAATCCGGCATGAGCCGATAATCTTATTCGGCTCATCAAGTAAAGGACATCGGTCTTTTCCCTCTGGGGGCTCCGCGGGCGCCAGCTTTGGCGCTTCTTCAGAGGAGCATTGCTAAACTCCGGAAGGCCGATCCGAACAGGATCCGGCAGCGGGACGTCCTCTATGTAAAACCGTTCCGAAGGCCAGTCTTTGGATGCCTTCTTCGGGGTTCCGGATAGATAACCGGTCCCGGCGATGCGCCATAGTTCGGCTCCGCCCACTTGATATATTGACCCCTCATGAGAACGGGCTACAAGGCAGAATAATCTCTTCCACAGCGCAAAATGAGCCTCGACGCCCAAGAACAGTTCGCAAAGGCCACGAAGCCCGCGATGTGCAAAATGGAGGCAGGCGAAGGTGGTGCAACTGGAGGCCAGAGAACTCCAAGAGCCCCCGGAGAAACGGATGAATTGGAAATCCGAGTCCTCTTACTAGATAAGAGATAAAGCACACCCGCTCTCCTTTAGAGGGATCGGGGACACTCTCCGCTTGCTTTCCGCCCTTGTAGGTGGCAAGTCCGGCTCGAATCGGAACCATAAAGGCCGGGGGAAGTAATCCCTTGGTCTGGTGTATGACTAGCTCGCTATGCGGGACTGAGCATCTCTCCCAATTTGTGCCGAGGGCTGGGAGCGCGAGAGGAGGAGCCGCACGACTGTCCATGATGGAATGGGCTTTGGTCGAGGCGCTCTGATGAAAGCTCGCGAAGGGGGGATGGTGTGACTCAGATCTAGATCCTTGCCCCTTTTATAGGCAGCTCGTTCGCGCAGCTAGGGGGTACGTGTAAAAATACCCTGGCTTTTCGCATTCATTCAAACACGTGGAAGATGGCCATTATTAGGCGTAGAAGCCAAGGAGCGCAGCATTTATCAGAAGCCGGACACTATTCGACAAGTGTGTGGAATTTGGAGAAGAACCCGCCTCGCAATGCCGAAGACAATCAATGCGTCGGACTCATCATCATTGAAGCCTAGTTCGGGGGCTACTGAGGGAGTCCCGCATTAGGGGGTGTCCGGATAGCCGAACTATCACCGTTGGCCGGACTCCTGGACTATGAAGATACAAGATTGAAGACTTCGTCCCGTGTCCGGATGGGACTTTCCTTGGCGTGGAAAGCAAGCTTGGCGATACGGATATGTAGATCTCCTACCATTGTAACCGACTCTGTGTAACGCTAACCCTATCCGGTGTCTATATAAACCGGAGGGTTTTAGTCCGTAGGACGAACAACAATCATACCATAGGCTAGCTTCTAGGGTTTAGCCTCCTTGATCTCGTGTTAGATCTACTCTTGTACTACCCATATCATCAATATTAATCAAGCAGGAGTAGGGTATTACCTCCATCGAGAGGGCCCGAACCTGGGTAAAAACTTCGTGTCCCTTGTCTCCTGTTACCATCCGCCTAGATGCACAGTTCGGGACCCCCTACCCGAGATCCGCCGGTTTTGACACCGAGAAGAAGTTTTATGAGTTGAGCTACTGTTATGATATATAATGATGCTAGAAAAAGTGATTGAAACTATCATTGATCAAACTTAAGCACTTGCTAGCATTCGCACTTCATAAATTATTTCTTTATCATTTACCTACTCGAAGACGAGCAGGAATTAAGCTTGGGGATGCTGATACGTCTCCAACGTATCTATAATTTATGAAGTATTCATGCCATGTTTACAATAGTTTTATATGATTTTGGTATGATTTGATTAGAAGTAACCGGACTGACGCTGTTTTTACTAGAACTACCGTGGTGTTGTTTTTGTGCAGAAGTAGAAGTTCTCGGAATGCGCTGAAAATCAATGGAGAATTTTTTGGAAAATATAAAAAATACTGGAAGGAAAATCTACCGAAGGGGAGTCCCGAGGGCACCATGAGGGTGGAGGGCGCCCCCACCCTCCTAGGGCGCGCCCCCTACCTCGTGGACTCCCCGTGGGCCCCCTTGATGTGAAATCAATGCCAACTCCTCCTATAAATCTAGAAAACCCCGGAACAGAAGGGAGATCGGAAGTTCCGCTTCCGCAAGCCACTGTAGCCACGAGAAATCAATCTAGGCCCTCTCTGGTACCCTGCCAGAGGGGGCCATCATCATCGGAGACCATGGAGGAGGATCTCGGAGGGGCCATCAACGCCATGGAGGCCAAGGACCAGAGGTAGAACCTCTTCCTATCCATGGGGGAGGCCATGGAGGAGGAAGCACAAGGGGGAGAAGCTCTCCTCCTCTCTCTCGGTGGCGTCGGAGTGCCATCGGGAGGGGAATCATTGCCGCGGTGATCGTCTTCATCAACATCACCATCATCATCACGATCCTCATCTCTTTTACGCGGTCCACTCTCTCGCACCCCGCTGTAATCCCTACTTGAGAATGGTGCTTTATGCCACATATTATGATCCAATGATGTGTTGCCATCCTATGATGTTTTGAGTAGATATCTTTTGTCTTTGGGTTGATTGATGATCTAGATTGGTATGAGTTGTATGTTTTATTTTGGTGCTGTCCTATTGTGCCCTCCATGTCACGCAAGCGTGAGGGATTCCCGCTATAGGGTGTTGTAATATGTTCATGATTCTCTTATAGTGGGTTGCTTGAGTGATCGAAGCATAAACCCGAGTAAGGGGGTTGTTGCGTATGGGATAAAGGGGACTTGATATGTTAATGTTATGGTTGGGTTTTACCTTAATGATCTTTAGTAGTTTCGGATGCTTGCTAGAGTTCCAATCATAAGTGCATATGATCCAAGAAGAGAAAGTATGTTAGCTTATGCCTCTCCCTCATATGAAATTGCAATAGTGATTACCGGTATTGTTAACAATTGCCTAGGATAATTCCGCACACTGACCATCATTATTCCACACTCGCTATTGATAATATTTAGTAATATATTCTAACTTTATGATAACATCACCTACTTTTATATTTTAGCTCTCTGATATCATGCAAAGTTATCCTCTTCATACCCACAACCTAGCTTTATTTCTCGTTTCTAGTTGGAAGCAAACGTTCGGTGTATGTAGAGTCGTATCAGTGGCAGATAGGACTTGAGAGAATATTGATCTTACCTTTAGCTCCTTGTGGGTTCGACATTCCATACTTATCACTTCCACCTTTGGGAATTGCTATAATGATTCCTTGCACTTGGGGATTATCAATCATCCAGAATAACAAGATAATAAATATCCCGAATTACTGGGTATAGGCGACGTCCATACATCACTATGAATAATTCAAAAGGATAATATGAAAATCTGGAGGAAGAACTAAAGGGGAGTCTAACATGTTTTCACATGCGGCATGCTTGACAAGAGTGAGCATCTTCTTTAGTACATGAAAAAGAAAAATCCTTTATTATTGACGAAGGGTGGCAGAGCTAGGATGACCGAGACGGGTGTGCCAAAGATCAACACCGGCAGAGAAAGCGAGAGGTCCACCATGAGATGATGAAGTCTTGACGTGGTACATGTCACCGGGACTGTCACATCGGTGAAGAACCATCTGGGTATGGGCGTCCTTAACAGAAAAAACAACTTTGTCAAACTCCACAGTTACAGAATTATCATGGGAAAGATTACGAATAGAGACTAAATTCTGAATAAGTTCAGGACACACAACACATTATTGAGAAACAATGGCCTAGACATGGTAGGAAAATTAGTAAAGCCAATGTGAGTAATGGGGAGGCCGACATTGTTACCGACAATCATACGAGATGAAGTGTGAATGGGAGAAGCGGAGGAAAGGTTACCCGGGTAGGCTGCCATATGAGAGGATGCACCGGTGTCCATGAACCAGTCCCCTCTGCAGGTATAGGAACCGGGCTGGGGCGCTTGCTGCAACATCGTGAACAGGGCTGGTCATAAGGGACCGGCGGTGCGGGGTAGCCGGTGTAGCCGACACCCCCCACTATAGTTCGACCCACCATAGCCGAACAGAGCAGCGGGGTAGGGGGTGGTGGAGGAGCTGCTGAGCCCGGCTGTGGGGCCGCATAGAGGGCTTGGTAGCTAGACGGCCGAGGTCCGAGAAGGCCCGAAATAGGAGCACGTGGAACCGGCATCGTGTAGGCATGCACAACCCCGGTCCAAGGGTTATGACTGGTACTCCATGGAGGGGACGGGAGCTGCAGACCACCACACTGCTGATCCCATTGTTGGTGCAATTGTTGGGGCGACCGCCGCGGTCACGCCGGCATTGTCCCGGGGCCGATCGGCCGGCTACTGCTGCTACTGAAGAGGCGGCGCGGGCGCCGGAGGCCGCTACGGGTAGGCGCCGTAGGCACCAACGGGTGCGGAGGGCACCGGCGGGCGCGGCTGCGGTTGCGGGGCGCAGTGTGCGCCGGCGGGCGGCGATGTTGGAGAAGGGCCGCTGCGAGAGTGGCCAGCGGGGAAGGCAGTGTGGACCGCACGAGCGTGCAGATTCTTTAGCCGGCGCTCCTCAAGGCGAATATAGGCCACTGCTCGTTCATAGGTAGGGATACCCGTAAGAGTGAGATTGGAGGCGGCGTTACCGAGATCTTCATTGAGGCCGGCGGTAAGGGTGGAGAGGAGGAGCTCATCCCCAACCTTGAAGCCGACGTCGTTAAGCTCGTCAGAGAGGGTCTTCAAGTGCATGTAGTAGACATCGATGGAGGAGTCATTCTGGTGACAGCCGAAGAGCTGCTGCTGCAAGAAGACAATCCGTTGGAGCTTGTTGTCGGTGAAGAGGCCGATAATCTTGGCCCACACCGTGTAGGCATCATCACCACCGCGAACAACGATGTGGAAGATGTCCTTGGACATAGTGAGGAAGAGTGTCGGTGTCAAAACCGGTGGATCTCGGGTAGGGGGTCCCGAACTATGCGTCTAGGCGGATGGTAACAGGAGACAAGGGACACGATGTTTTTACCCAGGTTCGGGCCCTCTCGATGGAGGTAATACCCTACTCCTGCTTGATTAATATTGATGATATGGGTAGTACAAGAGTAGATCTACCACGAGATCTGAGTGGCTAAACCCTAGAAGCTAGCCTATGGTATGATTGTTGTTCGTCCTACAGACTAAAACCCTTCGGTTTATATAGACACCGAATAGGGTTAGGGTTACACAGAGTCGGTTACAATGTAGGAAATCTACATATCCGTATCGCCAAGCTTGCCTTCCACGCCAAGGAAAGTACTATCCGGACACGGGACGAAGTCTTCAATCTTGTATCTTCATAGTCCAGGAGTCCGGCCAAAGATGATAGTTCGGCTATCTGGACACCCCTAGTCCAGGACTCCCTCAATAGCCCCTGAACCAGGCTTCAATGACGACGAGTCCGGCGCGCATATTGTCTTCGGCATTGCAAGGCGGGTTCCTCCTCCGATTACTTCATAGAAGGTCTTGAACACAAGGATAGTGTCCGGCTCTGCAAAACAAGTTCCACATACCACCGTAGAGAGAATAATTTTTTGCACAGATCTGCTAACGTATTCCGCGGCGTGACATCACACCACGACCGGGCATTTATTCGATTTTTTTACTGACCCACCTCAGCGTGTTTAGCGAGGCGGTTTCCTTGGCACGTCTTATCAAAGCGTAGATCGTGCCCCCTTATTCCGGGATTCTCATCAATACGGACGTGGGTAACCCAACCGTGCCATTGATTGCGGCGCTTGGGAGATAAGCGAGTTTTATCAGCTGGTGGGGACGCATAGCCTCGTCATTCCATATAAGGGGTAAGGATCCACCCTTTTCACCTACGCCTTCCTCCTCCCTTGCTCATCCATTTCCGCGCACTCTGAGCTCCAGCGCCCAAGTCCGCACATCCTTCCTCAACCATCTCCAGCCATGTCCGGAGCGGGAGGAAGGTGGATGGTCTCCTCCGTCATGGAGGGCCAAGTAAAAAGACTGCGGAAGGCCGGATACTTGTCCGGCGATGTCGCACATCGGCTGCCCGACGAAGGGCAGCTCATCCCCACCCCTGAGCCCCATGAGCGGGTCGTATTTCTTGCCCACTTCCTCCGCGGACTGGGTTTTCCACTTCACCCATTCGTCCGGGGGCTCATGTTCTACTACGGCCTAGACTTCCACGATCTGGCCCCGAATTTCATCCTCAACATCTCGGCGTTCATCATCGTGTGTGAGGCTTTCCTCTGCATCCATCCCCACTTTGGCTTATAGTTGAAGACCTTCAATGTCAAGCCAAAGGTTGTGGGCGGCCGCCAGGCGGAGTGCGGAGGCGCCATGGTCGGCAGGATCGCCAACGTCTTATGGCTTGATGGCTCCTTTGTGGAGACCGTGAAGGGGTGGCAATCGGGGTGGTTCTACATCACCAAGCCGCGCGACCCTAAATGGGCGGCGGCCCCTGAATTTTGGTTTAGTATTCCCACGCGGCTCACTTCTTGGAAGGAGACTGGCCTGGCGTGGGGTAATTCGGAAGAGCTGACCGGACTCCAAACCTGCATGCGGACCTTGGTGAACAAGAATCTCAGGCTCGTCAATGTGGTCCAGGTTATGCTCATCCGCCGATCCTCCCATGCCAACAACGGGCCTTCAAATTGTGGGAGTTCGATCCGGCACAGCATCCAGCCCTGAAGAGGCTCTTCGACACTACGTACGATGATGCCTGGAAGGTGCTTTATTCAAGCGCCGAGGCTCCCTCATCCGCCATGTAAGATCGCGGATTCAGCTCGCAGCGTCAAGCTACCGAGGTAAGCTATTTTGCCCTTTACGGGAATCTTGCTTTTCATAGTTTGACTCTATCACGGGATCTAAACTCCCTTGCCTTTTGATAGGACTGGCGGAGCACATCCGGCAGGTTAACCGTCCGGCTCCTTTGCCAGAAGACCCAGTAGATGCCCGCTTGGCGGGGCTGCTGGCTCCGGCGCCTTACGTGGTGCCGGAGAAGAAGGCCAAGAAGAAGGCCACGGGGACTCGAAGGAGTGCCCGGCGCCAGGTGTTGTCGGACTCATCGTCCGACGACTCGGAGGCGGACTCCTCCCGTGAAAACGAGGAGGAGGAAACAGAAGCCTCTCCCCCAGCGGGGGGAGAGAAGAAAAGAAAGGCCGCCCCAGCTGGGGAGGCCGGAGGGTTCAAGAAGGGAAGAACCCTTCCTCCGGACGTCTCCACCAACGCCAACGACGGCGAGGACGAGTGTCCCTCGAGGGCCAAGCCCCTAGCGAGATCGTAAGTGTCCGGATACCCATGGCTTTTTTTCATTGCATAGTGTTCTCTAATGCCGAACAATCATGCAGCCCGCCCAAGGACGAGCTCGCCGCCGAAAGCAGGTCCTTGAATTCGTCGGAAGTGGAGAGTACTTCACTTCCGGCCGCCTCCTCACCTCACGCTGCTGACGACACCGAGGTGGGGCCCCAAGGGGGGCTGGTCAAGAGGAGGTGGCGCAGGAGGCGCCGCAAGGCAGCCTCCCGGACTCCAGGCGCGAGGGGAGCGAGACCCCCAGGGGCGCTAAGCCCGACCCTTGTCCGGACTCCATACCGAAACCTTCAGCGGTTCCGATGTCCGGCAAGCCCCTTCGTAGGAAGGGTAAGACGCCGGTGTCCTCCGTCCAACCGGAGGCACCGGATAGCTTACTGGAGGCGCTTAACAGCGCCTCCATCGAAGAGGAGCACCGCACTGTTATGAGTGTGGTGATCCAGAAAGTTCAGTCCGTCAAGAGTGGGCTGACTGAAGCCTGCAACGGCCTTCTAACAGGCTTTGAGGTATGTTTTTAATATATGTAAGAAGATTACCGTGACAGACAAGAGTTCTGATGCTTAGTTCGGTGTTCGGAAAGAAAAGCCGGACTAAGGATCTAAAAAGATATACGCAGGAGTCTAACATAATTATGTCAATATGGGAATGCAGGCTGCCCTGCTGACCTCTGCCGCACTCACTGCGGAGGTCAATGCATTGAAGGAGAGCCTCGAGCGGTCCGAGAACTAGCTCGGCCAAGCCAAGGAGCAGCTCGAGGACAAGGAAGGTAAGTAATACCTTATGGAATTTAAAAAATGTGGTTGCAAAAGATAACAGGAATAACATGGGTACTGCAGGGGCCACGAGCGAGGTGGCGACCCTGAAGGAGGCGTGTCCGCGTCAAAATAAAGCGGTCGACAGCACCGAAGCGAGAGAAGGGGGAGGCGCAGCTGGCGGAGGTACGGCAAGAGCTCCAGGCTATCGTGGAAAAACACGTGGGTTTGGTGAAGGAAATATGCCCTAGAGGCAATAATAAAGTTATTATTTATTTCCTCATATCATGATAAATGTTTATTATTCATGCTAGAATTGTATTAACTGGAAACATGATACATGTGTGAATACATGGACAAACATATAGTCACTAGTATGCCTCTACTTGACTAGCTCATTAATCAAAGATGGTTATGTTTCCTAACCATAGACATGTGTTGTTATTTGATTAATGGGATCACATCATTAGAAGAATGATGTGATTGACATGACCCATTCCGTTAGCCTAGCACTTGATCATTTAGTACATTGCTATTGCTTTCTTCATGACTTATATATGTTCCTGTAACTATGAGATTATGCAACTCCCGTTTACCGGAGGAACACTTTGGGTGCTACCAAACGTCACAACGTAACTGGGTGATTATAAAAGAGTACTACAGGTGTCTCCAAAGGTACATGTTGGGTTGGCGTATTTCGAGATTAGGTTTTGTCACTCCGATTGTCGGAGAGGTATCTCTGGGCCCTCTCGGGAATGCACATCACTATAAGCCTTGCAAGTAATGTAGCTAATGAGTTAGTTATGGAATGATGCATTACGTAACGAGTAAAGAGACTTGTCAGTAACGAGATTGAACTAGGTATTGGATACCGATGATCAAATCTCGGGCAAGTAACATACCGATGACAAAGGGAACAACGTATGTTGTTATGCGGTTTGACCGATAAAGATCTTCGTAGAATATGTAGTAGCCAATATGAGCATCCAGGTTCCGCTTATTGGTTATTGACCAAGAATAGTTCTAGGTCATGTCTACATAGTTCTCGAACCCGTAGGGTCCGCACGCTTAAGGTTTCGGCGACAGTTATATTATGAGTTTATGAGTTTTGATGTACCGAAGCGAGTTCGAGTCCCGGATGAGATCGGGGACATGACGAGGAGTCTCGAAATGGTCGAGATGTAAAGATCGATATATTGGACGACTATATTCGGACATCGGAAAGGTTCCGAGTGATTCGGGTATTTTTCGGAGTACCGGAGAGTTACGGGAATTCTCCGGGGAGTATATGGGCCTTATTGGGCCATACGGGAATAGAGGAGAGAGGCCAAAAGGAAGGAGGCCTGCGCCCCCCCTCTCATCCGAATTTGACAAGGGGCGCAGCCCCCCTTTCCTTCTTTCTCTCCCCCTCTTTCCCCTGCTCCTACTCCAACAAGGGAGGTGGAATCCTACTAGGACTAGGGAGTCCTAGTAGGACTCCACACTTGGCGTGCCCCCTCCTAGGGCCGGCCTCCTCCCCCCTTGCTCCTTTATATACGGGGGCAGGGGGGCACCCCAAAACACACAAGTTGATCTACGGATCGTTCCTTAGCCGTGCAGCGGTGCCCCCTCCACCATATTCCACCTTGGTCATATCGTCGCAGAGTTTAGGCGAAGCCTGCTACCGTAGAGCATCATCATCGTCACCACGCCGTCGTCCGACGTGGAACTCATCCCGATACTTTGCTGGATCGGAGTCCGGGATCGCCATCGAGCTGAACGTGTGCTGAACTCGGAGGTGCCGTACCTTCGGTACTTGGATCGGTCGGATCGTGAAGACGTACGACTACATCAACCGCGTTGTCATAAGGCTTCCGCTTACGGTCTACGAGGGTACGTGGACAATACTCTCCCCTCTCGTTGCTATGCCATCACCATGATCTTGCGTGTGCGTAGGTAAATTTTTGAAATTACTACGCTCCCCAACATTTGGAGCGTGACTCGAAGACCCGAGAGTCCGAGCTTGCCTCGGCTCTAGAGAGTGCCAAAGCTGCTAAGGCCGAGGCCCAAAAGCCCTCCAGGAGATTGAGGCAGTAAATAAGATCGCAGCGGGTAAGGCATTCTTTATGCAGAGCAAGAATGTAAAAGTCAATTATCTAGTACTTACCCGAATCCGGAGCTCTCCAGGAGCGTTCGCAGATCTGCCGCAGAGTGTCTTCGATGCCGCCGCTTTCTACCGAGCCAAAGAAGGGAGCTCGACGGAAAAGGTGTTTTGGTCTCAGTCTGCTGAGGCCGAACACCCGGTGCCCTTGAGCGACCAACTGAAGCAATTGGTCGAGCTCCACAAGGTCGCCGAACAGGCCATGAAGGGCCTTATAGCTCGGCTGTGGCCAAATGAGGCCATGCCTGGGAGCTACTTCGGGCTAGTGCGGCGGCTGGTGGATGCCTGTCCATGGATCGAAGTCATCAAGCGCTCCGTCTGTATTGAAGGTGCCCGTAGGGCCCTTGCCCATGCCAAGGTGCACTGGGGCAAGCTGGACGCAGAGAAGCTGGTGACGGACAGGCCGCCGCCGGGCAAAGAACATCGCAAGCCCGAGAAGTATTATGAGGGCGTCCTGAAGGGTGCCCGTCTTATAGCGGGTGAATGCTCCAAAGATGTAATATTTGAGTAGACTCGCATTTGTTATCCTGTACGCTGAAAAAAAATTCATATGCGCTAAGCAACGCTTTTGAATTTAAAATATTACCTTCTGTGCGGCCGTTTATCAAATTTGAGAGATGGTGAGTCGTTGGCTTCAGCCCCCATGCCACGAGTGCTGGGGTGTTCGGGATAAACTTGAGCGCTCTTGTTCCCATTCTTGGGTCCTTCGAGGGAGGCGCTCAATGCAACGAACCAGGCAACCGGACTATAATGCTTGAACACTCTCACTTAGCCATAGAATTCTATAATTTTAAATTTCGGCGAAGCCCCTAGTATTCGGAAGACCGAGTTCGGGGCGCTATCCACGCCTTGGCAGGACAATGCCGGTTCCTCACTCTAAGCAGCATAAGTCTTTAGGGACTCGAAGAAACCTCTCGAACAGCGACCGACTCTCGCCTTATCATGACGGTCAGTTTTAGCTTTCTCCACTGAGGTGCTCAACCCAGCTCAACCGGGGCACAATCGCAGTGGTTCTCACAGCGCTACCTTAGCCGATATAACGGAACATAAGGTACCAAAACATGGGAGCCTGGCAAACCCAACTATTGACCCAAGACATGATTCAGAGCCGATGCATATAATGCTATAAGTTCGGGTGCCGCACTTGTGAAAGTGTTCGGACTTGTCACACCATGTTTTTGGGGTACATAAGCCCCTGGTGTATTGGCCGTACCAAATTGTACGGTTGCGCAATGTCATAAATGAACATATATAATGAGAAAGAATGCAATAATAGGCAAGAGCTACATATTAGTTATTCAAAAGAAACTGCAAATAAAAGCAGAACGATACAAATTGTGCGAAAAGCAAGGTACGGGACTTTTGACATGTCCCCCTTCCAGGGGTAAGTTTATGTGTGGTATGTAAAACAGGTATACTGCTCGTAATAGAGACCACCTGGACACTCGGCGTAGTTTTCTGCTTCCCTGGCTGTTGCATCGTGTATTCGGCGCGAATGCCGGACAGGGCTTCTGGAGAACAGAGTCCTGAAAGTAAAAGGAAGAAAAAGAAAAAAAAGGAATGACACAAACGGGAGCCCCTAGTGCGGTCTAGCCGCATTCTGGGCGTGCCGTGGTCGTGGCCCGTCCCCTATGCCCATGGTGCTTCAGAGCGCAATTACGTGCGCGTAGTACTGGCTTCACGAGTTCGCGAGGGCTGGGGTTGGGGCTGCATTCCTACGCTTGTTCGAACGCCGCCAGCGGTCTTGCTGTAGGTTACTCCGGGCGCGCTTGACAGTGTCCGATTGTTTATTGGCCGGACTGGAGAATTGCCTTAAGAGGCTGTTCTGCACTTCTGCCGCAAGGGCGGCCGTATGCTCCTCCGTTCGGAGGGAGCGTTCGGTGTTTCCATTGACCGTGATTACGCCTCGGCTGCAAGCACTTCAGTCCATCTGTCAGCTAGCAGGTCTTGGTCAGCTCTAAGCTGTTGCTGCTTTTTCTTGAGGCTGCTTGTCATGGCCATGAGCCTGCGTTTAAAACGCTCTTGTTCGACGGGATCCTCTGGCACGACGAATTTGTCGTCGTCGAGGCTTGCCTCGTCTTCGGAGGGGGGCTCATAATTATTGTCCTCTACCTCTCTTTCTGCCGCACTGTCGTGCGGACTTGCTTCTCCCTCCTCTGCTACCGAGTCCTGCTTTGGAGGGGGTTGTCGGTGTCAAACCGCGGATCTCGGTAGGGGGTCCCGACTGCGTCTAGGCGGATGGTAACAGGAGACAAGGGACACGATGTTTTTACCCAGGTTCGGGCCCTCTCGATGGAGGTAATACCCTACTCCTGCTTGATTAATATTGATAATATGGGTAGTACAAGAGTAGATCTACCACGAGATCAGAGAGGCTAAACCCTAGAAGCTAGCCTATGGTATGATTGTTGTTCGTCCTACGGACTTAAACCCTCCGGTTTATATAGACACCGGATAGGGTTAGGGTTACACAGAGTCGGTTACAATGGTAGGAGATCTACATATCCGTATCGCCAAGCTTGCCTTCCACGCCAAGGGAAGTCCCATCCGGACACGGGACGAAGTCTTCAATCTTGTATCTTCATAGTCTAGGAGTCCGGCCATGATGATAGTTCAGCTATCCGGACAACCCCTAGTCCAGGACTCCCTCAGTAGCCCCTGAACCAAGCTTCAATGACGATGAGTCCGGCGCGCATATTGTCTTCGGCATTGCAAGGCGGGTTCCTCCTCCGAATACTTCATAGAAGATTTTGAACGCAAGGATAGTGTCCGGCTCTGCAAAACAAGTTCCACGTACCACCGTAGAGAGAATAATTTTTGCACAGATCTGCAAACGTATTCCGCGGCGTGCCATCACACCACGGCCAGGCCTTTATACGAATCGTTTTTACTGTTCCACCTCAGTGCGTTTAGCGAGGCGGTTTCCTTGGCACGTCTTATCAAACCATAGATCGTGCCCCCTTATTCCGGGATTCCCGTCAATACGGACCTGGGTAACCCATCCGCGCCATTGATTACGTCGCTTGGGAGATAAGCGAGTTTTACTAGGCTGGCGGGGGAAGCATAGCTTCGTCCGTCCATATAAGGGGATAAGGATCCACCTTTTCACCTATGCCTTCTTCCTCCTTTGCTCATCAATTTCACAAGACTGAGCTCCAGTGCCCAAGTCCGCACATCCCACCTCAACCTTCTCCAACTATGTCCGGAGCGGGAGGCAGGTGGATGGCCTCCTGCGTCACAGAGGGGCACATCACAAAGCTGCGGGAGGCCGGATACTTGTTCGGCGACATCGTGTATCGGCTCCCCAACAAGGGGCAGCTCATCCCCAACCCCAGGCCCCATGAGAGGGTGGTGTTCCTCACCCACTTCCTCCACGGACTAGGTTTTCCACTTCACCCATTTGTCCGGGGGCTCATGTTCTAATACGGCCTGGATTTCCATGATCTGGCCCTAAACTTCATCCTCAATATCTCGACGTTTATCGTCGTGTGCGAGGCTTTCCTCTGCATCCAACCCCACTTCGGTTTATGGTTGAAGACCTTTAGCTGTCAAGCGAAGATAGTGGGCGTCGACAGCGGAGTGCGGAGGCGCCATGGCGGGCAGGATGCCCAATGTTCTATGGCTCGAGGGCTCCTTCGTGGAGACAATAAAGGGGTGGCAATCGGGGTGGTTCTATATCACCGAGCCGCGCGACTCCAAATGGGCGGCGGCCCCCGAATTCAGATCTGGCTCCCCCACATGGCTCACATCATGGAAAGAGACGGGCCTGACGTGGAGTGATTAGGAAGAGCTGACCGGACTCCAAACCTGTGTCCGAAACCTGGTGGACAAGAAGCTCAAGCTTGTCAACGTAGTCCAGGTTATGCTCATCCGCCGGATTCTCCCATGCCAGCAACAGGCCTTCAATGTGTGGGAGTTTGATCCGGCACAACACCGGACCTTGAGCCGGCTCTTCGACACTACGTATGAAGATGCCTGGAAGGTGCTGTTCAAGGCGCCAAGCCTCTCCATCCGCTACCAAAGATCGCGGATTCAGCTCGCAGCGTCAAGCCAGCGAGGTAAGTTATTTTACCCTTTATGGGACTCTTTTTTCATAGTTTGACTCTATGCGGGATCTAAAACACCCTAACCTTTGACAGACTGGTTGAAGACGCCCGGACAGATTAACCGTCTGCCCCTTTGCCGAAGACTCCAGTAGACGCCCGATTGACGGATTACTGGCTCCGGCACCTCACGTGGTGACGGAGAAGAAGGCTAAGAAGGAGGCCACGGAACTCAAGGAGCTCCCGGCGCCAAGAGCTGTCAGATTCTGAAACAGAATCCTCCCCTGAGAACGAGGAGGAGGAAAAAGAAGCCTCTCCCCCAGCGGGGGAAAAGAGGAAAAGGAAGGCCGCCCCGACTGGGGAGGCTGGAGGGTCCAAGAAAGGAAGGACCCTTCCACCGGACTTCTCCACCAACGCTGACAACGACGAGGAGGTGTGGCCATCAAGGGCCAAGCCCCTGGCGAGATCGTAAGTGTCCGAACTCCAGAATAACTCATGGATTTTCATTTGTCGCATAGTGTCTTCTAACGCCGATTATAACCATGCAGCCCGCCCAAGGGCGAGCTTGCCGCTACGTCGAGCGGCTCCCTGGATACGTTGGATGTGAATAGCACTTCACTTCCGACCGCCTCCTCTCCTCATGACGCAGATGACACCGCGGTGGAGTCCCAAAAGGGGCCCAACCAGGAGGAGGTGGTCCTGGAGGCGCCGCAAGGCGACCTCCCAGACTCCGGGCGGAAAGGGGGAAAAACCCCCGAGGACTCTAAGTCCGGCCCTGTGCCGGACTCCGTACCGGAACCAGCAGTGGTTCCAAAGACCGGCAGGTGTCCCCTTCTTAAGAAGGGCAAGACTGCGACACCGGTGACCTCCGTCTAACCGGAGGCACCGGATGGCTTGTTGGAGGCGCTTAACAGCGCCTCCATCGACGAGGAGCACCGCACTATCATGAGTGCGGTGATCCAGAAAGTTCAGTACGCCAAGAGCAGGCTGACTGAAGCCTGTACCAGCCTTCTAACAGGCTTTGAGGTAAGTTTAGAATATGTAAAAATATTACCAAGACAGACAAGAGTTCTCGATGCTTAGTTCGGTGTTCGGAAAGAAAGCCGGACTAAGGATCTAAAAAGATATACGAGGAGTCTAACATAAGTATGTCAATATGGGAATGCAGGCTGCGCTTGCTGACCTCTGCCAGACCGGGATCATGGAGATCAATGCATTGAAGCAGCCTCGAGCGGTCCGAGAACGAGCTCGGCCTTGCCAAGAAGCAGCTCGAGGACAGGAAGGTAAGCAATACCTTATTAAAGAAATACCTTATAGAAAGGTTTCGTTGCAAAAATGACAGGAATAACGTGGGTATTGTAGGGGCCACGAACGAGGTGGCGACCTGAAGGAAGCGTGTCTGCGCGTCGAAAGCAAAGTGGCATGTGAGCGCATCGAGCAAGAGAAGCAGGAGGAGCGGGTGGCGGAGGTGCGGCAAGAGGCTCTGTGCCTCGTGAAAAACACGAGAGTTTGGAGCGTGACTCAAGACTCGAGAGTCCGAGCTCGCCTCGGCTCTTGAGAGTGCCAAAGCCGCTAAGGCCAAGCCCAAAAAGCCTCCAAGAAATTGAATCGTTAAAGAAGATAGCGGGCGGTAAGGCATTCTTTATGCAAAGCAAGCATGTGAAAGTGAGTTACCTATTACTTACCCGGATTCGAGCTCTCCAGAGCATTCGCAGATCTGCCCGTAGTGTGTCCGATGCTGCCGCATTCTACCGCGCCAAGGAGGGAGCTCGACGGAGAAGGTGTTCTGGTCTCAAGATGTTTCTAAGCCACCAGCTGAAGCAGCTGGTCGAAGCTCACAAGGTCGCCGAACAGGCCATGAAGGGCCTCATAGTTCGGCCGTGGCCATTGGAAGCCATGCCCGGGAGCTACTTTGGGCTAGTGCAGCGCTGGTGGACGCCTGTCCATGGATTGAAGTCATCAAGCGCTCCGTCTGCATTGAAGGTGCCCGTCGGGCCCTTGCCCGTGCTGGATGCGGAGAAGCTTGTGACGGACGGGCCACCGAAGGGCAAGGAGCATCGCACGCCCTAAATGTACTATGAGGGCGTCCTAAAGGGTGCCCGCCGTATAGCGGATGGGTTCTCTAAAGATGTAATTTTTGAATAGACTCGCATTTGTTATCTTGTACGCTGAAAACTTGTTCATATGCACTAAGCAACGATTGTTAATTTAAAATATTATCTTCTGTGCGGCCGTTTATCAAATTTGAGAGATGGCAAGTCGTTGGCTTCAGCCCCCATGCCACGAGTGCTGGGGTGTTCGGGATAAACTTGAGCGCTCTTGTTCCCATTCTTGGGTCCATCGAGGGAGGAGCTCAACGCAACGAACAAGGCAACCGGACTTATAGTGCTTGAACACTCTCACTTAGCCATAGAATTCTATAATTTTAAATTTCGGCGAAGCCCCTAGTATTCGGAAGACCGAGTTCGGGGCGCTATCCACGCCTTGGCCGGACAATGCCAGTTCCTCGCTCTAAGCGGCATAAGTCTTTAGGGACTCAAGAAACCTCTCGAACAGCGATCGCTCTCGCCTATCATGACGGTCAGTTTTAGCTTTCTCCGCCGAGGTGCTCAACCCAGTTCAACCGGGCACAATCGCAGTGGTTCTCCCAAGTGCTACCTTAGCCGATATAATGTAACGTAAGGTACCAAAACATGGGAGCCGGGCAAACCCAACTATTGACCCAAGACATGATTCAGAGCCGATGCATATAATGCTATAAGTTCGGGTGCCGACTTGTGAAAGTGTTCGGATTATCACACCATAATTTTGGGGTACTTAAGCCCTCGGTGTATTGGCCGCACTAAATTGTACGGTTGCGCAATGTCATAAATGAACATATATGATGGGAAAGAATGCAATAATAGGCAAGAGCTATATATTGGTTATTAAAAAGAAACTGCAAATAAAAGCAGAACGATACAAATTGTGCGATAAGCAAGGGATGGGACTATTTAACATGTCCCCCTCCAGGGGTAAGCTGCGGGATGGTATGTAAAACAGGTATAATGCTCGTAATAGAGACCACCTGGACACTCGACGCAGTTTTCTGCTTCCCTGGCTGTTGCATCGTGTATTCGGCGCGAATGCCGGACAGGGCTTCTGGAGAACAGAGTCCTGAAAGTAAGAAAAAAGAAAAAAGAAAAAGAATGACACAACTGGGAGCCCCTGGTGCGGTTGAGCCGCATTCTGGGCGTGCCATGGTCGTGCCCCTCCCCTTATGCCCATGGTATCTCCAGAGCGTAGTTATGTACACGTAGTACTAACTTCGCAATTTCGCGTGGGCTGGGGTTGGGGCCGGATTGCTACGCGTGCTTGGATCATGCCAGTCGGTCTTGTTGTAGGTAACTCCGGGCGCGCTTGACAGTGTCCGGACGTTTAGTGGCCGGACTCAAAAATTGCTGCGAGAGGCTGCTTTGCACCTCCGCCGCGAGGGCCGCCGTGTGCTCCTCCGTTCGAAGAGAGCGTTCGGTGTTTCCATTGACCGTGATTACTCCTCGAGGGCCTGGCATCTTGAGCTTGAGGTATGCGTAGTGCGGCACCGCATTGAACTTTGCAAATGCGGTTCGTCCGAGCAGTGCGTGATAGCCGCTGCGGGACGGGACTATGTCGAAGATTAACTATTCGCTTTGGAAGTTATCCGGGGATACGAAGACCACTTCGAGTGTAACTGAGCCGTACAATTGGCCTCTACACCCGGTATGACGCCTTTAAAGGTCGTCTTTGTGGGTTTAATCCTTGAGTGATCTATGCCCATTTTGCGCACTGTATCCTGATAAAGCAGGTTCAGGCTGCTACCGCCGTCCATCAGGACTCTAGTGAGGTGAAATCCGTCAATAATTTGGTCAAGAACCAATGCGGCGAAACCGCCGTGACGGATGCTAGTGGGGTGGTCCCTTCGATCGAAGGTGATCGGGCAGGAAGACCATGGGTTGAACTTCGGGGCGATCGGCTCCATCGCATATACGCCCCTTTAGCGCACGCTTCCGCTCCCTTTGGGTATGTGGGTTGCGTATATCATGTTCACCGTCCGCACTTGTGGGGAAGCCCTTCTGTCCTCTATTGTTCGGGCGTCGGGCTCTTCCTCGTCATCGCTATGAAGCCCCTTGTCATTGAGTTCGGCACTTAGCTTGCTTCGCTTGTTTGAACACCCAACAATCCCTGTTGGTGTGATTGGCTGGTTTTCAGGGTGCCATGTATCCGCACAAGCGATCGAGTATTCGGTCCAAGTTGGACGGGCCCTGGGTATTTCTTTTGAATGGCTTCTTCCGCTGACCGGGTTTAGAGCCTCTGAATCCGGCATTGACTGCCGTATCTTCAGCATTATCACCGTTAATGCGGAGCTTGTTCTTGTTGCGACGCGGCCTGCCATTGCTGTCCTTGGCATCCGAACTATCAGGGTGTTTGGCCAAGTTGTTGTTTCGAGCTAGCCAGCTGTCCTCTCCCGCGCAAAAGCGGGTCATGAGTGTGGTGAGGGCTGCCATGGATTTCGGCTTTTCCTGTCCTAGGTGCCGGGCTAGCCACTCGTCGCGGATGTTATGTTTGAAGGCTGCAAGGGCCTCTGCATCCGGACAGTCGACGATTTGATTTTTCTTGGTTAGGAACCGTGTCCGTAATTGTTCAGCCGATTCTTCCGCTGCTGAATTATGTGGCTGAGGTCATCGGCGCCCGGTGGTCGCACATATGTGCCTGGAAGTTATCAAGGAATGTGGCTTTGTGTCCTCCCAACAACCAATTTATTCTGCTGGCAAGCTATTGAGCCAATGCCGAGCTGGTCCTTTAAGCTTGAGTGGGAGATATTTGATGGCATGTAGATCATCACCGCGGGCCATGTGGATATGGAGGAGATAGTCCTCGATCCAGACCGCAGGATCTGTGGTACCATCGTACGATTCGATCTTTACGGGTTTGAAGCCCTCAGGGATTTGATGATCCATTACTTCATCTGTGAAGCATAGTGGGTGTTCGGCGCCTCTGTATTGGGCTATATCGAGACGTAGCTCATATGAGCTTTGTCTCATCGTGTTCGCCCGGCCGGAGTTGCTGTATCCGGCGTGACGGTTATCATCACGCGGTCGTGGGCGCCCACGCGATCCGTAGATCGATCTTGTTTGCCTTGCCTTGTCCTCCAATATGTCTCGCAGGTCTGGCGCCTTTCCCCGTGCCTTGGTACTTTTCGAGCGACGCCGGAGTGCGGCTTGAATGGAGGGTCTAGAGGCCTCTCTATCGCGACCATGGGGTGGCGGGTCGGCAGCTTCATGCGCTGGTGATGTAGGTTTGGGTGCTTCTTCCTCTAATTTGGGTAGCAGCCTGCATTTGGGGTATCTCTTGGAGGGGCGTTCGAGTTCATACTCTTCGGCTGCAAGGACTTCAGTCCATTTGTCAGCTAGCAAGCCTTCGTCAGCTCTAAGTTGTTGCTGCTTTTTCTTGAGGCTTCTTGCCGTGGCCATAAGCCTGCGTTTGAAACGCTCCTGTTCGGCGGGATCCTCAGGCACCACAAATTCGTCGTCGTCGAGGCTTGCCTCGTCTTCGAAGGGAGGCACGTAATTATCGTCGTCTACCTCTCTTTCTGCCGCACTGTCGTGCGGACTTGCTTCTCCCTCCTCCTATGCTGAATCCTGCTGGAGGGGGTTGTCTTCGGCACCGTCCGGGGTGTTATTATCTCCCGTGCCGGAATCACCGTTTTTGCTGTGGCGGGATTTAGAGCGGCACCGCTGACGTTGGCGCTTGGGTTGTTTCTTGGAGGGGTCATCCTCCGCCGTTCCATCGCCGTTCCCACCTTTTGGGATGTCCACCATGTATATGTTGTATGACGAGGTGGCCTTCCAGTGCCCTGTAGGCGCTGGGTCTTGATCGTCTCCGGCATCGTCGTCCATACCGTCGATGTCTTCGGAGTCAAAGTCGAGCATGTCGGTTAAATCATCGACAGTGGCTACAAAGTGGGTGGTGGGGGGCGTTGAATTTCTTCGTTGTCCGCATTCCAACCTTCCTATCTGTAGTCCTGCCAGGGCTCTCCGGTTAAAGAGAGATACTTTAGTGAATTCGGGATGTCGCCAAAGGGCGAGTGCTGAAAGATGTCCGCGGCAATGAACTCCATAACCGGCGCCCAATCGGATTCGATTGGTAGAGGCTCGGAGGGTTCAGAGTCCGGAGAGGAGTCCGACACCCTGGAGTCACGGTCTTCGCAAAGGACAGGGATGGAGTTCGGCTCAATCGCCAGAGAGATCGTAGCCCCGAGGCGGTGTCCAACCACTCGCCCTCGATCGGGGAGTCGGCCCGAGCTAAGGGTCGGAGTGGACTCTGCGCGCCTCCAGGACACTGTTCGGCGGCAGAGCTAGATCGTGCCCATCGAAACAGTGCGGCACGCTTGGCTGTGGTTCGAATCCGTCGAAGATCAAATCTCCGCGGACATCGGCCGTATAGTTCAGGCTTCCAAATCTGACCTGATGGCCAGGGGCGTAGCTTTCGATCTGCTCCAGATGGCCTAGCGAATTGGCCCGCAGTGCAAAGCCGTCGAATACGAAGATCTGTCCGGGGAGAAAAGTCTCACCCTGGACCGCGTCGTTGTTGATGTTCGAAGGAGCCATCGGGCCTATAGGTGACGCATACGAGGAACTCTCAATGAAAGCACCAATGTCGGTGTCAAAACCGCGGATCTCGTGTAGGAGGTCCCGAATCGTGCGTCTAGGCAGATGGTAACAGGAGACAAGGGACACGATGTTTTTACCTGTGTTCGGGCCCTCTCGATGGAGGTAATACCCTACTCCTGCTTGATTAATATTGATGATATGGGTAGTACAAGAGTAGATCTACCACGAGATCGTAGAGGCTAAACCCTAGAAGCTAGCCTATGGTATGATTGTTGTTCGTCCCACGGACTTAAACCCTTCGGTTTATATAGACACCAGATAGGGTTAGGGTTACACGTAGTCGGTTACAATGGTAGGAGATCTACATATCCAGACGCCAAGCTTGCCTTCCACGCCAAGGAAAGTCCCATCCGGACACGGGACAAAGTCTTCAATCTTGTATCTTCATAGTCTAGGAGTCCGACCACGATGATAGTTCGGCTATCCGGACACCCCCTAGTCCAGGACTCCCTCAGGGGTCATCTTCGGCACTGTCCGGGGTATTATTGTCTCCCATGCCGGAATCGCCGTTTTTACTGTGGCGGGATTTAGAGCGGCGTCGCTAACGTCGGCGCTTGGGTTGTTTCTTGGAGGGGTCATCCTCCGCCGTTTCATCGCCATTCCCATCTTTTGGGATGTCCACCATGTATATGTCATATGACGAGGTGGCCTTCCAGTGCCCCGTGGGTGCTTGGCTCTTGATCGCCTCCGCACCGCGTCGCCCATACCGTCGATGTCTTCGGAGTCGAAGTAGAGCATGTCGGTTAAATCATCGACAGTGGCTACAAAGTGGGTGGTGGGTGGGCGTTGAATTTCTTCATCGTCCGAATCCCAACCTTCCTGACCATAGTTCGGTCAGGGCTCCCCTGACAAAGAGAGAGACTTTAACGAGTTCAGGATATCGCCAAAGGGCGAGTGCTGAAAGATGTCCGTGGCGGTGAACTCCATAACCGGCGCCCAGTTGGATTCGACTGGTAGAGGCGCGGGAGGTTCGGAGTCCAGAAAGGAGTCCGCACTGGAGTCACGAAGCCGCAGCGACAGTGGATGGTGTTCGGCTCAATCGTCGTGGAGATTTCAGCCCCCAAGGCGGTGTCCAACCAACCGTACTTGATCGGCGAAACCGGCTCCGGATTAAGGGTCGGAGCGGATACTAGTGCGGCCTCCAGGGCGCTGTTCGGCGGTAGAGCTAGATCGTACCCATCAAGACAGTGCGGCGCGCTCGGCTGTAGTTCGAATCCGTCAAAGATCAAATCTCCGCGGACATCGGCCGTATAGTTCAGGCTTCCAAATCTGACCTGATGGCCAGGGGCGTAGCTTTCAATCTGCTCCAGATGGCCTAGCGAATTGGCCCAGCGCAAAGCCGCCGAATATTTAAGATCTGTCCGGGAGAAAAGTCTCACCGGACTGCGTCGTTCTTGATGATTGAAGGAGCCATCGGGCCTATAGGTGACGACACAGAGGAACTCTCAATGAAAGCACCAATGTCGGTGTCAAAACCGGCGGATCTCGGGTAGGGGGTCCCGAACTGTGCGTCTAGGTGGATGGTAATAGGAGACAAGGGACACGATGTTTTTACTCAGGTTCGGGCCCTCTCGATGGAGGTAATACCCTACTCCAGCTTGATTAATATTGATGATATGGGTAGTACAAGAGTAGATCTACCACGAGATCAGAGAGGCTAAACCCTAGAAGCTAACCTATGGTATGATTGTTGTTCGTCCTACGGACTAAAACCCTTCGGTTTATATAGACACCGAATAGGGTTAGGGTTACATAGAGTCGGTTACAATGGTAGGAAATCTACATATCCGTATCGCCAAGCTTGCCTTCCACGCCAAGGAAAGTCCTATCCGGACACGGGACGAAGTCTTCAATCTTGTATCTTCATAGTCCAGGAGTCCGGCCAAAGATGATAGTTCGGCTATCCGGACACCCCCTAGTCCAAGACTCCCTCAAAGAGCCACCAGATAATGGTGGCGCAGATCGCCATCTAATCATCGTCGCGGCACATGGCAATGAAGATTGTACTCGCGGAAGTTAAGGTTGAAGTAGGTCTTCCAGACATAGAAGTTTGTCTCCATGTGAGAGAGCTTGATTGGGACACGCTCTGAGATCGGAACACCATGGTTGTAGGTCGGGTCGGGGATGGAGGTGACACCGGAGGTGGAGGAGGCAAACGGTTGCCGCCAGAGAGGCTGTTGTGGTTAGACATGGCAGGGTGGTGGTGGCAGCGGCCTGCGGCTAGGGTTAGGTGCGGCGGCGGTGTGGACAGCGGCGGAAGCAGCTAGGATTTAGGGTAGAGGAGGCGACGACGGGGATGGGAGAGGGGGCTGCTGCGGCAGCCTGGGTGAGACAACGGTGGCGCAACGAGGGGAGGTAGCGGCGGCGGCTAAGCAGCAACAATGGCGCGACATGGCTAGGGTTTTGGAGAGGATCGAAGAGAGGCTGATACCATGTAGAAGATTGATGCAACTCACGATATATTGATCTAGTGCATATGCACATATTTATAGGCACAAAGGTATCTATGTCCTCAACTATACAAGGAAGGAGGCGGACTTGTTGTACAAGAAATACACATGCACAATATACATCTCAACATTTTCCTATATGCAGCACCTGACACATTGAGGCTATCAGTTGAGGTACTAGGAGTCATAAAACTTGCGTTTAATATTCAGTTTGATGCTAAAACTTTGAAAATATGGATTTATGATCATATAACTTGACATGACATGTTAAAACTTTAAAAATACGGATTTATGATCACATAACTTGACATGACATACAAATATGATGCTTTCTCTCGTATTGGGCCGTATGGCATGCCCATTTGGCGCGCCAGCGTGGCTTAGGTAAGTTCGGGTCAAACTAGTGAGCTCCCGGTCAAAACTCGCATGCACGTGGGCTAACCACCAGACCATGATTACACCTTATTTTTTTGGAAATGTTAACGCCCACATGTGTGGGCGTTTGCATCTCGCCCACACGTGTGGATCCCCGTCCGTTCGTGAGCGCATGAATCTTAACATGTTTCTAGTGCCACGTAGGACTGGCTTGGTGTGTGGGCGTTCACCCGGTCGCCCACACGGTCGTTTCACCACACGGGAGGGGCTGATGTGTGGGCGTTCAGCAGTTCATCCAGACGCCACTTTGCACGCACGCACAAGGGCTAGCATGTGGGCATTTGCCATCTCGCCCACACGCCCGTCTCCTCTCCCACACCCAAGTTGCTAGTTGCCACGTGTTTTGCAGTGCACATGGCAACTGCCCCTAGTGTGCTTTATAAGAAGGTGGCAACTCCTCTTTTTTACCCGAGTTGCCATGTGTTTTGCAGGGTACACGGCAACTGCCTAATGTGCACGTAAGCAGATGGCAACTCTCTTTTACCGAGTTGCCATGTGTTTTTTGCATTGTACATGGCAAATGCCCTAACGTGCACGTAAGCAGATGACAACTCTTCCTTTTACATGGCAACTGCACTAGCATGCTTTGTGAGCATATGGCAACTGCCCTAGTGTTAGTATGTGGCAAGTCCTAAAATTTTGAAATCATGGCAACTACATTAGACCTGACCATACATGGCAACTGCAGTTGAGCAACCATGGCAACTGCAGTTGTCCGACATGGCAACCGTAGTCCAGCGACATGGCAACTGCAGTTAAACGGGCATGGACGAGGGTCTGGACCATGGCAACTGCGGACGCGCAGTGACTGTCACACGTGGCGTGCGGGACCAGGAGGTACGAGGCCTGACATACGGGCGTGTGGGCGTTATCAACTTCGCCCACATGCACGCGTGTGAGAGGGATCGGGAGGGAAAAAAGAGGTGTGTGGGCATTAGTTGTTTTGCCCACACGTAAGTGTGTGGGCTGTTCCTCTTATACACTATACAAAATGTGTGGGCGGACTCTCTAACGCCCACACGTGTGGCACTTATCGGCGTCCTATTTTTTAATGGGACAAAATAATGTTTATGTTGTCAGTTCTTATGTCATGCCTATCAAAAACTATATGAATAAAATAAACGTTTTCCTTGAAAATAGTGAAACTTTTCATCGTGAGGCAGCTTACGGTTAGTTGCTGTATTTAAGTTGAATTGGCACTTAGTCTTAGATAATAAGTGGGTAACTAAGACTACAAATTTACACACAGTACTTAACTTTAACTATAGCTTCCGTATAAAAGAAACTTTATATATAGCTGGGCCTTGGGACTCGTAACTTTGAAACTATACAACAACAAAAAAAAGAAACTATACAACAAAATTCACTGTTATCATTATTTATCTCTAAGAAACTAAAATCAAGTATATTTTTAACTAATTGATGATACGTATACTTAGATTGCAATGCCTAAAGGATATCTGGACAACATATAAGGTGCAAAGGCAACATAAAAGGAAACCCAAAATAAACCAGAATATCCCCTAAAAAATAGACCAGAATATAAGTTGTTAAAATTCAGAAAACAGGATGTTTCTTACATATAAAATAAAAAGAATAATGGACAACAAAACTTCAGCTCCATTTTATAGTACTTGTAGGCTCCACTAAAAAAAGGTAATACTCCTACAGTGTGCCTCCTGTTTAACAGCCTGTAAATTTTGCGGCGGTTAACTCTATGGCAATGTGACTTAGGTGAGGCAAGAAGCTAAAAAAGTTGACAAGCTACAGTTGAGGATCAGGCTGCGCTTAATGAACTTCTGCTGTACTCAGCTTCTTTCTAAACTAGACGATGCCCCACGCGTTGCAGCGGGACTCTGTATGAAATAAAATTTGCATTGAACTAATCAATCTAGGGCACCTAGCTAATGTACTCCCTCCGTCACGGTTTAGAAGGCGCGTTTGGAAATTCTCTGGGACCTAGGTGGTTATCTATTGGTTGTGAGATGGGCTAAAAAATAGCATTCACACTACGCATGCATATAGAAATAGTTTATCGGAGTACTAATTAGCTACTAAAAATAAATGCAATGCGCCCTAAACCTTGTCTATTGTGGAAACGCACGCAAATTTAACTGTGCCTTCTAAACTGTGACAGAGGAAGTATTTATAGTTTCTCTTGTAGTGAGATAATCAATTTATCAACATTTTACAAATAAATGAATAAATGCATATATTTATGTATAAGTTTAAAATTGTACGAAAACAAAATAGAAAATATACGTCCACGCCTCACTTTTCTTTCATAGAGCACTCAACTATGTGGGTATGAGTTGCATGCATGGGTCAGTTTCTTTCTTGATTAAAGCACTCATAGGCAGGAGTTACTACATGCATGCATGCGTCAATTACTACATGTATGGTGGGTGCAGCTGTCCTCAATGTGTAGATCGGACTGATATTATTGATTGATCTAGTATATCCAACGGCTAAATTAATCTGGGTGACGTGGCTTAAGGAGAAGCAAGAGAATTCTTAGTAGTGGGGGCTAGCTATTTATATATAGTAGATTTGTTGCTGGAAAAAATATTACGAAAGTCAGCAAAATTAGTTAGCCAGAAAATCGACAAAAACTGTTCGAGCAATAAGATATGGGAGGTAATCTGCGCCGGCGCACCGGCCCAACTGTTGGGCCGGTCAGCCCGCAGTCGTCTGATTTGTTTGCTGGGAACCGTCCCATGCACGTCTTCTTGGTCAACACAACACCCGTACGAGGAAATCCATCTGCATCGATCCCATCGTCCCTCTCGTTCTCCCCGGCAGCATGCGTTCTCCCGTCGGCGCCCTTCGCCTGGGTCCTCATCTCTGGTCACTGTCCTCGCCGGTCGTCCTCGCCGCCTCGCCGGCCATCCTAGTCGCCGGTCCCAGCCCCTCGCCGGCCGTCCTTGTCACCGGCTTCACCCATGCAACAGCCGCACCATGCGGTTGCAGCTTCTGTGGCGACCGTTGTAGCTCCGCTGGCAACGACCGCAGCTCGTCGGCGTACTTGCCGCCGCTCATCCCTGACGCTTGCAACATCTCGCTTGCCCTCTGTCGAGAGATGACCAGTGCTGCAACCAACTATCAAAAGACTACAAACGGTAATGAAAAATATGCTTCAACTGGCGATGAAAAAAGTTTCAACCCATATACGACAAAAGCTATGGACGACCACCAAAAGTTGCATCCGGTGATAAAAGAGCTTCATCTGGTGACAAGAAAAGCTTCATACGTTGACGAAAAAAGTTTCAACCGTAGAGATGAACACCATGGGAGACAATGAAAAGCTGCAACCGGTGGTTAGAAAAGCTACATCTGGCATTGAAAAAAGCTTCAAACTTTGTGTCTTAGCTGCGACCCGCGACGACGATGACGATGTTTTGCTGCATCCATAGTTGACTTTTGCTACAATAGGCCATGGAATTTGCTACAAACCATTTTCATAGCTGCCATGGTACTACAAGTGCGCCGACGAGCCCGGCGAGGTTGATGAGGGTGGGATGTTGTGAATCACGGATGACGAGTTCTGTTTGCAGGCGACGAACGGCACGGTGTTGCAATTGAGACATGGGGAGAGTTGTGGCCAAATAGGTCAGGGCTACAATGGCGGCCGTGGCGAGCTACAACCTCGGGAAGGAGGCAGGATATTGTACAGCGAGGCGCGACCATGTCGTGGTATTGGAATGGCGGTGTGAGACGTGGCGTTCTGCGCGCAAGGATACGTGCGCGCAAGCCAATAACGGGCACATCAGTTGGCAGCTCAAGGTCCTGGCGTGCTTCTGTGTTTGGACGAAGGAAGGAGACGAGGGAAGGGGATGAATCAGTGCAGGAGAAAAAACGGTTCGAAAGGGGCGTTCCCGTCGCCACGACCGTGAGTGATCGCAAGGCCCGCATGCGTCCGGCGTAACGTTTTGACCGGCGCACCGGGTAGAAACATTTCCCATAAGATATAGTCTACTATGTCCTTGTAAACTTTCCTAGAAACTAAAAAAAGTTACTTTATTATTTAAGCAGTCATTTTCTTACAAAACATTTTTCACTGAGCCATCTTTGTCATAAAATTGCGCAAGCATATGGAGAGTCAAATACTGTTCAAACAGAAAATACCTTTCAGTGTTATATTTGTGGAAACAATCACAGGGGTAGCAAAATTGACCTTTTTCTATGAAAATATACAAGCACACAAACATCTGGATATTTGTGGATGTTTTTTTTTATTTCTTACCAGTACACATGTGACGAGCGACCAGCAGGGCAAAGGTTCGAACCGTGTGGCTCCGATTTTTTCGTTTTAGAGATTTCAATTTTAATAAGTACGGTCTTCAAAGGATATAAATTTTGTTGTTGTGCTTGTTAGACGTGAAAATCAGTGCTCTCGTGGCTATCCATGCTACAGTTTTGCAGTAGATCGTGGGTTTGAATGACACCGTCCAACTTTTTGCATTATTCCTGGATTTATTTCAAGATTTCCGGCGATGCGCTTTCAGTGGGAGGAGACGTTCCCGTCGACGACGAGGCGCCTACGGTGGCTTCGTAAATCTCAAAATGATATGCCGGCTCAGTCTCTCGGAGATGCTCATAGGGGTTAGGGTGTGCGTGTGTGCGTTCATAGGGATGAATGTATGCGCGTGTATATGAGCGCTTGTGTCTGTACTGATGCTAAAAAAAAACTTTTTTCATTATTTGAGGGATTTTGTACGTGAACAGATAAAAAACAAGAGAGTTATATGCAAAAAAGCTTCCAGCTAGGTTTGCCTATGACGCGTTGGCGCGGTACGTGGGCAGGTTATATGACCAGATACGAGAGAAAGCACCATATTTGCACGTCATGTCAAGTTATGTGACGACAAATCCGTATTTTTAAGTTTTAGCACCAAATTGTACATCGAGTGTAAGTTCTATGACTCCCGGTGATATTACTTCCTATCAGTTTGTTGCCACGCGCATATCTAAACCTAGCTGGCTTGCGGGGCAGCATGAGGGCGGGTTCTACCCGGTCCAAGAAAGTAGGTGCGGTGGTGGCGTCCACTGAAACGAGCTGGTCCTCTGCAACACGGGCGTCGCCTCCATTACTCCTTGAGGGCGTCGCTTACATTACTCTATCGCTCTTAGCGGCGGAACTCTTCTAAACGATATAGTCTGCTATACCGCGCTATTTAAAACCATGGGTCGTCTGCAGCCGCAACATGCCGCTCGAAGGAATTGCTCTGCTGCACGATAAAACTTCAGTCCCATTGGCCTGATCGGCGAAGTTGATATCTGTTGCTCCAGATTGGTTTTCTGAATGCATCATGACGTTCATGCAAAGATACTTTTTCTTTATGGATGTGTTTTGTTATGCATGGATGATGTGGTTTGTTATTTAGCTGTGTGTGAGTAGTGTGAGTGTGTTGACAGAATACTTCCCACGTCATAACTTACAAGCTTGGTAGAAATCAAAAGAGGATACTTCAGACAACATAAATTAGAATTTTATAGTCAATCGACACACAAATAGTAGTTGCCACATTTTACATAGCACTGATACAACAAATACTCAATTGAACTAACAAATAACCACCCGCAAAACTGAAACAAAACAAGATAGATTTAACTTGTCAAAGGACATCCCTATTCCTTAACATTCAGGCTGCCAGTGCACCATCAAATAAGATCGGTCCTAACAAATGTCGGTCCTGACAATAGCAGACCAAGCAATGGTAATCTCCACCTTAGAGCCACCAAGGTCGCAACTGTGCTGGCTTATGTTGCAAGTCCTGGGCTTGATTCTGACATGAGTTTGCGCAGCCATATCACCGGACTCTGAGTAGGCTTCAAAAACAACTGCCAAGCATTCTTTGAATTGTTGGTTGTTCTCTTTCTGCAGTTTAACGGAAACAAAGCGTCTTGACAGATCAAGGCAACCATCTTCGCTAATCGGCATTTTCCCACGCACACAATGACGAGAATCAAGCAACACAACTTGGAAGCATGAGTCAACAACAAAGTGTGGAATGCCTTTATCAATCATTCGCACAACTTCACGAGGTGGTGAGGAGCAAGCAATCCGGCCTCCATATTCAAAAGGGCATGGACCCTCTTTGACGATGCGAACACCCAAGAAAGTGGCTTGAACCGAACTAGAAAGTTCCTCCACTCTTAACTCTGCTTTGCAAAGGCAGTTGCGGAACGTAATTGTATTTGAAATACCACGGATGTAATGTTCTGTAAGATTCATCAACGCCCTGTCCGCAGACTCTGTTGCGCCCTTAAGTTTCAGCTGAACTTCAAAGTTAACTGGGCTCAACGCCATAATTGCCCGAGACGGGCCGGTCAAGCGCAAGAAGGGGTCCTGCAAGCAGCAACAACATTTTTTACTCATTCCTAATTGCAACGAAACCGACCGGCCGACCAACAAAGACATACTCTCAAACCGATGAGCCTATGCAATAGTGAGGAAACGAAGTAAAACAAAGATACTGAAAAACAAAACATGGAAGCGGGCACATACATCTGAGAAGATCTCCTGGCAGTCGTGCCTCAGCCGATTGAAGATGATGTTGCGCTTGCGGTCAGAGTTGTCTCGCGCGGCAACGACACCGTACACTTGGAGCGGCCAACACAGATTGCCCTTGATCTTTGTGATCTTGAAGGAATAGACCTGCAGGCTAATCCCTTCTGTCTCAGCATAGTTGGGTAGGATCTGTCCGGGTGTCCAATGCGTGAAGTACATAGGGCTCAATGTGGCTGCACAATTAATTAACCAAATTAGTCTATTTATATCTATATGTATACCAGTATCACCATGTCAATCCAACGACCTAGATTGCTTCAATGGTGAGTAATGCACTAGTGACATGATTAATGTGTAATTGATATTCTATTAGTATCAATGTGCAATTAATTTCCTTTCGACTATCAACTTGTATTGCATGTGTATGCAATTTTTTTGGGAAAAAGTTTTTTTTTTTGAATTTTCACCGGGGGGGAGATTTCCCCACCTGAATTGTATTCATCTGCCTATAAGGCTTTGCAGCCCGTCGCAAGATAGGTTCAAGCGAACCAGAAGTACAGGGGGCACTGGGAGAAGAGATAAACATAAAACAACTCACGCCAACAACACACGAAACAGGGGAAACAACGAGGGAAAACACAACAAAGAGCACCATAGGAGAAATCTAACGGCATTGGCCAGCCGGACCAAACCACGACACTGCACCATCGACGCCATCGAAAAGCTCCACGTATCCGAGACTGCACAACGCCGCGACACCACCTGTGTCGCGAGGCACATTCGAAGGGCCACGCGAGGCCGAGACAACGCCACGGCACCTGTGTGCCACTGTCATAGTCAAAGGGCATCGCCTAGCAAACCAAACCGCGGCACTGCATTGTCGACGCAATCGAAAGGCACCCCACAACCGAGACTGCACAACGCCGCGACACCACCTGTGCCGGGGGTACATTCGAAAGGTTATGCAAGGCCGAGACACAACACCTGTGTGCCAACGGCATAGCCGCAGGGCACCGCCAAGCAGAGACGCACCAAGGAGCACTCGAGCACGACACACACCACCGTCGACCCCAGACCGGCCGCACCACCACCACCGACCACCCACCTCAACCCAGCCAAACACCACCCCAAGCCTCAGGCAAGCAACATGGAGCAATGTCTCCGAAGACAGGCGCCACCAAGGTGGTAAAACGACGTCAAGGACGCCGCCACCGTCCGATCCAGAATCTGGATCTAAGGCTTTCACCCGGAGAACGAACTGAGTAGGCGGGGAACCAATGCATCACACAACGGCACCTCCATGGAGGGATCCGACGCCGAAGGGCGTCGCTGCGCCGGTGCCGACCAAGCAGACACAAGGCTTTCACCCGTAGCATCACCCGCGCCACCCTATTGCTGAACCATGTCGCTGCTGAGACCGGAGTCGCCACCGCCCGGAGGCAACCAACCTCCTGCAATGACGGCAATCAAGTGCCAGATCCGCAGGAGGACGCGAGCAGAGGAGGCACGACCGACCTGGATCTGGGCGGAAGAGATGGAATGGCTGGCCACCGGCCTGGCCCTGCCCCCACGCCGCCCGAGCAGCCGCAGGAGATGGCACGGCCACCACACCGAGGCTAGAGAAGCAGCCCCGACGCCCAAAGCCAGCCGTTGGCCCGGATCCGGCGCGCCGGCCAGATCCGCCGCCAAGGGGAGCACCAGTGAGCGCCACGACCAGGCGCCGGCGAGCAGGCAGCGCGCCACCTCGACGCCCCCCTGCTCCCCAGCGCTCACCGCACCTTCAGCACCGAGCTCGGGTGAAGACGCCACCGAGAAGACCCCAGCCACCCGGCACCACGCGTCCGCCGCGGATCTCCCCGAGCCACCTTCGAAGGCAGGGGGCCGCCGCCACCGCGGCGAGGCCAGCGGCAGCGGCGGAGGAAAGGAGGCGCAGGGGAGGGGGCCGCCGGCGACGCGAGATGTTCCCCCGAGCCGCCCGAGCGGAGCGACGCGGGGGTCAGAGCAAGCAACAGAGTTTGGGAAAAAGTTTCAAACTATTCATCTTAGGGGTTACTTACACGAGAACATGCACTCAAATTAATTAGTTGAGTATTATGATTTTTAGGGGTTACTTACTCTGTTGCTCGAAGACAACACGGCGGCATGAGGACTCGGTGCTTCGGCGATAAATATCGAAGAACATCTCTTCCTTGTCTATCTTCTTCCTGACCTTCTCTTCATCGTCCAGGCCCTCATACGAATCCTCCTTAGCCTGCTTCTCGTCGTACCTCTCCTTGAAAGGTTGCAGCTGCAATCTGAGCTTGGACATGTGACGGCGCAGATCCTTGAACTGCTCTGAGATGGCATGGATCGTCGGCAGGAGCGCCTCGTCGGCGTCGCCTTCGGCCGTCTCCCTCAGCGGGGCTGCTGGTTCGATGTCCCGTCTCAGGTAAGACAATGTAACCTCCATGTCCTCACACAGCTTGGAGATCTGCCGCTTGGAGATGGTAGAGCCCGATTCGCCTCCCTCCACCTGGTCCTCGTCCTCATCAGAATCAGACACCTCGCTCTCCTCCTCGTGAGAATCCTTCCAGAGCTCCTCGATCTCCTCCTCGTGAGAATCCTTCTCCTCCTGACTAGCTGCGTTCTCGATTTGCGGCTTAGAGATGGAGCTCGATTTGCCTCCGGCCATATCGTGCTCCTCCTCCTGAGTAGACGTCATCGGCGCTGTCACGGGGCTCGCGATTTTCTTCCTCCAAGATTTGTTTTGCGTCTCACAGTCGAAGCCTGCCGGCCTTTGCGTATATAAACTCGGTCACCGGTGATGAGTTGCGTGGGGCACATAACTGACTCGGATATGGATTCGCATATCCGTTTGGATATGGAATCGCATATCCGTTTCCTACTACAGTTACAACCCATCGATTTTTTATGCATATGGCAGTTAAGTGATATACCCTCCGTCCGAAAATACTTGTCATCAAAATGGATAAAAAGAGATGTATCTAGAACTAATATACATCTACATACATCTCCTTCTATTTATTTTGATGACAACTATTTCCGGACAGGCGTTCGAAAAAACTTGTCATCAAAATGGACAAAAAGGAATGTATCTAGAACTAAAATACATCTAGATACATCCCTTTTTATTCATTTTAATGACAAGTATTTTCGGACGAAGGGAGTATATATATAAGAAAAAAAAGAAAAAACTGAAAAAAATAATAATACAGATTTCCATGTAAGATTAAATGAAAACATAACAAAGTCTCAGTCAACCGAGACTTAACAAATTTGTTTTTTATTCTGTCCCCACACGTACGCTAGAACTGGTGGACAAAAGGAAACCACGCGTTCAAACCTAGTACGATGTCGCCTCCAACCCCTTGACTGCGCTCCTCCGCTCCGCCACCAGCCGACGTGCACCACGGTCTCACTCCTCAGCCTTCCCCTCCACGCCTCCCCATGGTGCGACCTGGGGGTGCTCACTACCGATGGCGACGCCGTCTGCCGCTCACTACGAGGAAGACGCCGCGCGTCGTGGCTTGATTTCCTGCGATGTACTCCCTCCGTCCGGAAATACTTGTTGCAAAAATGCATAAAAATGGATGTATCTAGAACTAAAATGTGTCTAGATGCATCCATTCCTCCGACAAGTATTTCCGGACAGAGGGAGCAAAAAACAAGCAAAAAAAAAACAACTGGCATTGGGCACTGGGTTAATAGGTTAGTCCCAGAAAAGATATAAAGTTGCTATAAAATGATTGTAAAACATTCAAGAATGATAATATAATGGCATGAATACTTCATAAATTATAGATACTTTGGAGACGTATCAGGTTCCTCCCCGGGCGATGATGCACTGATGGATAGATACCCTGTGGATGATATCATAGATACGACAACTTATGAGCTACACATTAAAGTGAAGAACATATCCATGAAGGTGGCGGACGGCGTTGCTTATACAAATCCCCCTGAAGAAACCTTCCATTGCAATCCGATTCAAGCTGGCTATGCTCGTGTCGGCGTTGATGAAGTGGTGGCAGGATATTCGGGGCTAGAGCTTGACATTCCTGGAGGTGACGTCGAGCACACACTGTGAGAGGCCGTACATCGTATCATTCTATGGAGAAAGGATTGCATCGTCTTTCCAAGGCCACCGACACCGCGTCAGCCGGCTCCTCCTCCAAGTCCACCGCCGCCTCAGCAGACTCCTGCTCCTCCAAGTCCGTCGCCGCCTCAGCAGACTCCTGCTCCTCCAAGTCCGCCGCCTCCTCAGCAGACTCTCACTCCTCCAAGTCTGCCACCGCCTAAGTAGACTCCTCCTCCTCCAAGTCAGGCACCGTGTCAGCCGTCTCCGCCGCCTCAGCAATAGCGGAAGAGAGGCACCGCAGCTAGGTCGGCTAGCGGAACAACATGAGGCAAAAAATTCAGATATGGTAAAAGCCTCAAGCCTCTTTCGAGGTTGCCTTACGAACTGACTGACGAGGAAAACGAAGCCGAAGTGTGAGCCCAATTGAACGCTCATTTTGGACCGAAACCGCCCTCACCGCCCAAGGAGATCATACCTGAGCATGTCGTACAACACTTTATTGATAATGCTAAACCAGCTGTCAAGCATAGGGACTCAGACTATGAGCGCTCTATCAGGAAGTCATATCAAGCAAAAAAAGGAGTTGATCTCGAGCTCGAGCCAGGCAGCTGGCAAAAAATCCGGGAAAACTGTTCCCCAGCTAGGAGAACAGGCAGTGCAACCGATCCCCGCTACAAACACATGTGAGTACCGCGGATCAGTAGCTGGTAATGGCCGACGATCATTGAAGGCACGCTAAAGTGGTCGGTATCACTATAGAACAACTCCTAGGCATCGAGGACTATGAAACATTTACAGAGGAGCACCTAAAATGGAAATATGTTCGCGGCCAACCTATGGTCAAGCTTGAGCAGATCCCGAAACTCTTAAGGAGAATTTATGAATTGCATGAATGGTACCTGAGAGAAGCAAAGACTACCGATCGAGAGTCCCTCATGGTGAAAGTCGTGGCAGAGTATTACTACCATGACAAAGAGTTGTGGGTTGAGTTTGAAGAAATGTATCATTTACTCAATCAAGATGCACTCGACAAATCTCTCGTCAGTTGCTATTGTCTGCAAGTGATTTCTTTATGTAATTTAAGTCTCTAGCTAGCTGTAGTGCTCGTTCATTACCTGTAATTACCTTCACTATATATTCTTTTCTGTGGTATTATGCATAATGAAAATGTATGAAATGAAAAGAACTGGACGCTATCGCATTGGGTTCATTGACCCAAATACCATTAATGAATAGACATGGTCACGTGAATGGTGAAAAGACACTGAGAGAAGCTTGCTAGAGTTCTTGAAGCGACTAAATACCCAACCAGAAATACTAGTTTGGGTGAGTGACACTGTCTTGTACTACAAATTCCGTTTTTGCTTACTAGATGTTAATAAGTGTAGTTGATGGGTTATGCACATGCCTGCTTAATTATACAAACATGTGCGCATGCAGTTTTCGCTGGATCCTGCTAATCATTGAAGTTGACGAGGGAAAAGTCCAAGTACTGGACTCACTACTTAAAGAGTATAGTGACTACGCAATCGTGAAGGGGATGGTCGATGGGTAATTTCAATCATTATCAAACTATATGTCGGTCTCTTTAGTTCATTTCATGATATCAACTAATTAATCAATCATTTATTCATTTTCTTTGTCTGCGGGCATGGCTTGGGAAAAGTTCATCAAACAGGTTGAAGGCACATTGAAACAAAAGCTGAAATGGTGTCGACCATACCTAAGGTAATTAATTTAGTACTAGCTAGCTACCATCTTTTTAATTCTAGTTTCAATACCATTATCATGCTTGAGTAATCATTATGTAATTGAATTCTATTCTCGTATAGGCCCCGAAGTAGGCGTCGGGGAATAATT
This sequence comes from Aegilops bicornis, assembly GCA_021605145.1. NCBI lineage: Eukaryota > Viridiplantae > Streptophyta > Magnoliopsida > Poales > Poaceae > Aegilops > Aegilops bicornis. The sequence goes on from CM038670.1 coordinate 879,906,249, forward strand.
TATGTGCATACTACGTTTGCGAGAACATTCGCATAATGACGTCTGAAAGGAGCAAAACTGATAGACACCAATGGGTACGTTTGCCAGAACACTAGTCACAATTTTTACATCAATATCTAATATACACACACACAACTAATACATGCATATTGATCTTATTCTTTAAAGATGAGGAACATGCGGGATCAGCTCCTACCAGAGGATCGCGTACGAGCGATTCAAGAGAAAATAGCGGGATTTTTGCTCGATCAGGTCATAGACCCAAAGGAGAATTCTATTACAAGCTACTTGCATGAATGTAATGGTCTGCAAATTGTAGGAGAAATTATACGTACCAAATTGTGTGTGTGTGTCTATATATATATATATATATATATACACGAGAAATTCAATGATATATATATGATCTTTTATACGAGGAATTCTATTTATATATATGCATAATATGTACAATATTTAGTAGGTAAAATATGTCTAAAATGAAAAAAATTAAATGGAAAATACTAAATTAAAAGGAAAAACAAATCATAAACCCATAAACCCCTAAACCTTTTAGTCCTGGTTGGTGTAATCAACCGGGACTAAAGGCCCCCTGCACCCCGGCGCGGGCTCGTGCCATGTGGTGGGCCTTTAGTGCCGGTTTGTGACGAACCGTCACTAAAAGGGAAGGGGACCTTTAGTGTCCACCCTTTAGTGCCGGTTGCAGAACCAGCACTAAAGGTCCTTACGAAATGGGACAATATCCCGATTCTGCACTAGTGGGTGAGGGCGCCAATCGCATGGTGAATGGATCAGCCCTGGCGTGATAGTCGAAATGTGTCTAATGATCCCGCGACATTAAGTGAGTAAGAAGTGTAGACTTCTTTATCTTGTTTTGAACCCGGTTGAATGTAAGTTTCATCCCAAAGATGGATCTACTTGCTTCCCATTTAACTATTGTTGTATATTTTTATTCAATTTTACTATCATTTTAGTGGTATAAGTCCCAAACAGATGAACTTTTATGTTGGCATATCATGGTTACTTGCAAAACTCACAATACGCTTGCTTTAAATTTCTGTAAAAACAACAAACCATACATGGGATAATTGCTAGACCGAATACATGGATTGGGAGGCAAAGCGTGAATCATTGGTGCGGAAATGAAAGAGGTGAAAGTATATAGGAAATAAATGGATAATTTCATAGTTACACCAAAGTTTTATACTCAATTATTTTTACTGCTTGTTTATCATAATTAACCACCTAAAATTATGTCTTCTGAAAATATAATTTATTTATTATATTTAAAATATTATCATTACAAATATTTATAAATCGACCAGTTAAATGTGAGACCAACAAAAGAAGCACAAATAACAGCCCTTTGCGGGATTAATCTATGAAATGATTATAGTGACTGTGCATGTGCATATTTAGTGTTGCCGAATGTCTTGATAAAAGATATCTAATGTATATGATAGCAAATATCTTGACAATGGTTTGTATTTTCAATTGATCTATTATTATTAGTAAAGCTATTATAAGCCAGTGAGCCACTCAGGCTGTGCAAAACTCATTTTCTTGGTAACCAAGGCAACACTATATTTCACAATCAAATTGTGCATTTCTTCATAATTATACGAAACTTCTATGCTTTCTGTGTTTTTTATCAACTTGAAACATGATCTATTATTTGTACTCCTTGTTCATCATAATTAACCACCTAAAATTATGTTTTCTAAAAATATGATTTATTTATTATATTTAACACATTATTACTTACAAATATGTATAAATCGACCACTTAAATGTGAGAACAACAAAATAAGTACAAATTGCAGCCCTGTGCGGGATTAATCTATGAAATGATTATAATGACTATGCTTGTGCATATTTTATATTGCCGAGATATCTAATGTGTTTGTATAGCAAATATCTTGCCAATGGTTTGTGATTTCATTTGAATTATGACTACTAATAAATCCGTACATACAAGCAGAGAAATCTAGAGTAATGTGTTCATGAGGAGCTGGCCATTTAATCGTTTGTGTTTTTCAATTGATTTGTGAGTACTAGTACATCCGTACGTACAGTACATGTTCATATTAAGCAGTGTATTAATTATTTGCAGATATTAGGTAAGATATTATTTGCGTATTAATTATGTGATTAGTGCTTGACTTGATACATGATATGATATTAACTGCACATTAACTGTGTTATGTCGTCACCGTTGGAGCAATCTGAGTCGTTGGATTGAATAGATTTGATGACCAACATTTTTCGAGCTGCCCCTTGTGTCCTTTTATATTGGTATATACGTATACCTAGCTTGATATTCATAGTCGTCTAATATGGTCATTTTCTTAGCCGTGTGTACTTACACATATCTCAGTAATTAGATCGAAAGGCTCTTATCATCATAGTTATTTTCTAGGTCAGCTACAAAATACCAAACCATAGATTTAATTAACAAACTTGGCACAGTTATCAAAATATATATGATGGCAAATTTAACCAGCTGAACAATCCCATTGTTAGATTGTGGAACAAAATGAAGCCTCCTCAGACATTGGATTTTCGGCCGTCGGATAGTGCTTCCAAACGAGTTATGGCCGTTGGATCGTGAGATGGATCGATCGGGGTCGTTGGATCGTGAGATGGATCGATCGGAGCCGTCGGATCGAGAGAAACACTGCTACAATGAATATTGTCCACCCTTGCTGTGCCACCGCCTGTAAATCGCATGCCCCACCGAGGGCATTATTGCCTTTTCACACGCTAGCGTATAAAAGGCCCTAGCCTCCCCTTCTCCTCCTCCCGTCCTCGCCTCGCCATCGCGCCGCCCTTGCCTCCTCCCCTTCTCCTCCCGTCCTCACCTCCCCCTCGCGCCACCGACCTCGCTGACGCCGCCCCCCCTTGCGCCGCCCTCGCCTCCTCTCCTTCTCCTCCTCCCGTCCTCGCCTCCCCCCTCGCGCCGCCGACCTCGCTGACGCCGCTGCCCCCCTCGGGCTGCCCTCGCTTCCTCCCACACCCCCCTCGCGCCGCCCTTGCCTCCTCCCCTGGACACGGCAAGCGTGAGCGATAGCTCTGCCGTACGAGGGGCGACCCCGGCGTCGTCATCGTCCTCGCATGCACCCGCATCGTCATCGACGAGGCAGGAACCGCTGGCCACCCCTGCGGCAACCACCCCTTCTCCCTTGCCCTCAGCCTCGGCGCCGCTGATGACGCCTCGACGACGACGACGACAGCGAAAGGCATCGATGACGACGCAGACAAGGCTGTGGTAAGCGCCCTGTCCACTTCACCCCTTTACCTTTGGCTTTTGTGCTGTCTCTAGCCACCGTCAGGAGTGTCCCTCCACGCTCCCCTTCCTGGGCTCTTGCTGGCGGACCTGTCGGTACTGGTGGAGGCACGCAGCATAACAAGTTGCATTCATCTGCACATTACAAGTCCAGTAAGGAAAAAAGTAGTTTAAATACGCACATTGAAGCTTGATTTGCTAAATTCAGAGAGACCAAGCACCATCAGCTAGAGGGATGAATTGAAATCACTAATTTATTGTGAACTACTAACAGTGTGATGACTGATGAGCACATAAGGATATCCGTGCTTTCAAATGCATCAAATCAACTGTAAAAGCATTACTCTGATTATATAGGCCTCCAGGGGACCTTCAGTCCATCATTTCAAGCATCCCCACCAGTTCAGTTGCTAATCATGCATGTCATCTTTAGAGTTTAGAGCCACTGAGAGCAAGATAGATGAACATTGCCTTCCTGTATGCTCCCTCATTTCAACAACTGAGATTATGTCATGTTTATTCCTTGTGTAACTATGCAGCAAATGGAATTTGTAAGCCTCAAAGCCTTTCATCATCTCATTCATGGACTAGTGCTGTTGCTGCAAGAAAAGGTTCGGATCTGGCTGCTTCTGGAGCAGCAAATGGTGTTGTTCGCCTTTGGACAATTCAACCTGATGCAAAAGGGATGCATCCATTGTTTGACTTGCCACTGGTATTGTACTCACATTATTCTACTTCACCCCAGTGGTCATTACTTACTACTGTAATGACTACCCTGTCTTTTCTGTATGACCCTGTTGCAAGTCTGATATGCAATTTGTCATGGACAGGATGGCTTTGTCAATTCTCTTGAAATAGCAAAATCGGGATGCTTCATTGTTGCTGGTGTTGGCCGAGTAAGAGCTTTTTCCCATCTTTTTTAGCTGGTGAAATTTTGTTGCATGCATAATATGATGCAGATCTCAAGAGAATTAACAAAGCCATCCCGTCCATGACAAATTTTGTTGCATGCATAATATGATGCAGGTCCTCACAATCGAGAAGGGTGACATCCACCATGGCTGCCGCGGTTCGTCCTGATCCACGCCCTCCCTAGTTGCTCGTGCGCCAGGAGAAGAGGAGGTGGCAGCCACTACTGCCGTTCTCGTGCGGTCGCGCAACTCCTCTGCTCAGACCCTGTCAAGGTGCCCCCCTCCTTCTCGATTCGATGCTGCTTGTGATGCTCTCTTCATGAAGCTCATCTCTGTTGCAGTCTTGGAGGAGATGCAGGAGAACCTGAGATGCGATTCTTCGGACCCAACAAGCTCTAGGACAAGGAGGGCAACAAGTTCCTTCTTTGGACCTTCGCAGGGGTAAGAACTGCGACCTCCTCTTCTCTCTTCTCATCCCTCCAGATCCTCTGCTCTCTGCTATCTTTTGATGAAAATTTGAAGCCTGGAGTGACAACTATCATAGAAAGCTTGGTGCTTTCTGCTTTTGAATGCCTTTTCTATTTACTAATATGCATTCTATACAATCTGCATAGGTTATATGATGACATCATTAGAATCATGATACCTGATTTAGGCTTGCATGAGTTGTAAATGATTGAAATGGTGATCGTGTTGGTCGGTTGGATGATCGTGCCTTGAATGTTATTTCCTACCGGGTCTATAAATGGAAAACAATTTATCCCTGCCTATTTAATCTGTTTGATGGTTGAATTCAATTTAGTGCAAGCATATGTCTGTTAATAGCATGTTTTATGTTTTTACAAGAAGCATTGTATGGAATTGAATGCCATTCTATGCTGGCTGCAAATATTCTGGATCGAATAGTTATTAAATAAGTGGCCTGTCGCACTAACTTGAATTTTGGTGACCTATATGATACAAAGGTCAAAGGTTGTTCTCATTTATATTGATGCTATTGTTTATCCAACTCAGTGGATGTTATCCACAGTGCTTCTCCATCATAATTGATGTGTTGGAGCTTCCTTGGTATTATGAAACCAACCATCCATCTACTTATTTCATTTCATCTTTTGACTTACTCGAATGTCTAATTAATAATTACAATTATTTGGTACCCAGAAGATGGTGCTGGTATCCATGAGGATTTCTTGAACGATACGAGGTTCGGGAGGGCCATGAGTTTCTATTTTGTGTATCTCTTGCAATTATTTTCAGTTTTGTGTTTCACTTACGATTAGAAACTTGTCATTCTTTAGGTGTCAGAAATGCTGCTCAGAGGAAGCTCCTCCATGAGCTAGGCATCTCGGATGAAAATGTGCCCATTGACCAGTTCATTCCTCTCAGTCGGATGCTTTACAGGGTGTCGGCTGTAGAGATGGAAGAGGAGGTTGCCACATCCTCGGCACCTGCTGCAGCGACCACGACCACATGTATCTAAAAGAGAGGTACTAACTAAACGACAGACATATTCCTAGCTTTGGAAAGAAATAATGACCAGGATATATCAAGAAAATGCTCTTATCTTGCTACATTTTGTTTTTAGTTTTTTATTAAAAGAGCATTATGCTTTCTTTGACCATTAATTATATCTTGTAGTATAATAATTGGTGTTGATGCATGATAGCATTTTTTTGTGAGATGGTTTAATCATCCTCTGTTGATCAGGTAGTTTAACATTGCCTATGTAACATGACAAAATAAGCTCCGTTTTTCTCTTCATTCTAGACAATATTTATCATGTTTTATGAGGTTTTTAATTGTTGCAAATATGGTAGTTGTGACTGGTTGGTGAGAAATACCTTGAGAATTATCTACTTGTCAAGTGCTACTGGTATTAAGATGATGCAAATTACCTTTTTCTGTTGCACATGGTATATTTTTTTAGATTGCAGTTTTAGCTTCCTCCACTCTTTGCTCTGATTAGGTTAATTTCTAACAAATATATATATGTGCTTATATTATGTATATTTTCTTTGGCCATAATTTAGAGGAATAAATCATCTGTCAGAGGAAGGGGTGCCTCACAAACTGCATCTACGACGTGCATTGGCTGGATGCCGCCGGCTTCGTGCGCGCTGACGACCTGGCGGTGGTGGAGCTCAAGCATTTCTTGGATCGCACTGCCATGCTCGCCATGCCTAGACAGAGGAGCATCATCTTGCAGTCTGGGGGCACCGTGGTTCAATGATGATCCTTCGGTCAACTAGGACATGAGAGTCCCTTGCTCGATCTTTTTCGGTAGTGCAGATACTACTAGCTCGCAATTCGCAAAGAAATATTTGATTCCTTTCGACTGAATTAGTTTGTTTGTTCACTATCTGTGTTTCCCTCCCCTACAGGGAGCTGTATAGATCTATTTGTCAGCAAAATATTGAAACCAATATTAAGCATAGAGATTTTCCAGAAGGAAAGGATCTTACACTTTTAGTATATACTCTTGACCCAGAAAATAATCCTTCATCAATGAACTACAAAATGAAACACGACCATATTCATTTTCTTATTGTGTAGATGAATTGTGGTCAATGGCAACAGGGTTAGAAGTAGTTGGTTCGCTCATTTTGGGACTAAGAGTGTCAAGAGAATTGGTGTAATATTATTTTGGTAAGCCAAAGGTCAACTTGAAGAAATACAGTCTGGTCTAGCAGTCGATTCAGTGTTCTTAGGTTGCCTACAAGTCTGTAGATGTTCTTATTTTAGGTGTCCTTGTGCATAGTGTGTTGCTACGAGCCAATTGCTCGGGGTTCACGGATGGCATGTGCAGGCTGATGATGGTGTTATAAGGTTTAAAATAAAGGATGATGGGGAGTATCCGACTGTTAGTTCTAACAAAAGTTTCTTTTCAATGGTGAGTCTAACATAAGTAACCCCAAGGTGTTGGTAATATCCTTTTCTATATATTTTTAAAGTTTTCATCTGCATGAAAAGTGATACATATATGTGATGATTTCTAACTTGACTTGTGCTAGGATTACTCCTGCAACAATTGATATCTAGTATAGCGAGTTCTGGGACAGGGGGTGGAGCCATGCGATGACCTCGATGCTTACTGTTGCTGCCACAAGCATTGTGTCTGAAAAAGAAGGTACTAACTAAACTACACAAAAATTCCTAGCTTCACAAACATTGGATGAGTAGACCGGGCAACTCAGGCCGCCCTGAACAACCATACATCATGATGTGTTGTTTGGACATGTGAGTTCAATTGATTGCCTGCAAGCGAACCATCTCTATATACAAAATTGAACCTTTTTATTAGTTGCGTGGTACCAATTTGTCTCTGTTCTTTTTAGTTTCGTATGGTCTCTGCTCATGCCTTATGCAATATGATCCAAATTAATGTTTGGAGGATGCATGATCTTGATATATATATATTGTTGATGGCCAATGATGGCGACCATTTCTGTGTAACCCCTTACTTTAAAATTATAAACCTTTGTCACTTATTTTGGATATGTTGTCATTTATTACACACCACTTCTCTTTCTGTATATTTGAATTGATTGTTCTTGGATGATGCAGGTTCATGATCATTGGCTTTCAAAAGTAAAGTGTCAGACCCTCATCTCTGGTGGTGTAAGGGGAACGCTTCCATGGATGGCCCTGGAACTTCTGAATGGAAGTATCAGCCTGGTCACTACAAAGGTCTACTAATCCCTTCATGCTGCTTCCATGTCTAAATTTAGATATCCATTTCCAGGTTTACGTATAACTTGCACACTAATGTTGAAATGTTTCCCTGAGGTTGATGTCTTCTACTTTGGGATTGTTCTGTGGGAACTCCTCATAGGACAAGAACCATATGCAGGATTGCATTATGGTGTTATCATTGGTGGGTACAAATCAGCCATTAGTGTCATACCACCGTCATATAAATTATATGTGCAGTTTATACAACACTTCACCAGAAATAGTCAGGCATATGTTTTCGACTTTGAGTTCCGATTTGAGTTACATATCTCAAATTACCATGATACACTCAGTTTTCTTTGTATAATGTTCTTATGGAAATATTGACAATACTACTATTCGTCCAACTTATGATGCGCGTTCTTTTATATATTGTGGAGGTCTGTTCATTTCCATAGTTGTAGAAGTGGCATATAATGGTCAACTAAAGGTATAGATTAGTGTGCACAAGATCTTTACTTGCTTTTCTCCACTAACTATTCAATAGATGCATAGTTATCTTCTTTTTTGGCGGGAAGTGGATGAATAGTTATCTTTCTGCTTTAGGAACACTAGGTTGATTAGTTAGTGTCTCTGTGCGATCAAAAAAATTGTATGTCCTAAAAGTGAATACTGACTTACGTACACCTGCTTGCCTTTCTATACATAGATTATTTACTAACCTTTGTGGAGATCAATGACAACGAGGAGCAGGTGCTGGCACCTGAGGCATGTTCGACTGGTACACATGAGCCAATTTATTTGCCCCATTAGAGTGGAAGACAGGTATGACTTTACCTCCCATGTTGGTCCTCGGTTTGATTGATTCTTGGTGAGCCATGTGAGATTGATAGCAAGTCACATATTTATCAATGTTATTTTGGCATCATCAAATTACTTACCTACCATTTCTTCTGTCACAACTCTGTATCTTTTTGTTTATACATTTGGAAATATTGGCTTGGGTCTGTAAGATGCATAGATTACAACACTATTAAAGTAGTTGTATCATGGCCTCTTGTAGTTTACACGCATTTACTTTTCTCATGTTTGGTTTTGATGCTTCTCTTTTTAGGCCGACCAGTGCTTATAAACAAGATTCATGACCGAGTATGTCATGTTAGTAAGCACAATGCCAAATATAAAATAAAAACACAGGAATTGAGAGGGAAATTCTTATAACAAAAATCAGATGGATTCATTAGAACTAAAATTGAAAAATGCAACTTCCAATTAGCTTTGACAGAATAGCAACAGACCCAGACATGGCTAGCCAGAATAGGTTCACTTACCAGCAAAAAACTATTTTTTTTCTTTGCCAATTCAGCCGGAGAGACGATCTTGATTGATCAATATGGTAGCATACACATCTATCAGTTTATGCTTCCATGACTTGGTACAAGGAATGATCGTTGCTATTCCCTGCCATATGGTCGCTGCTTACTATTTTATTGCCATGGTTTGTTGTTTGTCATCTAAAAAATGTATTCATATGGTTACATTATGAGAGTCTATTAATTTGTATCGAATTAAGCCGCTTGGTTCGTGATTTGTCTTTGTGTGTCCAGAATTTGTTTATGAATGCCCAACCTAACAAAGTATATCCATCGGCAGGTCCTCACAATACAACATGCGAGGAGTAAGCCAACAAGGCTATCGGACGGGGCCCAACTATCTATATATATGGTCTAATATTATGACATAGTATTAGGTAGTGATCTAAACGATCTTATATTTCTTGATAGAGGAATAGTGTTAGCACTCCACCTTGCTTTTGATATCTTTGATCTTTGTACTGTTTCCGTTGTCCTAGAGAGGCACCATGTACTGCATGGCTATTTGTATGATGCATGGATAGAAGAGATTAAGGATGAGCACTAAATTGTGTTCTCATTTTGGTATGATGTTCCTTGCTTTGAAGTTATTGTGTGATGGAATTCTTCATTTCTTTTGGTATGATGGTCCAAACCTGCGCATGTTTCACTTTCATCATGTCAACCTATCGAATTTGAAGCATGACCTACTGTGTTGGATGGTCGCCGGGTTAGATATGACCGCACTCAGCAGGGGTGCGGGGTGCGGCAAGCCGCACTTTCCATCTAGTGAGAGAGAGGACTGGAAAAAATGAAGAGGATGCTCAAGGAAAAAAGGACTATAATTGTGATGGAAGGACGAGTCTAAGGGCTAGTTCTTTTGTTAGCTTTTTTGGGCTTCCAGAATAAGCTGCCCCTACCCAGCTTATTCTAGAAGCTCAATTAAAATTTTCTTTTTAAAAATCTACTAGTCAAGTCTACCAAGCTTCTAAAATAATAAAATTAGTTGGGCTTCTAGAATAAGCTGTAGCTTATTTTAGAAGCCACCAAAAGAACTGGCCCTAAGATGCTTTACCCCATTTCCCTCTCCATGTCTGGGAGCAGTGCCACGTGGTGAGAGGACACGAGGGAGGCTGGATAACGAGGTAGGGAGATAGCGAGTCAGAACGGCACCCATCACCGCCTTGTACTTATTCGTCGCGTCTAGACATGCTGCTCCCTTGCCGGTGTGACATGATAAGAAATTAGGCAGTTTTTCGATTAAATTAATCCATGAATAAATCATGAGCATGACATGAACAGCATTGATAACATACTGATTACGATCTAACAAAGCATGTACTACGCATATAGTAGAAACATCTACGCATATCGCTAGTACTGCTAAAACAGAAAGAAACACGAGAGGGATAAGCGATGTATACCCTCCAATCGGCCATGCGGTGGCGGTGGCGGTGGCAGCAGCAGCGGCATCCTCGGCGGCCTTCTTGTCGGCCTCGGCCTTCTTAGCGGCGACACGTTCGGCGTCGGTCGACATGGTGGTGCGAACGTAGATGAACAGAAGCGAGCAGTCGCGTAGTCGCTACCCAAAAACCTAATCGCCCCTCTCCCCGTACAGGATCCGGAGAGGCGTGGTTTCGGAGGCCTGCTCTCCCGTCAACCGTGTACGCGGTGAACGGGACGGAGTCGCCGGCGGCAGCAGCAGCAGAGGAACGACAACGTGGGCGTGGAGGCGGAGATGCGTTATGTTTTCGTGGCGGCTAGGGTTGGCAGCGCCTCACATATATATGTGCGGCCGCGCGTGGAGAGACGTGGGCTGAACCCACGTCCAAGTCGGTAGCCCATGATCCGACGTCTCAGATCGTGGCCCCACCTGTCAAAGACTCTCCGTTCCTGACCGGCAAAAAGAAGCGCATAGGAGTGAGCTCGGCTCGGCTCGGCTCAATCCCGCAACCCGCGGCGCGTCGTGACGAGGCGAGGCGAGCGGAGGAGGAGGAGTGCGCGAGGGCCTCATCTCTTCTCAAGCTCCAATAGCATGAGGGAGAGAGTCCCTTATAAACCACTCCAACTCTCCTTCCACTTCCAAGGTGGGACTAAACTTCCCACCACCTTGTCATGCCACCTACATGGGCCCTTAGAGATTAAATCTGAAATTGTCATATGGGCTCTAGGCCCATCTCATATTTCAACAATCCCCCACCAGATCTCAGGGGCCCAGTTTGTCCTTTGTTCCAAACACTGTTTTGATATACCAGCATCTCAGTGGAGACCGATTAAGGTTGAGCTCCACCTAGACCAAGTAGTTACACTCGTTCACAACTGAACAATGGACTATGCCTTGAATTGTCAGTTTACGCCAAGAAGTTTCACCACAAGTCTCACTGATACGAGGCTGCCGAAGGCCGACCCCTCGGGTGGAGCATATTAGTCACACTCCTGGCCTGTTCATGAGCTTGCTAGAGATCACCCCAATCTCATAGACTGTGACCAGCAGTCGGGCTCATATAGGTGTGTTCCTCCAAAGATCGCTCTGTAGGATAGCATCTTGCTTATGCATATAAGCCTTGGAACACATTAAGACAGTAGTCATCCTTCCATACAGTTTCCGAAAGTATTGCATCTGCAACGGAGTGGGTTAGTAAAATTACTCTCCTCAGTTCACCACTGGCTTGTTTTCCCAGGTCCTACTTCACGGGATCTCCGATCACATAGGTTGGGTTACTACCATGGCAACTCATGTGGGTCTCATACTCATCTCCCTTGATGCGCTATCAATCACAACACGTGATAGCCCTTTAGTGAAGGGATCTGCCAGATTCTTAGCCGTTTGGATATAATCCAACGCTATCACTCCGGAGTTTCTCAATTTTCTGACAGCTTTCAATCTCATTCTTATGTGTTTGTTGGACTTCATGTTGTCCTTTGAACTCTTCACCTTGACAATAACTGTTTGATTGTCACAGTTCATAAGGATGGCGGAACCGCTTTTCAACCAATCGGCAAGTCCATCAATAGATCTCGAAGCCATTATGCTTCGCCACCCGATGTGTCTAATGCTGTTAATTCTGCTTCCATTGTCGATCTTGTTAAGATCGTTTGCTTGCAAGACTTCCAGGAAACAGCACCACCTCCAAAAGTAAACATATACCCAGTTGTGGCCTTCATCTCATCAGCATCAGAGATCCAATTCGCATCACTATACCCTTCAAGTACCGACGGGTATCCGGTATAGTGTAGTCCATAGTTCATAGTACCTTTCAGATAACGCATAACTCTCTCAAGAGCACGCCAATGTACATCACCCGGTTTGGAAACAAATCGGCTCAGTTTGCTAATAGCAAATGCGATGTCAGGCCTCGTTGCGCTCGCTAGATACTGGAGTGAACCAACAATCTGAGAGTATCTCAATTGATCTATAGCTGTGCCTTTTGACTTTTGAATCAGCACACTAGAATCATATGGTGTTTGAGATGGTTTGCAGTCCGAATATCCAAAACGACTCAACACCTTCTCAACATAATGGGATTGCAGAAGTGTAATCCCACCCTCATCATCTCTCAAAAGCTTGATGTTCAAGATAACATCAGCCACTCCAAGATCCTTCATCTCAAAGTTCTGAGACAGGAAAGACTTAACCTCCTCGATCAACTTGAGATTAGTCCCAAATATCAGTATGTCATCAACATACAAACACAATATAACTCCTTCGCCCCCACCATAGCGATAGTATACACATTTGTCGGCCTCATTAACAACAAAGCCAACACATGTCAATGTTTCATTAAACTTGTCATGCCATTGCTTAGGCGCTTGTCTCAGGCCATACAAAGATTTCACTAACTTACACACCTTTCCTTCCTGACCATCCATCACAAAGCCATCAGGCTGTTGCATATAGATTTCCTCCTTTAGCTCTCCGTTCAGGAAAGCCGTCTTAACATCCATCTGATGAATGAGAAGACCATGTGAGGCCGCCAACGAGAGTAATACTCGAATGGTGGTCAGTCTGGCCACGGGTGAATAAGTGTCGAAGAAATCTTCTTCTTCTTTCTGGGCGTAGCCCTTGGCCACAAGCCTAGCCTTGTACTTTTCTATTGTACCGTCAGGCCTAAGCTTCTTCTTGAACACCCACTTGCATCCCAATGGTTTGCAACCATAAGGACGTTCAGTAAGCTCCCAAGTCCCGTTAGCCATGATGGAATCCATCTCGCTACGGACCGCCTCCTTCCAGTAGTCAGCTTCTGGAGATGCATATGCTTCTGAAATAGAAGTGGGATTGTCCTCCACGAGGTATATGAAGAAATCATCACCAAAGGTCTTTACAGTCCATTGTCTCTTGCCCCTACCAAGGGACTCCTCATTATCCTCCTCAGGATTTACATCATGTGATTGATTATAATATTCCATCGGAATGGCAGATTCAGGAGTCTCCTCAGATTCCTGTCTAGAAGTGCTTTGTACATCTCTCATGGGGAAAATGTCCTCAAAGAATGTAGCGTCTTTAGACTCCATAATTGTACGGACCTTCATGTCAGGTACCTCAGATTTCACTACTAGAAATCTATAGCCAATACTATTCACAGCGTAGCCCAAATTAACACAGTCCACAGTCTTTGGTCCAAGCTTACGCTTTTTGGGGATCGACACATTAACTTTCGCCAAGCAGCCCCAAGTACGTAAGTACGAGAGTGTTGTCCTTCTCTTGGTCCATTTCTCATAAGGAGTGATCTCGTTATCCTTTGTCGGAACTTTATTCAGGACATGACATGATGTCATTATAGCCTCCCCCCACCATGCCTTGGATAAACCCGACGTATCTAACATGGCGTTAACCAAATCAGTTAGAGTACGGTTTTTCCGCTCGGCAACCCCGCTTGACTGGGGTGAGTAGGGAGGCGTCCTCTCGTGAATAATACCGTGTTCCGCATGAAGGCATCAAACTCTTTCGAGAAGTACTCTCCACCACGATCTGACCGGACTCGTTTAATTTTCTTTTCAAGTTGATTCTCAACTTCTGCCTTATAGATTTTGAAGTAGTGTAGAGCCTCATCTTTAGTATTTAACATATACACATAGCAATATCTAGTGGAATCATCTATCAAAGTCATGAAATATTTCTTTCCACCTTTAGTCAACACACCATTCATCTCACAAAGATCAGAATGTATGAGTTCCATGGGCGCTAAGTGTCTCTCCTCTGCTGCCTTGTGAGGCTTGCGAGGTTGCTTAGATTGTACACACGAATGGCACTTAGAACCTTTGGCTAAAGTGAAACTCGGGATTAAATTCGATTTTGCTAGCCGCGTCATAACACCGAAACTAATGTGACAAAGACATAAATGCCATACTTCAGATTCATTAACACTCAAATGAATATTGTTCACGACTTTATTACATAGATCTGCAAGAGAAAGGCGGAACATGCCTCCACATTCATAACCCTTTCCAACAAATAGTCCATATTTCGTAACAACTAATTTATTAGACTCGAATACCAACTTAAACCCTTCTCTACATAGAAGGGAGCCACTAACTAGGTTCTTCTTGATGGCGGGGACATGCTGCACGTTCTTCAGCTGCACGATCCTTCCCGAAGTAAACTTCAGATCGACCATGCCAACACCAAGAACAGAAGCACTCGCGCCATTCCCCATCAGTACGGACCCGTGACCTGTGGCCTGGTAAGAAGAAAACAATGAAATGTCAGCACACACATGAACACCTGCACCTGTTCGACCCACCAATCGGTGGACGACCAAACTGAAAATACAGCAACTAATTACCGTACCCAGATGCACCACTCTCATTGTTGCTCACAATCATATTGACAGACTTGGAGTCCTGCCCTTGCTTCTTATACTTGTTTGGGCACTTGTTGGCCCAATGTTCCAGCGAACCACAAGTAAAGCAGCCCTCATCCTTCTTATTCTTCTTGAAGGTCTTCTTACCCTTCTTCTTAAAGTCGACACTCTGTTAGACACCGTTCTTTCCCTTGGGCTTGTGGGAATTGGAGTTCTTCTGATGCACCATATTGGCCACAGAAGTTCCTTCGACCCCTTTTCCGTGCGAGTCCTTTGCCCTTGAATTCTGCTCAACACTCGGATGGCCAATGACATCCTCCACAGAGAATTCACGCCTCGATGTTTCAGAGTGGTGGCAAAGTTCCTCCAGGAATTGGGAAGCTTAGCGATTATGCAGCCCGCGACAAACTTGCCCGGTAACTCGCACTTAAGAAGCTCAAGCTCCTTAACAATGCATATTATCTCATGAGCCTGCTCCAATACAGGACGGTTTTCAACCATCTTGTAATAGTGGAACTGCTCTATAATATACATCTCGCTTCCTGCGTCGGCAGCCCCGAACTTAGATTCGAGCACCTCCCACAAGTCCTTGGCAGACCGCACATGTAAATATGCATCAATCAGCTTATCTCCAATCACGCTCAGAACTGCCCCGAGGAACACCACAGTGGCCTCCTTAAACGCCTTCTCCTGTTCAGGAGCGATCGTTCCTGTGGGAGTCACACCGGCGACCCAGAACACGTTCATGGCCGTGAGCCATAAGGTGGTTTTAGTCTGCCAATGCTTAAAGTACGTCCCCGTAAACGGTGACGGTTTCAGTGCAGCAGCAAAACCAGAATTCGAAAAACTCCTACACACATTAGGTTTTTGGATTGATAAGAAAATAGGAAGTTTTTTGATTAAATTAATCCATGAATAAATCATGAGCATGACATGAACAGCATTGATAACATACTGATTACGATCTAACAAAGCATGTACTACGCATATAGTAGAAACATCTACGCATATCGCTAGTACTGCTAAAACAGAAAGAAACACGAGAGGGATAAGCGATGTATACCCTCCAATCGGCCATGCGGTGGCGGTGGCGGTGGCAGCAGCAGCGGCATCCTCGGCGGCCTTCTTGTTGGCCTCGGCCTTCTCAACGGCGGCACGTTCGGCGTCGGTCGACATGGTGGTGCGGACGTAGATGAACAGAAGCGAGCAGTCGCGTAGTCGCTACCCAAAAACCTAATCGCCCCTCTCCCTGTACAGGATCCGGAGAGGCGTGGTTTCGGAGGCCTGCTCTCCCGTCAACCGTGTACGCGGTGAATGGGACGGAGCGCGGCGGCAGCAGCGGAAGAGCGACAACGCGTGGGCGTGGAGGCGGAGATGCGTTATGTTTTCGCGGCGGCTAGGGTTGGCAGCGCCTCACATATATATGTGCGGCCGCGCGTGGAGAGACGTGGGCTGAACCCATGTCCAAGTCGGTAGCCCATGATCCGACGTCTCAGATCGTGGCCCCACCTGTCAAAGACTCTCTGTTCCTGACCGGCAAAAAGAAGCGCATAGGAGTGAGCTCGGCTCGGCTCAATCCCGCAACGCGCGGCGCGTCGTGACGAGGCGTGGCGTGGCGAGGCGAGCGGAGGAGGAGGAGTGCGCGAGGGTCTCATCTCTTCTCAAGCTCCAATAGCATGAGGGAGAGAGTCCCTTATAAACCACTCCAACTCTCCTTCCACTTCCAAGGTGGGAATAAATTTCCCACCACCTTGTCATGCCACCTACATGGGCCCTTAGAGATTAAATCTGAAATTGTCATATGGGCTCTAGGCCCATCTCATATTTCAACAATCCCCCACCAGATCTCAGGGGCCCAGTTTGTCCTTTGTTCCAAACACTGCTTTTGATATACCAAAGCATCTCGGTGGAGACCGATTAAGGTTGAGCTCCACCTAGACCAAGTAGTTACACTCGCTCACAACCGAACAATGGACTATGCCTTGAATTGTCAGTTTACGCCAAGAAGTTTCACCACAAGTCTCGCTGATACGAGGCTGCCGAAGGCCGACCCCTCGGGTGGAGCATATTAGTCACACTCTTGGCCTGTTCATGAGCTTGCTAGAGATCACCCCAATCTCATAGACTGTGTGACCAGCAGTCGGGCTCATATAGGTGTGTTCCTCCAAAGATCGCTCTGTAGGATAGCATCTTGCTTATGCATATAAGCCTTGGAACACATTAAGACAGTAGTCATCCTTCCATACAGTTTCCGAAAGTACTGCATCTCCAACGGAGTGGGTTAGTAAAATTACTCTCCTCAGTTCACCACTGGCTTGTTTTCCCAGGTCCTACTTCACGGGATCTCCGATCACATAGGTTGGGTTACTACCATGGCAACTCATGTGGGTCTCATACCCATCTCCCTTGATGCGCTATCTATCACAACACGTGATAGCCCTTTAGTGAAGGGATCTGCCAGATTCTTAGCCGTTTGGATATAACCCAACGCTATCACTCCGGAGTTTCTCAATTTTCTGACAGCTTTCAATCTCATTCTTATGTGTTTGTTGGACTTCATGTTGTCCTTTGAACTCTTCACCTTGACAATAACTGTTTGATTGTCACAGTTCATAAAGATGGCCGGAACCGGCTTTTCAACCACTGGCAAGTCCATCAATAGATCTCGAAGCCATTCTGCTTCGCCACCTGATGTGTCTAATGTTGTTAATTCTGCTTCCATTGTCGATCTTGTTAAGATCGTTTGCTTGCAAGACTTCCAGGAAACAGCACCACCTCCAAGAGTAAACATATACCCAGTTGTGGCCTTCATCTCATCAGCATCAGAGATCCAATTCGCATCACTATACCCTTCAAGTACCGACGGGTATCCAGTATAGTGAACTCCATAGTTGATAGTACCTTTCAGATAACGCATAACTCTCTCAAGAGCACGCCAATGTACATCACCCGGTTTGGAAACAAATCGGCTCAGTTTGCTAATAGCAAATGCGATGTCGTGCCTCGCTATGCCGCTAGATAATCGGAGTGAACCAGCAATCTGAGAGTATCTCAATTGATCTATAGCTGTGCCTTTTGACTTTTGAATCAGCACACTAGAATCATATGGTGTTTGAGATGGTTTGCAGTCCGAATATCCAAAACGACTCAACACCTTCTCAACATAATGGGATTGCAGAAGTGTAATCCCACCCTCATCATCTCTCAAAAGCTTGATGTTCAAGATAACATCAGCCACTCCAAGATCCTTCATCTCAAAGTTCTGAGACAGGAAAGACTTAACCTCCTCGATCAACTTGAGATTAGTCCCAAATATCAGTATGTCATCAACATACAAACACAGTATAACTCCTTCGCCCCCACCATAGCGATAGTATACACATTTGTCGGCCTCATTAACAACAAAGCCAACAGATGTCAATGTTTCATTAAACTTGTCATGCCATTGCTTAGGCGCTTGTCTCAGGCCATACAAAGATTTCACCAACTTACACACCTTTCCTTCCTGACCATCCATCACAAAGCCATCAGGCTGTTGCATATAGATTTCCTCCTTTAGCTCTCCGTTCAGGAAAGCCGTCTTAACATCCATCTGATGAATGAGAAGACCATGCGAGGCCGCCAACGAGAGTAATACTCGAATGGTGGTCAGTCTGGCCACAGGTGAATAAGTGTCGAAGAAATCTTCTTCTTCTTTCTGGGCGTAGCCCTTGGCCACAAGCCTAGCCTTGTACTTTTCTATTGTACCGTCGGGCCTAAGCTTCTCAATCCCGCAACCCGCGGCGCGGCGCGGCGTGACGAGGCGAGCGGAGGAGGAGGAGTGCACGAGGGTCTCATCTCTTCTCAAGCTCCAATAGCATGAGGGAGAGAGTCCCTTATAAACCACTCCAACTCTCCTTCCACTTCCAAGGTGAGACTAAACTTCCCACCACCTTGTCATGCCACCTACATGGGCCCTTAGAGATTAAATCTGAAATTGTCATATGGGCTCTAGGCCCATCTCATATTTCAACATGACACTGCAGCCAGTGCCAACACACAAGAGGTGTTCAATGAAATGACACGGAGATGGGTTTGAGACAGAGGAATGTTTGACTCTCAAGAAGTCATTGTATTTGAAATATGCAAAGGGCTCATTCTGTATTAACAACTCATCACTCAAAAAGTCGACCAAATATATTTATATGGTGATTACAGTTAATCCATTGAGAATACTAATACGTACATAGTGCCTAATTAGGGTACTGCTTGCTACATATATTAAATATCTCTCAAATTATATAACATACATGGTTTTAACTTTTGAGTAGGGCACTACAGTGTTTAAAAGTGGTCTTGCGCTAAGGGAGTTGGATCCAACACTGCTGCAGGAATACCTATTAGTGGCGCGTGAGGAAAGGCGAGTAGTGGCGGGAGAGGCTATTGGGACAAACCCACCGGCGACATCTTATCTAAACTCCCGGAAACCTGGGCATGGCTTTTTCGAACTTAGTTGATTTCGCAAGAAGCAACTTGAAAAGCACAAAGACGCCTTGGTAAGCTATTACATCACCAACTAGCTAATCAGACGCGAGCCCCTCCTTGGGCGGATTTCTCCTTTTGCTCCTCAGCCTACGGGGTATTAGCTCAAGTGTACGGCATTCTTTGTCCGTCCAGATCGCGATTTGGCTTGCTTTCTTCATTTTCCTTGCGTAGGTAGAAACCTTTCTGGGTAAACTAGTCCAGTCTTGCCGAGTGGTCTTATCTTCTGGTTACCTGGTCCGGTACTTCTACTTCGAGAGTGAGTTAGTAAACAGGATCAACTTTATGATC
>CM038670.1:879926232-880008732 GCA_021605145.1 Aegilops bicornis
CGAACCGCCCTCCGGCGACGAACACCGGACGAAGGTATAAGTAGATGAATAGAATTTTCCGGCGACGAACGCCCCGACCGCCGAACGACCTGTATGTTGGCTTCTATTCAACTCAACTACTCAAACACACATACATATGGAGGTACACACGCACACACACGCAGCACAACCCCGGAAGAACTCTCACATCGCCCATGTGCGTACCACAGTCCCGACGGATACTACATCTTCCCACGCCTCCTCCAAGAAAAGCTAGGGTTCGTGCCTCTCGCCGGCTCCGCCGCAAGTCCGCCTCGTCTCCGGTGGCCCTAGGGCCATGGGGGCGTGGTGGATCCTGGCAAGGGCCGGCGGGAGGGCTCCGTTGTTAGTCGTTCCTTCAAAATTTGTTAGGGTTTGTGTCCTACTCAGGAAGACGAGACGGTGGCGGCTCCCTGAAGATGGAATAAAGGTCTCCCCGCCTAGTCCCCGTTCCGGTGGTGCGTCTAGCATCGTTGGTGGGCGTGTGGAGGTGTGTCTCCGGCGGATCTATCCTCGGTGGATTTGCTCGGATCTGGTTGTGGTTCGTCTATGTTCGTGTGTCTTCAGGTTGGATCCTTTCGATCTACGTTATTCTTCATCAGCGGCGGTTGCTGTTCTGGTGCGCTGGTCCTACGGGGCCTTAGCACGACGACTTCCCGACTGTCTACTACAACAAGTTGTGCCCGACTCCGGCGAGGGAGGGGTGATGACGGCGGCGCGCCTTCGCTCGTTTCAGTGATTGTAGTCGTCGCTAGGTGGTCTACGGATCTGGATGTAATTTTTATTATTACTAGTGTTCGTTGTACTGCCGTGATGGAAGATGAATAGATTGAAAGTTTTCTCGCAAAAAAAAGGTCTCTCCCTTTCGGCTCGGCACATACTGTCACCGTGACGCGGCAACAGACCGGCGCAACTACAAGCAGTACAGTTGAGGGCCTTTTATACCCAGGTGCACACACACCACCCGGCCGCCACACCGGCCACTATTTCAACTAATCTAACTACATGCAGACGCACTTACACCACCCATACAAACCGGCCGCACGACTTGGCTGCTAACAAATTCATGGATGCTTATGCCCGGCCGTTGCGCTACCTACATGCATGCCCACGATCAGCGCTTACGCAACCTCCAACATCCACACTCGGCCAGCTCTGCAAGATCCGGCCACGAGCGCACGCGTCAAGATTAGAGCTAATAGAGGCACCCAGGGCTGCCCGCCACCGACCTCCTACCACTGCTATTACGGCATCAGTAGCGGGCAGGCGCCCGCCATTGGTGGCTAATTCTAGTGGCGGTCACTAAGTATTGCCCGTCACAACTGTAATCTCTGCCCGCCACTGTTTCTAATAGATTCAGTGGCGTGCGATGTCTAGAACAATTTTCTCGGCCCGCCATTGGTAATGGTCTAGGCATACATAAACATTGCTGCTATGGCAGCATTTGTTGCTGCCGTGGCAGCATTTTAATGACGTGGTTAGAGTATTTTGCACTCAATCATCACATTACAACACGAATATAGAATGCTGTATCACCATTCAAACAATCATGCAGTACATTAATTATTATAAAGTCGCCACAATAAATAAGAGTAATATTGAAGCAAATCAGCTGGGTATAAAAAGTGTCGGAGAAACAAACATGTATGTCTCAATAAAGAATCAATAGTTTATGAAGTTATTTTAAAAAAATTGTCTCCAGTAACTTGCTCGTTGGCAATCGATGACCAAAATGTGTCTTCTCCTCGATGAAGTCTTTCTTCATTGGACTCTGACGCGCAGTGGTACTTCCCATCCTCAACCTCCTTGTTAATGATTTTGGCCAACTCCTTTTGGATGCGCTCAGGTTCACATAATAATTCTCCTATGTCATTGTCGTTCTCCATCTCCTCAGACCAATTGATGATGTGGCTATGATTTCACAAACATTGACTTTTCTTCAAATAGTCGTTCATGACAGCACTGGCAAAGTAGCTGGACATGTGGGAGGTTTTGACATTTGGTTCTTGTCAGCAACAAGCGCTAGTGGTGAACTTGAATTTTGAATACTGTGTTACCTTGTTGTTGAAGTTCTTACACATGCGTAGAGCATCATTTAGAACCGCCTTCAATTTTGTCCATTGCTTCTGAGGGTCTCTCTTCGAATCGAAGAAATATGCCAAGCACTGCATCGGCAATAGCGCGATTACGATCCAAAGTTGGTCGCTGCTCAATAAACAAATAAATTAGCATGGATGAGATCAAACTAGAAGGTCAACAAAATATGTTTCATAATAAACGAATGAACGTTAACAACTTACTTGTCACATTATGCAACAGAAAGATGTCCTTTTATGGATGAGTCATAATCATGCACGGGAAGAGGTAGTCCAAGATGAGTTGCTGGCTAATTCCGGATTCAAGGTTGTGGCATGATACGTCTCCAACGTATCTATAATTTTTGATTGTTCTATATTATTATATTACCCCTTTTGGATGTTTATGGGCTTTATTTTACACATTTATATCATTCTTGGAACTAACCTACTAACCGGAGGCCCGGCCCATATTGCTGTTTTCTTGCCTATTTTAGTGTTTCGAAGAAAAGCAATATCAGACGGAGTCCAAACGGAATGAAACCTTCGGAGATGTTATTTTTGGAACGGAAGAAATCTAGGGGACTTTGAGTGCAAGTCAGCGAAGTTTCGAGGAAGCCACGAGATAGGGGGCGCGCCCACCCCCCAGGGCGCACCCTCCACTCTCGTGGGCCCCTCGAGGCTTCCCCGACCAACTTCTTTCGCCTATATATTCCCTTATACCCTAAAACCATCGAATACGAAGATAGATCGGGAGTTCCGCCGCCGCAAGCCTCTGTAGCCACCAAAAACCTCTCGGGAGCCCATTCTGGCACCCTGCATGAGGGGGAATCCCTCACCGGTGGCCATCTTCATCATCCCGGCGCTCTCCATGACGAGGAGGGAGTAGTTCACCCTCGAGGCTGAGGGTATGTACCAGTAGCTATGTGTTTGATCTCTCTCTCTCTTGTGTTCTCTCTATGGCACGATCTTGGTGTATCGCGAGCTTTGCTATTATAGTTGGATCTTATGATGTTTCTCCCCCTCTACTCTCTTGTGATGAATTGAGTTCTCCTCTTGAAGTTATCTTATCGGATTGAGTCTTTAAGGATTTGAGAACACTTTATGTATGTCTTGCCGTGCGTATCTATGGTGACAATGGGATATCACGTGCCACTTGATGTATGTTTTGGTGATCAACTTGTAGTTCCGCCCATGAACCTATGCATAGGGGTTGGCACACATTTTCGCCTCTTGACTCTCCGGTAGAAACTTTGGGGCACTCTTTGAAGTACTTTGTGTTGGTTGGATAGATGAATCTGAGATTGTGTGATGCATATCGTATAATCATGCCCACAGATACTTGAGGTGACAATGGAGTATCTAGGTGACATTAGGGTTTTGGTTGATTTGTGACTTAAGGTGTTATTATAGTACGAACTCTTGAATAGATCGATCCGAAAGAATAACTTTGAGGTGGTTTCGTACCCTACCATAATCTCTTCGTTTGTTCTCCGCTATTAGTTGCTTTGGAGTGACTCTTTGATGCATGTTGAGGGATTGTTATATGATCTATCTATGTTATTATTGTTGAGAGAACTTGCACTAGTGAAGAACCCTATGCCTTGTTTCCTATCATTGCAATACCGTTTACGCTCACTTTTATCATTAGTTACCTTGCTATTTTTATATTTTCAGATTAAAAATACCTATATCTACCATCCATATTGCACTTGTATCACCATCTCTTCGCCGAACTAGTGCACCTATACAATTTACCATTGTATTGGGTGTATTGGGGACACAAGAGACAATTTGTTATTTGGTTGCAGGGTTGTTTGAGAGAGATCATCTTCAACCTACGTCTTCCACGGATTGATAAACCTTAGGTCATCAACTTGAGGGAAATTTGCTACTGTCCTACAAAACTGTGCACTTGCAGGCCCAACAACGACTACAAGAAGAAAGTTGTGTAGTAGACATCATGACAGTGCATGTAAAAATGATCAACTAGATACACTTTACTATGCCCGAGTAGGGCATCTAAAACTCGATCAAGTGCCCAAAGCTTCATTAACTCTGTGGAGAGTGCACTCACATAGAAGATATTTCCATCGATCACCTCGTTAAATGGCAGATCAATTAAACCGGCCAGAAACTGAACGACGAAATTATAACCTTGTAGAACCTTGGCCGTGTAATCTTGTTGGCCTTGTTTTGATCTACCTACCACGTCGTTGTTGGGGAACGTAGTAATTTCAAAAAAATTTCTACATACACGCAAGATCTTGGTGATGCATAGCAACGAGAGGGGAGAGTGTGTCCACGTACCCTCGTAGACCGAAAGCGGAAGCGTTAGCACAACGCGGTTGATGAAGTCGTACGTCTTCACGATCCGACCGATCCAAGTACCGAACGCACAGCACCTCCGAGTTCAGGACACTTTCAACTCGATGACATCCCGCGAGCTCCGATCCAGCAAAGCTTCGCCGGAGAGTTTCGTCAGCACGACGGCGTGATGACGGTAATGATGATGCTACCAACGTAGGGCTTCGCCTAAGCACTGCTACGATATGATCGGGGTGGATTATGATGGAGGGGGCACCGCACACGGCTGGGAGAGATCAACAGATCAACTTGTGTGTCTAGAGGTGCCCCCTGCCCCTGTATATAAAGGAGCAAGGGGGAGGCCGGCCGGCCCCTGTAGGCGCGCCAGGAGGAGGAGTCCCCCTCTTAGTAGGAGTACGACTCCCCTCTTTCCTACTCCTACTAGGAGGAGGAAAGGAAGGGGGAGAGGGAGAAGGAAAGGGGGGCGCCACCCCCCCCCCCCTCTCCTAGTCCAATTCGGACTATAGGGGGAGGTGGCGCGGCCTGCCCTAGGCCAGCCCCCTCTCTCTCTCCACTAAGGCCCATAAGGCCCAGTATTTCTCCCGCTGGGGGTGGTTCCGTAACCCTCCGGCACTCCGGTTTTCTCCGAAACCACCCGGAACATTTCCGGTGTCTGAATATAGTCGTTCAATATATCAATCTTTACGTCTCGACCATTTCGAGACTCCTCGTCATGTTCGTGGTCTTATCCGGGACTCCTAACTACCTTCGGTTCATAAAAAAATACTCATAATACCTACGGGTTCGAGAACTATGTAGACATGACCGAGACACGTCTCTGTTTATAACCAATAGCAGAACCTGGATCTCATATTGGTTCCTACATATTCTATGAAGATCTTTATTGGTCAAACCGCATAACAACATGCATTGTTCCCTTTGTCATCGGTAAGGGACACACCTGGTTGTACCGCAATGGAGAGCGCGCAAAAACTCTTATCTGAGATCATTGAACAGAGCATAATCCAGCAAGCAACAAGCATGGACACTTGTCAAGTCAATTGTTTCTTCCGTGAATACATCATGTCGCAGTCAATGGAAGATAATCTGGTTTTTGCATTGGATGGACGTTGCAGTCCAAACACACCACGCACAGGACAACACCTGACCATAATGAGAAACTGGCGCAGGGACCAAAATGTGTTTGAGAGCATCGACCTTACACGGCTGCGGTCTTTGACAATGTTTGGGACATGGTGTTCATTCTTTATCTCCGACAAGATGAAGAGGCTTCGAGTGCTGGACCTAGAAGACATGATAGATGTAACAAATGCTTATATTGAGCAGATCTTTGTGAAGCTGTTGAGCCTCAAGCTCGTCTCCTTACGAGGATGCAGGAAGATTAGCCGGCTGCCGGATACATTGGGAGGGCTGAGGCAGCTACAGACTCTTGGTGTAAGATTCACCTCCATAGTCATGTTGCCATCTTCTATCATCAAGCTACATAAGGTGCAATACATCCGTGCTGGTACAGATCAAGATTGGACCTCGGCATCATTTGAAGACATTGATGGGGTCACAAGCCAGCTACCGGCAGCAACATCACCAGAGCTAGAAGGCGGTGATAGCAGCATATCTGCAGGCCAGCCAATAGTACCAGCATCACCTGAAAACGGCATTGCCGAAAGCCCTTCACAGGTAGCAAGATCACCGGAAGCCCAGCACAGGTCAATGATACCAAAGATGACAGGCCCAACATCATAATCGTGGTGTT
Organism: Aegilops bicornis; assembly: GCA_021605145.1. Classification (NCBI taxonomy): domain Eukaryota; kingdom Viridiplantae; phylum Streptophyta; class Magnoliopsida; order Poales; family Poaceae; genus Aegilops; species Aegilops bicornis. Next base: position 879,932,407 of record CM038670.1, read on the forward strand.
AAGGTTACCGTGGGGATTGAAAAACTTGCGGCCTGGTGAATGTCAGTACAGCAGGTGGGGAGGCCTTTCTGAAGCAGCTCACAAAACTAACTCAATTGCTCAAGCTCAGAGTATGCGGCATCAATAAGAAAAGCTGGCAGCTGCTGTGTTCTGCCCTCTTGGATGAGGATTGCCATCTGGAATCCTTGTCAGTGTGATTCAACGAGGATTGCCTCGACGATAGTTTCAAGCCACCTGAGACCCTAAAGAGCCTCAAGCTGTACGGGTGTATAAGGAAATTGCCAGACACTATCAAGGCTCTTGTCAATCTCAGAAAGTTGGATCTTGAGATGACTATTACAAAGGCAGAGGACATGGACTTATTCTTGGAAGACAAATTGCCATGTTCTAGTATCATAAAGCGTCTCTGCATCAAGGTGCAGGGAGACCAGAAGGTTGATTTTGACTCGTGGGGTGAATTCCCTTACTTCCAGTTCTGTCGGGATGATCCTTGTAAACCTCGGGTCCTCATGATGGATTGCAGCTCCAAGTTAGAGGTAACTTTCGGATATCTAGGCATATTCGACTATGTTGAGGTGCTGTTAATCCAATGCTCTAAAAGATCGTTTTTCGGCGTTTCTAACAAACATGGGCTAAAACCTATGGGCCATCTCAAGACAGTTTGAGATGATCGGCAGAACTTGAAGGAACTTGTTGACGGTCATCGTAACAAGCAAGTACTGAAGCTGGAGCCGCTGTAATAGTACATGCTTTGTTGCTTGCCTTCCTTCTAGCGTTTCTTTTCTTTTCTTCTATATTTTATTTTTAAAAGGGAGGATATACCCCCGGCATCTATATCTAGACGATGCATGCAGTCATTTTATTAATTATTCATAAAAACCTTACAAAGTAGTACATCAGTAAGCCTGAAGCCATCATCTTGGCAACATCTGTCGCTACTCCTATCCATTTGATGAAGGGGTGTCGAATGTCTGAGTCGAATACCAAACGGACATCGCACCAAAGCCTAACATCTAAAGCCGGATGCCCCATTGCGCCGCTGATCATCCACTTGAAGAATCGATGAGGGGTTTGGGTGGGATCTAGATCCGCCGCTGCCGCCATGCCCACCATTGCCAGCATCACCAGCCATGGGGTTGCCGGTTGCCGCCGCACGGCCAGGGAGCCGCCTAGGGTACATCGTGAAGCCACCCGCCCGAGGTGCCCCAGCTGCCTCGAGGGGTTGTCGCCTCCTCCTCCTGCCTCAGTGCCTTGGCACTGGCGCTGCCGCTCCCGTGGACAACGCCAGTGGCAGTGGTGGCAGGATCCGCTGTGGGTTGTGAGGCCAGCAGAGCTGGGACCTGATCCCCCTGGCGCCGCCCTGGGGTGACGACGCGAGGGGGTCCTTTAAAAATGGGAGAGATTTTCACTTCCCGGCCTCTGCACCAATTAGGGATGCATACATCCACTTTAGTATGAGTACCAAGATAAACATGGTCTTCAGAATGTTTTTAAAATGAGTATCAAGATATTTCTTGATGGGTTGTTCCATCACAGACCAAACTTGATTCTCAGTAAATGGAGAAAAAACCCTATGCATCACCTGTCAATTTTACAAATTGAATTCGGGTCGTCATGCTACACAACCGCATGCCCAACCACTGAGCCAAGATTTTCTTTGCATTTTATAATGGGAGTGTTTTTTTACTTCCCGACCTCTACACCAACTAATGATGCATATAGCCATCTTTTCTTGTATGCACTTTGACAAGTATCTTTCTTTCCGCATTGCCGCCATGACAAAAGCTAGATTCTTAGCTTGAACCAGCAGCAATCCGCACATGTATGATGGGCACTGTTGTAATCAAAATGTTCTTATCTTTGTGAATTGTGACAAAATAATTGTCTCTATGTTGGCTGTGTCAGCGAGCGTGTATATCCTAGAATCACTAGGAGATTTTTTTTTGGAAATGGAGGCATATGCCCCCGGCCTCTGCATCATGATGATGCATACGGCCATCTTATTAACAATCCAGAAAGTATCGTCATTAAAGTCTTACAGCTCACAAACGGAGCAGAACAAAGAAACATAAGGAAAATTACATGCCGATAAGGACAACCAAGGTGATAAGAAGGATAAGCTCCCTAGGCTCCTATCCTGTTATGCGAGCGCCATCCGAACCGGTTGAATATAACCCGAGCTACCATCTCCCATTAGTTGCACCCAGTAACCAAAGGCTCCCTGGAGTCCGTAGAAGTGAGTAAGGACCACGTAGGGATCCAAGTTGTAGCTCTGAAGATAGCCTGCAAAAAAGTTAAAGTGTGTTGTCTGTTAAAAATTATATCATTCTGCAGTTCCATATAGCCCATAATAGCGCACATATTCCAATCCGAATACGAGCCGCGGTAATCTGTTCAACCCCAGCTAACCACGTCCCAAACAAAGACGCAATATCTACTGGAGGATTAATATTGAAAGCTATATGAATCATTCTCCAAAGTAACTTGGCAAGTGGGCATTCAAGAAATAAGTGTTCTATTGTTTCATCATACAAAAACAACACCGCGAACTGCCTACCCATCACCTCTTAATTAAGTTGTCCTTTATGAGTATTACTTGCTTGTGGACAAACCACATGAAGATTTTAATACGCAAAGGAATCTTAACCTTCCAAATGTGCACCGACCTTGAGAGGGGGCCAGAGTTAATCAGATCCATATAGAATGATTTCACCGTAAACATCCCATTCTTAGTTAACTTCCATTGTGTTGAATCCGGCTGATGGAGAGTTGAACTTCTATCAATCTCCAAACCAGGTGCTTCCAGGCGGTCCATCTCTCACCAACTAACACACGTATGAACTGGATGCTCAAGGGAATTCTTTGAAGGACGGTGCCTACGTAATCCTCCTTACGTTGCACAATATTATAGAGGATAGGATATTGGACGGCCAGGAGTGTCTCTCCTAACCACGTATCCTCCCAAAATCTTGTTGACATCCCATTGCCAAACAAGAATTTGACCCTACAAAAGAACAGTTCCTTCGTTCGCATAAGTCCCTTCCAGAACGGTGAGTCAGTCGGTCTCATGGTAACCTGGGCTAGTGTTTTCGAGTGCATATACTTATTGCGCAGGATTTGAGACCACATGCCCTCCGGCTCTGTCTCTAATCTGTATAACCATTTGCTCATAAGACATTTGTTCTTAATTTCTAAGTTCCCAATACCGATACCCCCTTGGTCTTTAGGTCGGCAAAGGATATCCCATCGCGCGAGACGGTATTTCCTCTTGGCCTCATCAGACTGCCAAAAGAAGTGAGATCTAAAGAAATCAAGTCTCTTTCGAACACCTTTCGGAATTTCGAAGAACGAAAGTAGAAACATCGGCATACTAGTCAGTACTGAGTTAATCAGGACTAGCCGACCTCCATATAAGCTTGCCCTTCCAGCAGCTAAGTTTCTTTTCAATTCGTTCTTCAATACATTTCCATTCTTTATTGGATAGCTTATGGTGATTTATCGGTATACCCAAGTAACTGAATGGTAAAGCACCTGATTCACATCCGAACAATTGTCTGTAAGTGTGTTCCTCGTCTTTGGCCTTCCCAAAGAAGAACACCTCGCTCTATGAAAATTAATTTTTGAGCCAGACAATTGTTCAAAGAGACACAAGATAAGTTTCATATTACGTGCCTTAGCCATGTCATGTTCCGTGAATAGAATAGTGTCATCAGTATACTATAGAATGGATACCCCTCCATCGACTAGATGAGGAACTAGACCCTCTACATGGCCATGCTGCTTGGCCCTGCCAATAATGACGGCCAGCATATCTTCCACAATATTGAACAGAAGAGGAGACATGGAATCCCCTTGTCGCAACCCCTTATGTGTCTGGAAATAATAACCGATGTCATCGTTCACCCTGATTCCAATACTACCTTTCTGGACTTGGGTATCCACTTGGTTCCTCCAGGTTTCACTAAAACCCTTCATGTGCATTGCCTGCTGAAGAAAAGGCCACTTTACTTTATCATACGCCTTCTCAAAGTCCACTTTGAAGATAACCCCATCCAGTTTCTTCGAGTGGAGCTCATGAAGCGTTTCATGTAGAATGATCACCCCTTCCAGTATGTATCGTCCCGGCATGAATGTCGTCTGGCATGGTTGGATCACCGAATGAGCAATTTGTGTCAATCTATTGGTTCCAACCTTTGTGAAAATTTTGAAACTCACATTTAGCAGACAAATGGGCCGGAATTGTTCGATCCGAACTGCCTCATCTTTCTTAGGTAGCAGCGTTATCGTACCAAAGTTAAGATGAAACAACTCCAAATGACCGTCGAAAAAATCATGAAACATAGGCATAAGATCATCTTTAATAATATGCCAACATTTCTTATAGAATTCAGCTGGACACCCATCTGGTCTCGAAGCTTTATTCTACTTCATTTGGGATATTGCCTGATGAACCTATTTTTCAGTAAATGGTGTAGAGAGAACATCATTCTCTGCTGCCTGTAATTGAGGTATATCATCAATCACAGATTCATCAAGTGAAGCCTGTATTTACAAGAAAGTGAGTGGGAGCACTACAGCCTTTCTGATAAGTATATGTGAGTGACATATTGTTGATCGGAAATAATGTAGAATTTTCTGGAAAGCATAAAGGAGTGTTTGAAAGGAGTTTTTCATAGAAAGACCTCGGTGAAGCTGCTTACATATTGAGCATCAATATCTATATAGATAGATCAAGACGCTTGATAAGTTTTTTCAATGAGTACATACCTTGACAAGATTTTGAAGTAGTTCAAAATGGAACAGTCAAATAAGGAGTTCTTGCCTGTGTTGCAAGGTGTGAAATTGAGTAAAGACTCAAAACCCGACTACGGTAGAAAATAGAAAGAGAATGAAAAGTCATTTCCTATGCCTCAGTCATAGGTTCTATAAAGTATGTCATGCTATATACCAGACCTATTGTATACCCTGCCCTGAGTTTGGCAAGGGAGTACAATTATGATCTAGGAGTAGATCACTGGACAACGGTCAAAATTATCCTTAGAGGACTAAGGAAATATTTCTCGGTTATGGAGGTGATAAAGAGTTCATCGTAAAGAGTTACGTCCATGCAAAGCATTGTAGACATAGAATATTTGCAAAATACATACGACTCTGAATGTGGCAGACCCTTGACTAAAAACTTCTCTCACAAGCAAAACATGATCACACCTTAGTACTCTATGGGTGTTAATCACATAGCAATCTGAACTAGATTATTGACTCTAGTAAACCCTTTGAGTGTTGGTCACATGGCGATGTGAAATATAGGTGTTAATCACATAATGATGTGAACTATTGGTGTTAAATCCCATGGCGATGTGAACTAGATTATTGACTCTAGTGCAAGTGGGAGACTGAAGGAAATATGCCCTAGAGGCAATAGTAAAGTTATTATTTATTTCCTTATATCATGATAAATGTTTATTATTCATGCTAGAATTGTATTGACATGAAACTTAGTACATGTGTGAATACATAGACAAACAGAGTGTCACTAGTATGCCTCTACTTGACTAGCTCATTAATCAAACATGGTTAAGTTTCCTAGCCATAGACATGAGTTGTCATTTGATGAATGGGATCGCATCATTAGAGAATGATGTGATTGACTTGACCCAATCCATTAGCTTAGCACGATGATCATTTAGTTTGTTGCTATTGCTTTCTTCATGACTTATACATGTTCCTATGACTATGAGATTATGCAACTCCCGAATACCGGAGGAACACTTTGTGTGCTATCAAACGTTACAACGTAACTGGGTGATTATAAAGATGCTCTGCAGGTGTCTTCGATGGTGTTTGCTGAGTTGGCATAGATCGAGATTAGGATTTATCACTCCGATTGTGGGAGAGGTATCTCTGGGCCCTCTCGGTAATGCACATCACTATAAGCCTTGCAAGCAATGTAACTAATGAATTAGTTACGGGATGATGCATTACAGAACGAGTAAAGATACTTGCCGGTAACGAGATTGAACTAGGTACAGTGATACCGACGATCGAATCTCGGGCAAGTAACATACCGATGACAAAGGGAACAACGTATGTTGTTATGCGAATCGACCGATAAAGATCTTTGTAGAATATGCAGGAGCCAATATGGGCATCCAGGTTCCGCTATTGGTTATTGGTTGAGAGGTGTCTCAGCCATGTCTACATAGTTCTCGAACCTGTAGGGTCCGCACGCTTAACGTTCATTGACGATATAGTACTATATGAGTTATGTATGTTAGCAACCGAATGTTGTTCGGAGTCCTGGATGAGATCACGAACATGACGAGGAACTCCGAAATGGTCCGGAGATAAAGATTGATATATGGGATAATAGTGTTTGGTCTTCGGAAGGGTTCCGGAATTCACCGGAAGAGGTTTCGGATGTTTCCCGAAATGTTTGGGTATGAGAACACTTTATTTGGGCCAAAGGGGAAAGCCCACAAGGTTTTTGGAAAGCGCAAAAGGAAGTTTTGCGGAGGCCACGGGCCAGACGCCAGTGGTCCTCGGCGTTCGGGTCTGCACGCCGAACCCCGGCGTCATCCCTGGAGTCCGAGAAGGACTCTTGCCTTTCGGGTGAAACCGACTTTGTGGATGCTTTTACTCCAAGTTTCGACCCCAAGGCTCAACATATAAATAGAGGGGTAGGGCTACACTACTAGGAAAAACCTTATACACAGAATCTTACCAGTAGCGCGTGTTAAGATGAGGCACTACTGCTAATTAGCAGTAGCGCGTCTACCAAAACCGCGCCATCGTTATTTCCCCTTTAGCAGTAGCGCCGGGCAGAACTGAACGCGCTACTACTATAATTGCCACACCGGTCCCGGCGTGCTAGGTATAGTAGTAGCGCCCTTCTAGAAACGGCGCTACTACTACCGAGTTTAGTAGCAGCGCGTTTTCCCCTCGCACGCTACTGTTATATCTATTCTCACCTAACCCCCCGCGCGGCCTGATTCCCTCCTCTTCCTCCCCCAATTCACCACTCTCTCTTCTCCCCCTCGTCGCCTCCGCCTCGCCGCCGTCTCGCCGCCGTCTCCCCCGACCCCGCCTCGCGGCCGTCTCCCCCGACCCCGCCTCGCCGCCGTCTCCCTCGATCCACCTCGCCGCTATCTCCCCCGACCCCTCCTCGCCGCCGTCTCCCCCGAACCCGCCTCGCCGCCATCTCCCCCGACCCCATCTCTCTCCCCGCCCTCTGTAAGCACTCTCCCCTTCCGATCCCTCTTGTTAATTTGCTTAGTATAACCCTAGCTATTTAGTGCTAGTTAGTATGAACCCTAGGCTATTTTTAGTGTTAGTTAGTTAATTTAGTGTTAGTTAGTTAGTTAGTATGAACCCTTAGCAGTAGTTCCTAGGTACTAATTAGTTAGTAAGAACTATGTACTAATTAGCTAGGTACTAGTTTATTTTTATTTATAGTAAGTTTATTTTCAGTAAGAACTAATCGAATTAATAGAACATGTTAGTTAGAACTTGTTGCTATTTTTTTAGTTAAAGCAATTTTTCCCGCATCGACGTGGACGATGCCTATCCCGCATCCTCGTTGTCGAGTCGGTGGAGGACGACACCTGCTTGACCAGATGGGCCATGTCCGGGACTGGGCTCCGCCGGGTGGTACTGGGAGGCGCTACCTACCGGGGGGCGCAGGTTGGTGAGGAGGCAGCCTGTCGTTGACCCGAACCTTCTTTGGTGGCGGTCGCGTGGGCTGATGGTCCAGAGGCTCGAGGACCCCGCGGAGGTGGTGCGCCACCTGTCGATGAGGAGGACGCGCACGTCCGTCGCTACTTTGTTTTCGTTGGAGCACAGGTTCTCCAATACCTGGCAGGTTCTCCAGGATCTCACCGGAGCTATGATCCCGTGATGGTTCCTTCTGTGGTGTCCACCGCCCGCGCCGATACCCGTCGTGTGCTAGGGTTTTAGTTGTATTAGTGATGTTATATGTATGACACTATTCAGGATGTATTAGTGATAATATTCGACGATGTACGAACACGCACGAGATGATTTACTTTTGCATATTCTATGCATGCAAATTTGAGTCCTATAAGATATTTTGAAATGTATATCTTGTGTTTCTCAAATATGGTATGTGCTTGCCCAAGTGGCCGGTCATGTTTGCAGGTTACACCTCCGAGTGGCCTATGTTTTTCCGGAGTGTTGATTCATTTCCGTTCCGGCAAATTTCAGGCGCTCGATATGTCCTATTTTAGCAAAGGTCATGCCGGATTTTTTCCATGAATTTTGGCATGACTTGTGCTAGAATATGTAGAAAATATCGAGTGCCCCGGATTTGTGTGTTGAGTATCCTGCTACTTGTCTTCGATCGATTTTCAATTAATGTTTTAACGATGAACATAGGAAATGTCTGACGACGAAAAGGATTTCGGTTTTTGCAAATACTGCGAAGACGAGTGCGGTCTGTGTGACGGAATCTTCCTAGATGATGATAGGCGCTTCAGCATCAAGCTTGACGAGAACTTCGAAGTGGATACAGTAAGTCACAACGAAAAGTCTTTTTTCGTAATTAAGCATGACATATGCTTCATTTGCTTCAACTTATAATTTGTTTTTACTATTCTAGTAGCGTATCCCCTGCCATGCAAGAGTTTTTGTATTGGATGAGATAGGTTGCGGTCGTACTATGGAGGTAAAGGAATTTTACTTGAAGACCGAGCATGGTTATATTTTCCACACAAAATTATACAATTCAGACGACTACACCTATTTTGGATGCAAAACATGGCGAGCACTATGCAAGACTTATGCATTTGAGCCTGATATGGTTATCACCTTTGATATTCGTCCGGAAGATGATATTGAAGGTAATACCGACATCTGGGTCGATGTGCAGACGCCTCCAGTTATACCAAAATATGAGTTTCTCAACCATATTTATGTCTTTGATATTGTCTATTCAAAAATAGTTGACAATTAATTTCTATTGATAGCTTATTTCAGTGCAAGCAAACATGTCCAGCGCTTGGTAGACAGGACCGTATACTGTGCCGGGGCTGAACTCAAATGCGAGGAGCTCAGTCATTATGTTTCATTGCTTGCGGATCTTGATACTGTCAAGACAAATTTTCTTCCTGGATTTAGAAATGTTAGTACTGAAAATGTGCGACCAATAGTGTTCGTACTGAACTACGGTCACATCTATTTAGGAAGGATGGTAAGATTTTTAACATTTGTCCTCAGTGCATTATTTTTGAAGCTAAACTTCATTGCTAAGTATGTTACCATACGATGTTCTTCAACAGGGAGTCCCGATGAATGTTGTGCCTTATGGGATGGAGACTAAAGGTACCATGAGTATTATTAGCTTACGGCCAAGATATCCTACAGATTACTGTAGTGCATTCAAGATTAGCGACGGATGCTTAATAGTGCAAGACTGGACCAAATATGTGATGGGGGAGCGCAGAAAAGTACTAGGGGGCAGCAAACAGAAGCGCATCCCATGATTAGGAGACAGGTTCATCTGCATGCTCCAACTTGATCAAGAAGGAGAGCTACACATGTTTTATGTTATTTTACCTAAGAGAGAGCAGCAGGAGTGATTAGCTAGCTAGAAATGAGTTTGAGGATGATGATGTGCTACACATTTACTATGATGATAAAATAGCTAGTGTTGGTTGTAATGACTATGATGATTATTATTAGCTAGTGTTAGTGGTGATTAAATAAATAATGTTGGTGGTAATTACTATGATGATGATTAAATAGCTTGTGCTGGCAGATTAGATTCAAGTGGAGGCAACTTGTGGTGCACATCGAAAGTACTATTAGTCCAAACTAGATCAAGTTTGGATTAGTAGTATACTTTTGACATGCACCACATATTGCCTCCACTTGAACCTAATCCACCTTCATTTGACACACTGGACACAATGATGTAAACCTCATAACTGGTATTGTACCAATATTTGTACGATGGAGAGAAAACCGCATAAATACACTAAAAATAAAAAAATAAAAAATGAATACTAGTAGCGATGGACAGAAAACGCGCTGCCACTAGTTTCATTAGCAGTAGCGTGGGGATGAACAAACGCTACAGCTATTTGTCCTAGCAGTAGCGCGCGCCGGCATGCGTTACTGCTAAGCAATAGCTGTAGCGCCTTATTAGTAGCGCGCCTACCCGCGCTACTAGGGAGCACAAAACCAGCGCTACTTCTAGGGTTTTCCCTAGTAGTGCTAGCACCCAGGACACATCAAGAAACACCAAGCCGTGTGCCAGCAACCCCGTCCCCTCTAGTTTATCCTCCGTCATAGTTTTCGTACTGCTTAGACGAAGCCCTGCGGGGATTGTTCTTCACCAACACCGTCACCATGCCGTCATGCTAGCGGAACTCATCTACTACATCACCCCTCTTGCTGGATCAAGAAGGCGAGGACATCATCGAGCTGAACGTGTGCTGAACGCGGAGGTGTCGTACGTTCGGTACTTGATCGGCACGGATCATGAAGGTGTACGACTACATCAAACGCGTTGATAAATGCTTCCGCTTACGGTCTACGAGGGTACGTAGACAACACTCTCCCCTCTCGTTGCTATGCATCATCATGATCTTGCATGTGCGTAGGATTTTTTTGAAATTACTACGTTCCACAACAGTTGCATCCGAGCCAGGTTTATGCGTAGATGTTATATGCACGAGTAGAACACAAGTGAGTTGTGGGCGATAATAGTCATACTGCTTACCAGCATGTCATACTTTGATTCGGCGGTATTGTTGGATGAAGCGGCCCGGACCGACATTACGCGTACGCTTACGCGAGACTAGTTCTACCGACGTGCTTCGCATTACGTGGTGGCTGGCGGGTATCAGTTTCTCCAACTTTAGTTGAATCGAGTGTGGCTACGCCCGGTCCTTGTTGAAGGTTAAAACATCACATACTTGACAAAAAATTGTTGTGGTTTGATGCGTAGGTAAGAACAGTTCTTGCTCCGCCCATAGAAGCCACGTAAAACATGCAACAACAAAGTAGAGGACGTCTAACTTGTTTTTGCAGGGCATGTTGTGATGTGATATGGTCAAGACATGATGCAAAATTTTATTGTATGAGATGATCATGTTCTGTAACGGAGTTATCGGCAACTTCCAGGAGTCATATGGTTCTTCCTTTATTGTATGCAATGCAATCGCCCTATAATTGTTTTTACTTTATCACTTAGCGGTAGCGATAGTCGTAGAAACAATAGTTGGCGAGACGACAACGATGCTACGATGGAGATCAAGGTGTCGCGCCGATGACGATGGTGATCATGACGGTGCTTTGGAGATGGAGATCAAAGGCACAAGATGATGATGGCCATATCATATCACTTATATTTATTGGATGTGATGTTTATCTTTTATGCATCTTATTTTGGTTTGATTGACGGTAGCATTATAAGATGATCTCTCACTAAATTTCAAGGTACAAGTGTTCTCCCTGAGTATGCGCCGTTGCGAAAGTTCGTTGTGCCGAGACACCACGTGATGATCAGGTGTGATAAGCTCTACGTTCACATACAACGGGTGCAAGCCAGTTTTGCACACGCAGAATACTCGGGTTAAACTTGACGAGTCTAGCATATGCAGATATGGCCTCAGAACACTGAGATCGAAAGGTCGAGCGTGAATCATATAGTAGATATGATCAACATAGTGATGTTCACCATTGAAAACTACTCCATATCACGTGATGACCGGACATGGTTTAGTTGATATGTATCACGTGATAACTTAGATGATTAGAGTGATGTCTATCTAAGTGGGAGTTCTTAAGTAATATGATTAATTGAACTTTAATTTATCATGAACTTAGTCCTGGTAGTATTAGCATCTCTATGTTGTAGATCAATAGCTCGCGATGTAGCTCCCCGTTTATTTTCATATGTTCCTAGAGAAATATAAGTTGAAAGATGGTAGTAGTAATGATGCGGACTTGGTCCGTGATCTGAGGATTTTCCTCATTTGCTGCACAGAAGAATTATGTCCTTGATGCACCGCTAGGTGACAGACCTATTGCAGGAGCAGATGTAGACATTATGAACGTTTATACAAAAACTCGGTATGATGACTACTTGATAGTTTAGTGCACTATGCTTTACACATTAGAACCGGGACTTCAAAAATGTTTTGAACGCCACGGAGCATATAAGATGTTCCAAGAGTTGAAATTGGTATTTCATACTCATGCCCATATCAATAGGTGTGAGACCTCTGACAGTACTTTGCCAAAAATATGGAGGAGAATAGCTCAACTAGTGAGCATATACTCAGATTATCTGGGTACTACAATTGCTTGAATCAAGTGGGAGTTAATATTCCAGATAAGGTAGTAATTGACAAAGTTCTCTAGTCACTATCTCCAAGTTACTAGAACTTCGTGATGAACTATAATATGCAAGGGATGACGAAAGTAATTCCCGAGCTCTTCACGATGCTGAAATAGACGAAGGTAGAAATCAAGAAATAGCATCAAGTGTTGATGGTTAACAAGACCACTAGTTTCAAGTAAAGGGGCAAAGGGAAGAAGGGGAATTTCAAGTAAAGGGGCAAAGGCTTAACAAGACCACTAGTTTCAAGTAAAGGGGCAAAGGGAAGAAGGGGAATTTCAAGAAGAATGGCAAACAAGTTGCTGCTCAAGTGAAAAAGCCCCAGTCTAGACCTAAGCCTGAAACTGAGTTCTTCTACTGCAAAGGGACTGGTCACTGGAAGCGGAACCGCCCCAAGTATTTGGTGGAGAAGAAGGATGGCAAAGTGAACAAAGCTATATTTGATATACATGTTATTGATGTGTACTTTACTAGTGTTTATAGCAACCCCTCGGTATTTGATACTGGTTCAGTTGCTAAGAGTAGTAACTCGAAATGGGAGTTGTAGAATGAACATAGACTAGTTAAGGGTAAAGTGATGATGTGTGTTGGAAGTGGTTCCAAGATTGATATGATCATGATCGCACACTCCCTATACTTTCAGGATTAGTGTTGAACCTAAAATAAATGTTATTTGGTATTTGCGTTGAGCATGAATATGATTGGATCATGTTTATTGCAATACGGTTATTCATTTAAGTTAGAGAATAATTGTTGTTCTGTTTACATGAATAAAACCTTCTATGGTCATACACCCAATAAAAATGGTTTGTTGGATCTCGATCGTAGTGATACCCATATTCATAATATTGAAGCCAAAAGATGCAAAGCTAATAATGATAGTGCAACTTATTTGTGGCACTGCCGTTTAGGTCATATTGGTGTAAATCGCATGAAGAAACTCCATGCTGATGGACTTTTGAAATCACTTGATTATGAATCACTTGATGCTTGCGAACCATGCCTCATGGGCAAGATGACTAAGACTCCGTTCTCCGGAAAAATGGAGTGAGCAACTGACTTATCGGAAATAATACATACTGATGCATGCGGTCCGATGAGTGTTAAGGCTCGCGGCAAGTATCGTTATTTTCTGACCTTCACAGATGATTTGAGCAGATATGGGTATATCTACTTGATGAAACACAAGTCTGAAACATTTGAAAAGTTCCAAATATTTCAGAGTGAAGTGGAGAATCATCATAAAAAGAAAATAAAAGTTTCTACAATATGATCGCAGAGGTAAAATATTTGAGTTACGAGTTCGGCCTTCAGTTAAAACAATGTGAAATAATTTCACTACTCACGCCACCTGGAACATCACAGTGTAATGGTGTGTCCGAACGTCGTAGCTGTACTTTATTAGATATGGTGCGATCTATGATGTCTCTTACCGATCTACCACTATCTTTTTGGGGTAATGCATATAGAGACAGCTATATTCATGTTAAATAGGGCACCATCTAAATCCGTGGAGATGACACCGTATGAACTGTGGTTTGGCAAGAAACCTAAGTTGTCGTTTCTTAAAGTTTGGGACTGCGATGCTTATGTGAAAAAGTATCAACATGATAAGCTCGAACCCAAATCAGAGAAGTAAATCTTCATAGGATACCCAAAAATAAACTACTGGGTACACCTTCTATCACAGATCCGAAGGCAAGATCTTTGTTCCTAAGAGTGGATCCTTTCTAGAAAAGGAGTTTCTCTAGAAAGAAGTGAGTGGGACGAAAGTAGAACTTGATGAGGTAATTGTACCTTCTCCCGAATTGGTAAATAGTTCATCACAGAAATTAGTTCCAGTGATACGTACACCAATTAGTGAGGAAGATTAATGATGATGATCATGAAACTTCAGATCAAGTTACTACCGAACCTCATAGGTCAACCAGAGTACGGTCCGCACCAGAGTGGTATGCTAATCATGTTCTAGAGGTCATGTTACTTGACCATTACGAACCTACGAACTATGAGGAAGCGATGATGAGCCCAGATTCCACAAAACGGTTTAAGGCCATGAAATCTGAGATGGGATCCATGTATGAGAACAAAGTATGGACTTTGGTTGACTTGCCCGATGATCGGCAAGCCATTGAGAATAAATGGATCTTCAAGAGGAAGACGGACGCTGATAGTACTGTTACTATCTACAAAGCTCGAATTGTCGCAAAAGGTTTTCTGTTGTCTACAATGATATTTTCTCATTCATAGCGATGCTTAAGTCTGTCCGAATCATGTTAGCAATTGCCACATTTGATGAAATCTTGAAAATGGATGTCAAAACTGCATTCCATAATGGATTTCTTCAAGAAGAGTTGTATATGATACAGCAAGAAGGTTTTGTCAATCCTAAAGGTGCTAACAAAGCGTGCAAGCTCCACCGATCCATCTATGGATTGGTGCAAGCATCTCGGAGAATATACGCTTTGATGAGTTGATCAAAGCATATAGTTTTATACACACTTGCGGTGAAGCCTGTATTTACAAGAAAGTGAGTGGGAGCACTACAACCATTCTGATAAGTATATGTGAGTGACATATTGTTGATCAGAAATGATGTAGAATTTTCTGGAAAGCATAAAGTGTTTGAAAGGAGTTTTTCAAAGAAATACCTCGGTGAAGCTTCTTACATATTGAGCATCAATATCTATAGAGATAGATCAAGACGCTTGATAAGTTTTTTCAATGAGTACATACCTTGACAAGATTTTGAAGTAGTTCAAAATGGAACAGTCAAATAAGGAGTTCTTGCCTATGTTGCAAGGTGTGAAATTGAGTAAAGACTCAAAACCCGACCACGGCAGAAAATAGAAAGAGAATGAAAAGTCATTTCCTATGCCTCAGTCATAGGCTCTATAAAGTATGCCATGCTATATACCAGACCTATTGTATACCCTGCCCTGAGTTTGGCAAGGGAGTACAATTCTGATCTAGGAGTAGATGACTGGACAACGGTCAAAATTATCCTTAGAGGGCTAAGGAAACATTTCTCGGTTATGGAGGTGATAAAGAGTTACGTCGATGCAAGCTTTGACACTGATCTGGATGACTCTGAGTCTCGATATGGATACATATTGAAAGTGGGAGCATTTAGCTAGAGTAGCTCCGTCCAGATCATTATAGACATAGAATATTTGCAAAATATATATGGCTCTGTATATGATAGACCCATTGACAGAAGTATAGTCAACGGGTCTGTCACATACTGTGACACTCCAAAATTTTTCTTTTGGTTTTCTTCAAAAACATTGTTGGATTTGAAGAAGGTCATTTATACCCTTCCAAAAAAAATTCTCCTTCTCTCAAGAATTTCCCCTTTGACAAAAGATTTTTATTTTGGCACCTTCTTCAACTCTGGTGTTGGTTATTAAAAACCTTTCTTCTGATTTTTCCCCCTTCTCAAATCTGTTTTTGGGATTTATTTTCTTTTAGAAGAAAACCCTAGGAGTTTTGCATCTTCTCCAATATTGAAACCACTCATGATTTTACCATGCACCACATGGTAAAACCTTCCCAAAATCTCTCCTTCCACTTTGGGGCAATCCAAACATTCTGTCTCAACAAGTTCAATCCATTTCTGAATTTTATTCCATTTATTTCTCTCCCCAAATCTTTTCTGCCAATTATTTTGAGCCTAGGTGATTTCTAAAGCAAGTACCTAAATGCATTTGAGTGTTGACCCCAAACCAACTCCCCTGGATAGTCCTTGGTACCCACAACCTAGAACAATCAAGATCCACTCTTCTTCTTTTCAAAAATTTCAAATTTCAGTCTCTGCAAGATTGGACCAGATTTGTCAAATTTGGTGAAATTCATATCTCCTCTTCTCCAAAAATTCCACAAAAATTCAGGCAGCCTCCAGATGCAATGAGAGGCCACTCCACCAAAAATCAGCTCAAGGAGAAACTCCCACATACCAAAATCATTCTGTCGAACACCTGGCCGGCACTGTTTCTTTGCATTTTCAGAAATGTTCAGAGTTTCAGAATTCAGTGTCGTTTCCCTTCGTCAGAGTTCAGTCACGCGTCGACAGTGCGCCTGGCGCGTTGCGCACAGCCCCTCCTCCCTGTCCGGAGCTCCACACGCGCGCTTGGCTCATTCCTGGCGTCGGTTTCGCCCTGGCCCGCCTGCGCCGGCGTGTTCCACGGCGGTAGAACCCCTGTAGCGGCTGACAAGGGGGCACCCTGCGGCATAACACCGTTTGGCACCGCCCAAACCTTCTGAGAGCTCCGCGTGGCCATCTTCTTGCCAGCGCACGCATGCAGCACCGTCGCCGTGGCCTGGCACGCACAGGGCGCGCTCCCTGCCGCCGACGTGCCGCACGGCCGTTCTGCTGAGATCAGGCCGTAACCTCCCCACCTTGCTGAGTTGGGCACCAGGATGGGCTCGTTACGACGTCTAGTCAATGCTCAAGCCCCTAAACCAACTGCCAAGCCCAGCGCCGCCGTAATCACTCGCTGGACTTATCCTGCTTATGAAACCGCCTCGGCCGGCTATATATAGCACCCCGAAAGCGCCCCCGCCTCAAGCACACCTCCACCACCTCACCAGACCCGCCCAGCCACCGGAAGAGCCTCGAGGGGCCCTTCTTCCTAGACTCCGCCAACTCCGTCCGCTTGGCTCGCAACGCGTTCTCGTTGGTGAGAGCTTCTCCACCGCCTCTGGACTTGCCCGTAGCCTCATGGCACCTATAGAAGGCTAACCCCACTCCAATTTGGCCCCGGCAGCTCTCCGACGAGGCCCACGACCACCCGAACCACCGCCCGCCGGAGCAAGGGCCGCCGTCGACGTGGTGCTCGCCGGCGACCACCCCCACCACCAACCGACGCGGCATCACGCACAGAACACGGAGGCACCTACCGATCTCCCTGCCTCGCCGTGGATCGCCGCCGGCGACCACCGCGGCTCTCGGGCATCGTCGTGCTCTGCCGCCTCTTTTGAATATTCAAACCTGACGGGTGGGACCCGCCCGTCAGCCTCTCTGTTGTTTTTTTTCGAACCGTTTTCTGAAAGCGTACTCTGGCAAATACGCTTTCTACTCTGAATCGTTTTTCTGCACTTTTTTGCTTAGGCCCCTGAGAGTTTTCTGTTTCAAAACTGTTATAACTTTCTAACAGAAAAGGATTTTTGCGTGATTCTTTTTCTGTCCTCTTCAAAATTTTGTCTAGTTTGTTATCATATTTATTTGAAAAATATTTGGATTACTTTTCTGTACTCCACGGTATTTACGTTAGCACGTGTGTTTTGTGTACCGTAGATACCGAAGGAGGTGACGGAACCGCGAACTTCACCGAGCTAGACCCCGACTACTCCGAACCAGGCAAGCATGTTTGAACTTTTGATATGATGAGTGTTTGGGCATGTTTGCATTATTTTAGTATCATGGCATGTTCATGAGCATCTCGATGAAAGTTTATCTCGTATGAGTTGAGGCAAGTGAGTTTCGGGAAATCCATGAGTTGTTGGAAACTTGTTGCATGGCCATGAGTTGGCAAGAGAATGGGTAAGATGGCAGTGTTGTAGCATGCCAGTCTTATGCCAGGTCGTTGACCCAGTGTCAACCTAAATCAGTCAAATTCCCGTCCATCTCCCCTTTTCGTACTACCACATGTTTTCCGCAAGGGATACGGCTTAGTAAGTTGCAAACCATTGCCTGGTACACACCAAATCGAGAGGCCGGGATGAGGGTTCCATGGCCCTGGATTAAAGCCTTTCATCCGGTCAGGGGGCATGGGTGTTTCCGGTTGGGACCGAGAGGGGGGCACCCCTTAGAGCGCGCATATATAAATTTGATCCCATGCTATTCGAGATTGTGATATCCCCGTCTCAAAGTTTTTCTTGAACGCTGTCTAGGGTGATTCCTGGCAACGTGAGGTATGATGGGTGTGTACTCGTTAGCTGGTTTCCTCCGAAATACCGTAAACGGAACTAGTCCTTCGCGACTACGGAAATCCGTTGACTGTGGATAATTTTAGTACAAACTCTGCAGAGTCAAAATTCTTGAATTTCATCGTATCCATGTCCAAGTACTGTGTTCATCTTATCTTGTCAAGTGTCAGTCTCGGTGACAGAAACTCCTGAGAACCATATGAGTGTTAAATGTTTATTTCCTGTGAATGGACTAACCCGCTTATTGTCTTGTGATGAATATTTTCCGTGAGCACCATTTCTTGTCAGTTATGAATAATGAATTATAAGCCCTTTCTATGATGTCGGTCAGACGTCCGACTGCGGCATTGTTATTATTTACTTTTGTTATAAGCCCTTTCTGCGATGTCGCTCAGACGTCCGATCATGCATTGTTATTATTTACTTTTGTTATAAGCCCTTTCTCGTGATGTCGGCCGACGTCCGACTGCGGCATTGTTATTATTTACTTTTGTTATAAGCCCTTTCTGCGATGTCGCTCAGACGTCCGACTGCGGCATTGTTATTATTTACTTTTGTTATAAGCCCTTTCTGTGATGTCGCTCCGACGTCCGACTGCGGCACGCATGTCTTTTCTTTCAATATAAGCCCTTTATGAGGTGTCGCTTAGACGCCCGACTGTGGCATGTTTTACTTATTTGTTCACCCTTCAAGGCGTCGCTTCAGACACCCGATCGGTTTTGAGTTTATCTTCTTTGGGTTTTCGAGCGGACTACCGCCGATTCCCTTTTTACTTACCTTGCTATACTGATTTGATTGCGCATTGTTAAAATTAATCATGTCGCATTCATGCATACATTTGTTATATGTTTTGTCCGAACTGTCTTGTAGTACTTTCAAAGTACTCACCTGGCTTGTTGATTTGGCCAGATCTTTGTCGAAGGCGATCTCATGGATGAAGAGTTCGATAGCGAGTCCGACGCCTAGAGGAATCCCAGTCAGTCTCGTGCGACCCCTGGATTAGTCACTGTGATATATTCGCTTCCGCTACCCAAATAAATTCACCGAGCCTCACCTCGACGCTCGATGAGCCGCCAGTGTTGGGGTCATATCACCCACTCCACTGTGTTATTCCACTACTTTACCTCGAGTCAGCAGTATGCCACCACTCGTTTGTGTCATATCCGCCTCTATGTATAATTATTGGCGTGATTTTAATAATTTGTTGAGCAACCTCAGCTCGACCCTGTAATATATCATATGCTACTGGCTTATTGTATCAAGATTTTGTCTACCAGTATGGAGGATTTTCCTCACACTGGAAATTTATAGGTCGGTTTCTCAATAAATATTTTTATTGAAAAACCGGTCGTGACACATACAGAGCCGTATGTATTTTGCAAATATTCTATGTCTATAATGCTCTGCACGGAGCTATTCTAACTAATTGCTCCCACTTTCAATATGTATCCAGATTGACACTTAGAGTCATCTGGATCGGTGTAAAATCTTGCACCGATGTAACTCTTTACAACGGGCTCTTTTATCACCTCCATAATCGAGAAATATTTCCTTGGTCCTCACTAAGGATATTCTTGACCGCTATCCAGTGATCTACTCTTAGATCAAAATTGTACTCCCTTGCCAAACTCAGATCAAGGTATACAATAGGTCTGGTACACAGCATAGCATACTTTATAGAACCTATGACTGAGGCATAGGGAATGACTTTTCATTCTCTTTCTATTTTCTGCCATAGTCGGGTTTTGAGTCTTACTCAACTTCACACCTTATACACTACTAGGGAAAAGGCTAATAGCAGCGCGGGTTTTAGGTGTATCGGTAGCGCGGGGAGTGGCGCTACTAATAAGGCGCTACAGCTAACACATAGCAGTAGTGCGTGGTCACCAGCGCTACTGCTACACAAGTGTAGCAGCAGCGCGGTTAGTGGAAGGTCGCTACCGTTAGTAGCTCTAGCGCGCTTTGCCTGGACGCGCTACTGCTATCGCGGCGCTGCTGCTAACTTTTATACACTCGCTACTGCTAATTTAAGTAGTTTTTTTTTCGGCATATTTGTTTTGTATTTGAACAGGCTTTATAGAAGAATCTTTAGCACATAGAAATTTCATCATGATACACATACAAATGCCTGCGATACCACAAATGTAATCATAGCATATACATACAAATAGTCTCATCGTAATCATCATCCAACACAAAGTGGTACCTTGTCATCATCTCGAAAATAGCGATACATGCAAGTCTCGAATACTTGCAACTACAACAACTCATCCATCTAAACAAAGGTATATGCAAGAAGAGCTATCACTATGAGTGAGAGCGGAACTATGCAGTACATGAGGTGGCGGTTACGAGTCCTCTCTCGCTCTAGCGTGAACCTCAAGTAACTAGCTTCTCCTTCTTGTCTGCTTTTGAAGCCTTTATGGCTGGCGCCCGTGAACCCATTCACTTGCGCCTGACACTCACGCCACTTGTTGTACACCCTCGGAACCATCCCTTTGTACATGACATAGCAATTCCATCTCGCCATCAAGAAACTAGGTACCTGTTAGAGATGCATGTTCATGAAGAGGATGTACAATCATATATATGCAACAAAATATACTAGAGCAATACCGAAAAAGAAACGGTTAGCAACTAGATGCAACATACAGTACGCAAATTAATTAACTAGAGGTACGCAGGTCATCGTACGCAAACTAACAAAGTAGCGTTACGCAAGTTTGGCAGGGACCGTGGACATCACAAAGTTTCATCGCTACAAAAAGTATACAAGTTCAACCGACACATATCATCATCATCGACATCATAAATCACTAGAAGTTCCATCCTTCCATATCATCGAGGATGAACCCTAGCTTCTCGAACGACGTGAGGTATAGACGTTGCATGCCTATGCGAGTTTGGACGTCAGCTCGCGATATAGGGCCATGGTGGAACATCCCCTTCTCATCGACGTCTTCTTTCATGATGATCGTCGCAATGTCGCTTTGCATGCAAAAGAAGTCATCTCTAAGTTTATAATCCGCTTCTCCATGAGATTATTGCCACTTGTGGATATGATCATCATTTCTGCTTCTCATGTGAAGCTTTTGGTGATCCGTGTTGAACTGAATCATGAGATGGACGATGTAGAATCCATCCTTCTTGCTTGGTTTCGGGACATGGATGCAGGAGAAGTTAGTTTTATGCGTGAAACCCATCTTATTGTTCCTTTGTTTCCTGATCTGCACGTGGCCACCTCTAAAGCTGAAGCCTTGGAGAGCATCATCTAGAATATTCATTATGTGGTTGTAGTCTTTTATCTCGTAGTCTCTGGAAGGGTCAAAATACACGGCGTGGGAGACTTGCGGGTAAAGAACGATAAGGACGGCGCGCCCGTTGCTGTGGGGAAAAGACACCTCAAATTATTCCCCATATGAGAGAGAAGGAATGATTGAAATGTACAAAAGGGTTGTCCGGAACTGACTTACTTTGGATGATAAGGCACGAGGAAAATTTCCGGGTCCTTATTCTGTACCATGAAGTTTTGGAGGTGTTCCCTAGCAGTTTCACGCTCAAAGTCGCCGAGACTCAAGAAAGACTCGTGCATGTAGTACGGATCCGCCACACAGGTTTGTGAGACTTCTTCACTCTTCATGACGGAGCTCATATGTAGCGCAAAAAGGCGGACGATTGTAAAATCGAGCCGCCTTGTTAGAAACATGTCAAAGATATGGTCAAACCGCAGGAAGAACACCTCCACGGGCCGTGTCTTGACGTAGCACTTCCCCTCAGGCACACGAGCCGCGTATGTCGGATATCCTGGATCCTTTGAGGCTAGTAGGCTTTTCTCAGTCGACATCACATGGTCGTGCAGTCTCCTAAGATCCCCTGATAGTGCCTCCAGCGGTTTCGGCGGTAGCATCGGCTCGCCCGTGAGATGGAACATGACCGCACCTTTCACGGGTACACGCTCTTCAGAATGCATCGTCTGGCTGCTATGTGCTCAGCTTGTTTGGAGGCAGTTATCTTCCCGATCTCTTCCACTCCTTTTTCTTGGGCACACCTTCCAGACCCTTCCTTAACCCCTGCCACAGTGTTCCCGGGCTAAGCATCAGACGACCTCGCGCCCGGCTAGTTGAGCCTGTGTTGAGGCGGCATCTTCAGGCGTGTCCTGTGAGGATTTCATGAAGAGAGACTTTTTGCAATCCCTGCTACGACCCTGCCCGGGCATATCATCCATATCCTCATTAGCAAGCTGATAGCCCGATTTGTCATATGGTTGAGTCATCATATCTATGTCACAGTCATATGCGTTTGTATTGAGGTAATCCATAGGGTCGACCTCCTTCTCATCATCCATTCTCTGTTCTACATGAGAAATTACATCAGCCAGTACTATTGCACCCCCTTCATCATGTTGTTCGCCGCTCTCACCCAGCACTACAGGAGCTGGTAATTGCGTAGGCGGGGTGGTGGTCTCCGCACATGCTTGTTGATGTGTGGTTATTGGTGTGCTCTCGGCCGGCTCTGCACGAATAAGATTCTTCGCCATAGCAGCACCCAACCCTTGCAGCTTCAATCCATGCGGGGTCTCGTCGTTCGCTCCCACATGCTGTACTGGAGGAGGCAAATCCTCGTGCCCCTATTTCACACTGGTCAAGCTAACCCTGAAGTGCCCAGCGGGGATCATCTGGTTGTGGAACGTGGGTTGCAAGGGGTCCATTATCATCCCCTTTCCCATGTCCACCTTCTGGCCTTTGATCAAGTAGAGTATGGTGCACGGGGTTTCTTTTGCCTCCAAACACATATGTCCGTGGCGTAAAACAACCGAAAGGCAACAAAAATGGAATATTATATATATATATATATATATATAATATATATATGTTTGTGCGACATGTAATTACCATGACGGCGTCGAGCTCAGCCAAAGACGAAGGCCCACCTAGCGCGCCTGAGACTGAGGACGGGCTGCTATGAGCGGGAGCGGCTACGTGAGCAAGTGATGGTGCGATGGTGTTGTTGTTCATGTTGTTGCTCCCGAAGAAACTGGGCAACGGGAAATCATGTACCGTCTTGTCTGGATTTTCCTTCGTCCAGTTGATGATAACTGGAACCAAGTTAGTAGCGAAATCATTTCTGCAGGCAGTTACAGCTGCATTGACTGCCTGCTGTAGCAACTCATATTTGTCCTCGGCTGCTTTTTTCGCGTCCTCAGCTGTTTTTTTCTCGACCGCAAGCTTCACCTTCGTGTCGATGTCCGCCTGACTAAACTTATTTTTACGCTTCTTGGCCTCCGGGCCCTCATCGTAAAACACCTTCCACGTGGCGCCATCTCCAGCGCTGTGCACACGACCATATTGCGGCCGCTGGCCCAACGGGAGTCCCTTAAGTTCGTTCAAGGCCCAGTTGAGAGGGGTGTCCCACTTGGGCCTCATCGGAGAAGTAGGGCTTTCGGCTGCAAGCTGGTGTTGCTTCTCCAGTAGTCTAATCAATTTCCTCGTGATCTTGTCCGTGTAAAAAACCTTTTTCACCTTGTCCCACTTGTAGCGGGCCCTGATGAAGTCATGCTCCAAGGGGTTGGTGAACTTTGCGAAGGGGTCTGGGAGAACCGCGGCTTCACGTTCCGCGTCCTCATTATCCCATATGGGCCTTTTACCGAGGTAGCCAAAGCTTCCGAGGTGATGCTTCCCCGTGTTCCTTTGCTGAAGGCTCTTCAATTTCGCAGCCTTAGCCTTGGCTGCCTCGGTAGCGCAAGTGTCCTTGAACTTTTCGAACTCCTCTTCCGTAAGTGTCGGATTTTCCTCCAGAATCTTGGACAGTGGTTCATCAGCCTCAATAGCTCATTTCACCCTCCCTTTCCAGGAGGCCAAATCATTGTTGAACATTCCCATGGCGTGATTGTTAATCTTTTTCATCTTCGGATCATCCCACGGTTGTTCTATGTTATCATCCCGGTCGGGGAACTTGAATCTCTTGTGCAATTTCGTTAGGAGCAACTGCGTCAAATGTTCCTTACTCCTTAAGTCATCGTTGTTGATGCTCGCGCATTCCAGTAGGATGCATCCTACTTGGTTCCCATAGCACTTGCGAGGTTCTTCCGGCTCTAACGGCTCAAACTTGCCAAGTGCCATCTTTATGATCACAAGTCGTCCAATCCCTAGTTTGTTAGGTTTTCGTATCCTCTGCTTCTTATGTTTCCTCTTTTCGGTAGCGGCATCGAGGCCGGTACCTTCCCCGCTGGTATCTTCCCCACCGGTACCTTCCCCACCGGTCTCGGCGACGCCGGTACCTTCCCCTCTGGTATCTTCCCCACCGGTACCTTCCCCACCGGTCTCGCCGACGCCATCGGTGCCGGCGCCGTCGGTGTCGATGTCGGCGTCAGTACCATCATCGAGGCCGACCTGCAAACCTTGCTTAGCAGTCAAATAGTCGAGGTACTCTTGTTCACCCTCATAATCCATCTAAATGCGCATCTTGGTCAGAAGGCCCAGTTTCTTCGTTGTTCGACATGTTTCCTATGATTAAGTGTCCTCATTTATTTCTAAAAGTATGAATAAATGAGAAATGACATAAAAAGAAATCTATGTGCCAGCACTCGATATGCCAACTATGTAGCACAAATCATGCCTTTATTCACGGGAAATTTCGGCATGACCTTTGCTAAAAAATGGACATATTGAGCGCCTGAAATTCACCGGAACGGAAATGAATCAACATTCCAGCGTAACATAGGCCACTCGGATCATTTTCCAAACATGACATATCCACATATCACATGTCCAGTTCAAATTTGCATATAAATTCAGCTAATTTTGAAACCTAGCTAAATTCATGACTAAATAGATAACCTAATTAGCATACTGCCCTAACTAGAACCTAAGTAAATTAACCGAAGAACCCTAGCAGAGAGAGAGGGGGGGTTTACAGAGGGTGCATGGGCGAGGAGGCAGGCCCGACGACGGCCGAGGTTGGGAGGGGAGGAAGCAGAGGAGGGAGGCGAGGGCCGAAGGGTCGGGCCAGCGCTGGGTCGGGGCAAGCGCCTGGTCAGGGGCGAGCCTGGGGGCGAGCGCCTGGTCGGGGCGAGCGCCTGGGCGCCAGGTCGGGCGAGGGCCGGGTCGGGGTGAGCTTGGTCGGGTCGGGGCGAAGCGCCAAGGTCGGGGCGAAGCGACGGGGGAAGAGAGAGTGTGGATTTGGGGGGAAAAGGCGGGATGAAGCAGGGATAGTGAGAATTTTGGGTTCAGTGGACGTAGCAGCAGCGCGTTTGGACAAAACGCGCTGCTACTACCTTCAGTAGCTGTAGCGGTTTATACGAAACGCGCCATTACTACCTTCAAGAGGCTGTAGCGGTTTATACTTAAATGCGCTACTACTACTGCCAGTTTTCCTTTCCTTTTCCTTTATTTTCTCCCGCTTTTATTTCCGAGAGCGGTGAACGAAGGAGGGCGATATATATTGCATCATTTGACGGTTAAATATGTATTCAAAATAGGAACATATATATTACATCATTGGACCCATGCATAATAATGGCTAACTGTGTCTACAAAATAGGAACATATATATATATATATATATATATATATATATATATATATATATACACACACACACACACACACACACACACACACACACACACACACACACACACATATATATATATATATATTACATCATTTGACCGATAACATACGGTTCCTCAGCGCTGATGTTTTCGTTTTTGAGTCAGCTTCTTTCCCTTCTTGTTCGTCGAAGAAAATTGAGCCCCTCATTGTGACTTTGCCTTTTTCATGGAGTATGATTTTTCTTAGTTAATGTAGTATTGATTCTTCTTTTGACGTATACTTCATCATCATCGTCATCTTCCCTCATTGGGTTGCCGTACTGATCATAGTCTTCCTCGTTGGCGACTCCATCCATTCCAATGATGTTCCTTTTGCCTCTCCTCACGACAACACTACTGGGATTGCATGGGTCGGTTATAAAGAAGCATTGTGTCACGTGCTTAGCATGTACCCATGGCTCGTTTTTTCTGATAGCGTTCACGGTAGCGCTCTTGGCGTCGGGTATACTCATGGAAGTGAAAATCCGGTTTTCTCTTTCGACATTCTTTGCCCATCTGACACGGAAAATCATCGTGTTGTGCAGTCCAGAGTAGTCAAGCTCACAGATCTCCTCGACCCTTCCATAAAATCGTTCAGCTGCGCCGTTGACGCTGTCGGTCATGCATTCCATCGTCACCCCTGAGTTCTGATCATCACTGTCCATATCTTTGGCCTCCGTGTAGAACGTGTATCCGTTGATATCATATGCCTGATAGGTTACGAGGTTGGGCGAGGGCCATGTGCTAAGGCGTATATGAGCAATCCGTCCTTAGAGCCCTCCTCCGGGGGATTAGCAATAATATGCTCTTTGAACCAATGCAGGAAAGTGGAGTTGTGCTCTCTAGTAACTTCGGCGTTCGTCCTGCATACCCCTCGGTCACGATACTTGTTTGCGATAATTTCTTTGTGCAGTGCCACGAAAGGATCTACCTCATCTAGGTGTTGTAGCATACCAAGTTTGCTTTGTCAAAGTCGCTGCGTCGATCTGAGTATGCCACGTGCAGTTCCCTGTGACCGTTGCAGTGACCATCTCCTTCGAGCCTCCCGTCGTGCTTGTTAACGGGCAAACCAACACTAACACCAGGCGGCTGGTCTGCGCCATATAGAAAATTCGCGCAGAAAGAGATGCACTCTTTTGTCAAATAGCCCTGGACGATGCTTCCATCCGGACGGGACATGTTACGAACGAATCCTTTGATGATCCCATTCATCCTCTCAAACGGCATCATGTTGTGAAGGAATGACGACCCCAACTCTATTATGTCATCCACAATATGGACACACAGATGCACCATCACGTCAAAGAACGCGGGCGGGAAGTACATCTCAAGCTCATTCAGTATCACAACGATCTCTTCCTGTAGCCTTTGGAGCTGCTTCACATTGATCGACTTTTGAGAGATGACGTCAAAAAGTTGCAGAGACCAATAAGCGTGTCACGGACGTGCTTGTCCATTATCCCTCTAAGGGCAACAGTAGTATCTGCGTCATCATCACATGACAGTCATGAGACTTCATCCCGCTGAACCTTTTCTTGTCCGAGTCTAGATATCTCGCTAATCTTGCCACAAGAATCGGAACTAACTTGGACTCGTAAGGCACTTAAAGAATTGATTGATCTCAGCTGACTTAAGGTGAAGCAAGAAGGGGGCAATAATCCTCTTTCTTTATTTTATTGCCCTTCTTCTCCCGTGCCTCTGTCTCCGTCCTCTGTCTCGTCGACATTTTACGGGCGACATATGTGCAGATCTTCCCTGATTTTCAAATCTTGCAAGTCTTTTCTTGCCTTCGGCCCATCCTTGGTCTTATCCGGCATGTTCATCAGTGTTGCGAGCAAGCTCTCAAGGACATTCTTACAGATATGCATTTGATAAAGGCAATGAGGTGTATCGAGTTTGTGCCAGTACTCCAAGTCCCAGAACGCAGACCTCGTCTTCCATACCTTCAGCAGCGGCTCCGGCGCCTTTCTCGTCGTCTTTCCCGGGGCGGGGCACTCCTTCCAGTTTTTCAACAGTTCATCGATTTCGGCACCGCTCCGCTTACGTGGAGGTCCTCGATGGTCAGCGTGACCATTGAATAGATCTCCACGCTTTTCTCCACGGGTCGTCTGTTAAAGCCATCTTGATGCCCCATGTACACGATTTTCCCGGACCCACCATCTTTCCTTGACGTTAGCTGCCGAGACGTTGTATCATCCATGCACCGCGTGCATCCGCAATATCCATGGCACACCTGGCCTGCCACATATCCGTGAATCGAGATAGTCGTGCCTTTGTCGTGGTCAGCCGCAGCTCTCATGTTGAAATACTCGCTTTGTCAAGGCGTCCCATGTCTTGGCCGGTGTTTTCCTTAACGTGTCTAACTCCTCTTGAAGTAGCCCCAGATACAAATTAATATTATTTCCTGGTTGTTTCGGCCCTTGAATAAGCATGCTCATGTGAATGTACTTCGACTTCATGCACAACCATGGGGGAGGTTGTACATCCATACAAACACGGGCCATGTGCTATGGTTGGTGTTCTGGTTGCCAAACGGATTCATGCCATCGGTACATGCGCCGAGCACGATGTTCCTTGCATCACATTCAAAATATCGATAGAAGCTGTTCAACACTCTCCACTGGCTTCCATCCTTGACGTGTCTCAGCTTCGGATCATCTCCATCGTCGGGCTTCTTCCTCTCACCGTGCCAGCGCATTAGCTTTGCTTCCTTGGGATCTACAAAATACCTCTGGAGACGGGGAGTGATCGGTAAGTACCATACAACTTTCTGGGGACATTTCTTCCCGGCCTTCTTGTATCAAGAAGCATTGCACACCGGACAGCTTTTTTTTTCTGCGTGCTCCTTCCGATAAATTATGCAATCGTTGATGCATGCATGGTATCTAACGTGTGGCAGATCAAGAGGGCACACGATCTTCTTGGCCTCATCAACACTAGTAGGACATACATTACCCGCGGGAAGAACATCCTTTAGGTGAAGGAAATATGCCCTAGAGGCAATAATAAAGTTATTATTTATTTCCTTATTTCATGATAAATGTTTATTATTCATGCTAGAATTGTATTAACCGGAAACATAATACATGTGTGAATACATAGACAAACATAGTGTCACTAGTATGCCTCTACTTGACTAGCTCGTTGAATCAAAGATGGTTAAGTTTCCTAGCCATAGACATGAGTTGTCATTTGATTAACGGGATCACATCATTAGGAGAATGATGTGATTGACATGATCCATTCCGATAGCCTAGCACATGATCGTTTAGTATGTTGCTATTGCTTTCTTCATGACTTATACATGTTCCTGTAACTATGAGATTATGCAACTCCCGTTTACCGGAGGAACACTTTGGGTGCTACCAAACGTCACAACGTGAATCGGGTGATTATAAAGGAGTACTACAGGTGTCTCCAAAGGTACATGTTGGGTTGGCGTATTTCGAGATTAGGTTTTGTCACTCCGATTGTCGGAGAGGTATCTCTGGGCCTTCTCGGTAATACTAATCACCTAAGCCTTGCAAGCATTGTAACTAATGAGTTAGTTATGAGATGATGTATTACGGAACGAGTAAAGATACTTGCCTGTAACGAGATTGAACTAGGTATTGGATACCGACGACCAAATCTCGGGCAAGTAACATACCGATGACAAAGGGAACAACGTATGTTGTTATGCGGTTTGACCGATAAAGATCTTCGTAGAATATGTAGGAGCCAATATGGGCATCCAGGTTCCGCTATTGGTTATTGACCAAGAATAGTTCTAGGTCATGTCTACATAGTTCTCGAACCCGTAGGGTCCGCACGCTTAAGGTTTTGATGATAGTTATATTATGAGTTTATGAGTTTTGATGTACCGAAGGAGTTCGGAGTCCCGGATGAGATCGGGGACATGACGAGGAGTCTCGAAATGGTCGAGACATAAAGATTGATATATTGGAAGCCTATGTTTGGACTTCGGAAGGGTTCCGAATGAAAACAGGAAGTTACCGGAACACCGGGTTACGGAACCCCCGGGGGTATATGGGCCTTAATGGGCCACAAGGGAGAAGAGGAAGGGCGGCCAGGGCAGGCGCGCCTCCCCCTCTAGTCCGAATAGGACAAGGAGAGGGGGCGGCGCCTTCCCTCTTCCCTCCCCCAATCCTACTCCAACTAGGAGAGGGGAGTCCTACTCGGTGGGAGTAGGACTCTCCAGCGCGCCTCCCTAGGGCCGGCCGCACCCCCCTTGCTCCTTTATATACGGGGGCAGCGGGCACCCCAGGACACACAAGTTGAACTACGGATCGTTCCTTAGCCGTGTGCGGTGCCCCCCTCCACCATATTCCACTTTGGTCATATCGTCGCAAAGCTTAGGCGAAGCCCTGCGCCGGTGAAATCATATCGTCGCGGAGCTTAGGCGAAGCCCTGCGTCGGTGGAGCATCATCATCGTCACCACGCCGTCGTGCTGACGGAACTCATCCCCGACGCTTTGCTGGATCGGAGCCCGGGGATCGTCATCGAGCTGAACGTGTGCTGAACACGGAGGTGCCGTGACGTTCGGTACTTCTGGATCGGTCGGATCGTGAAGACGCACGACTACATCAACCGCGTTGTTATAACGCTTCCGCCACGGTCTCACGAGGGTACGTGGATGACATTCTCCTCTCGTTGCTATGCCATCACCATGGTCCTGTGTGTGCGTAGGGAAATTTTTCAAATTACTACGTTCCCCAACAATGGCATCCGAGCCTGGTTTTATGCGTTGATGTCATATGCACGAGTAGAACACAAGTGAGTTGTGGGTGATATAAGTCATACTGCTTACCAAAGCATGTCATACTTTGGTTCAGCGGTATTGTGAGATGAAGCGGCCCGGACCGACATTACGCCAGACGCTTACGCTGAGACTGGTTTCACCGCCCGAGCACTCGTTGCTTAAAGGTGACCGCGGGTGTCTGTCTCTCACTTTAGTTGAACCGAGTGTGGCTACGCCCGGTCCTTGTGAAGGTTAAAACAACACCAACTGGAAAAACTATCGTTGTGGTTTTGATGCGTAGGTAAGAACGGTTCTTGCTCAGCCCGTAGCAGCCACGTAAAACTTGCAACAACAAAGTAGAGGACGTATAACTTGTTTTCTCAGGGCATGTTGTGATGTGATATGGTCAAGACGTGATGCTATATTTTATTGTATGAGATGATCATGTTTTGTAACCGAAGTTATCGGCAAATGGCAGGAGCCATATGGTTGTCGCTTTATTGTATGAAATGCAACGCCATGTAATTGCTTTACTTTATCACTAAGCAGTAGCGATAGTCGTAGAAGCAATAGTTGGCGAGACGACAACGATGCTACGATGGAGATCAAGGTGTCGCGCGGTGACGATGGTGATCATGACGGTGCTTGGCGATGGAGATCACAAGCACAAGATGATGATGACCATATCATATCACTTATATTGATTGCATGTGATGTTTATCCTTTATGCATCTTATCTTGCTTTGACTGACGGTAGCATTATAAGATGATCTCTCACTAAAATTATCAAGAACTGTTCTCCCTGAGTATGCACCGCTATGCGAAAGTTCTTCGTCTTTGAGACACCACGTGATGATCGGGTGTGATAAGCTCTACGTTCAAATACAACGGGTGCAAAACAGTTGCACGCGGAATACTCGAGTTAAACTTGACGAGCCTAGCATATAACAGATATGGCCTCGGAACACGACGACCGAAAGGTCGAACGTGAATCATATAGTAGATAAGATCAACATAGTGATGTTCACCATGGAAACTACTCCATCTCACGTGATGATCGGACATGTGTGAGGTGAGTTGAATCACGGGATCACTGAGATGAGGAGCGAGATGTAGGTCTAAGTGGGAGTTCTTAAGTAATATGATTAATTGAACTTTAATTTATCATGAACTTAGTCCTGGTAGTATTTTGCAAATTATGTTGTAGATCAATAACTCGCGTTGTTGCTTCCCTATGTTTTTATATGTGTTCCTAGAGAAAATTGTATTGAAAAATGTTAGTAGCAATGATGTGGATTGGATCCGTGATCTGAGGTTTATCCTCATTGCTGCCTGTAAGAATTATGTCCTTGATGCACCGCTAGGTGATGGACCTATTGCAGGAGCAGATGCACGGGCGTTATGAACGTTTGGCTAGCTCAATATGATAACTACTTGATAGTTTAGTGCACCACGCTTAAACGCTTAGAATCGGGACTTCAAAGACGTTTTGAACGTCATGGACCATATGAGATGTTCCAGGTGTTGAAGTTAATATTTCAAGCAAATACCCGAGTTGAGAGATATGAAGTCTCCAACAAGTTCTATAGCTAAAAGATGGAGGAGAATCGCTCAACTAGTGAGCATGTGCTCAGATTGTCTGGGTACTTCAATTGCTTGAATCAAGTGGGAGTTAATCTTCCAGATAAGATAGTGATTGACAGAATTCTCTAGTCACCATCACCAAGTTAGTAGAACTTCGTGATGAACTATAATATGCAAGGGATGACAAAAGTAATTCCCAAGCTCTTCGTGATGCAGAAATCCATTGAAGGTAGAAATCAAGAAAAGAGCATCAAGTGTTGATGATTGACAAGACCACTAGTTTCAAGGAAAAGGGCAAAGGGAAGAAGGGGAACTTCAAGAAGAACGGCAAGCAAGTTGCTGTTCGAGTGAAGAAGCCCAAGTCTGGACCAAAGCCTGAGACTAAGTGTTTTTTCTGCAATGGAACTGGTCACTGGAAGCGGAACTACCCCAAGTATTTGGCGGATAAGAAGGATGGCAAATTGAACAAGAGTATATTTGATATACAGGTTATTGATGTGTGCCTTACTAGTGTTTATAGTAGCCCCGAGTATTTGATACTTGTTCGGTTCTTGAGATTAGTAACTCAAACAGGAGTTACAGAATAAACAGAGACTAGTTGAAGGGGAAGTGACGATGAGTGTTGGAAGTAGTTCCAAGATTGATATGATCATCATCGCACACTCCCTATACTTACGGGATTAGTGTTAAACCTAAATAAATGTTATTTGGTGTTTGCGTTGAGCATGAATATGATTTGATCATGTTTATTGCAAAACAGTTATTCATTTAAAGTCAAAGAATAATTGTTGTTCTGTTTAAATGAATAAAACCTTCGATGGTCATACACCCAATGAAAATAGTTTTCAAAACGGTTATTCATTTAAAGTCAAGGAATAATTGTTGTTCTGTTTAAATGAATAAAACCTTCAATGGTCATACACCCAATAAAAATAGTTTGTTGGATCTCGATCGTAGTAATACACATATTCATAATATTGATGCCAAAAGATGCAAAGTTAATAATGATAGTGCAACTTATTTGTGGCACTGCCGTTTAGGTCATATTGGTGTAAAGGCATGAAGAAACTCCATGCTGATGGGATTTTGGAATCACTTGATTATGAATCACTTGATGCTTAAGTAACCATGCCTTATGGGCAAGATGACTAAAGACTCATTCTCCGGAACAATGGAGCGAGCAAATGACTTATTGGAAATAATACATACTGATGTATGCGGTCCGATGAGTGTTAAAGCTCACTGCAAGTATCGTTATTTTCTGACCTTCACAAGATGATTTGAGCAGATATGAGTATATCTACTTAATGAAGCACAAGTCTGAAACATTTGAAAAGTTCAAATAATTTCAGAGTGAAGTGGAGAATCATCGTAATAAGAAAATAAAGTTTCTACGATCTGATCGTGGAGGAGAATATTTGAGTTACGAGTTTGGCCTTCATATAAAACAATGTGGAATAGTTTCACAACTCACGCCACATGGAACACCATAACGTAATGGTGTGTCCGAACGTCATAACCGTACTTTTATTTTGATATGGTGCGATCAATGATGTCTCTTACCTATTTACCAATATCGCTTTTGGGGTTATGCATTAGAGACAGCTGCATTCACGTTTAATAGGGCACCATCTAAATCCGCTGAGATGACACCGTATGAACTATGGTTTAACAAAGAAACCTAAGCTGTCGCTTTCTTAAAAGTTTGGAGTTGTGATGCTTATGTGAAAAAGTTTTCAAACTGATAAGCTCGAACCCAAATCGGAGAAGTGCGTCTTCATAGAATACCCAAAGGTAACTATTGGGTACACCTTCTATCACAGATCCGAAGGCAAGTTATTCGTTGCTAAGATGGATCCTTTCTAGAGAAGAAGTTTCTCTCGAAAGAAGTGAGTGGGAGGAAAGTAGAACTTGATGAGGTAATTATACCTTCTCCCTTATTGGAAAGTAGTTCATCACAGAAATCAGTTTCAGTGATTCCTACACCAATTAGTAAGGAAGTTAATGATGATGATCATGAAACTTCAGATCAAGTTGCTACCAAACCTCGCAGGTCTTCCGGAGTAAGATCCGCACCAGAGTGGTACGGTAATCATGTTCTGGAAGTCATGTTACTAGACCATGATGAACCTACGAAATATGAGGAAGCGATGATGAGCCCAGATTCCGCGAAATGGCTTGAGGCCATGAAATCTGAGATGGGATCCATATATGAGAACAAAGTGTGGACTTTGATGGAGTTGCCCGATGATCGGCAAGCCATATTATATAAATGGATCTTCAAGAGGAAGACAGATGCTGATAGTAGTATTACTATCTACAAAGCTAGACTTGTCGAAAAAGGTTTTAGACAAAGTTCAAGGTGTTGACTACAATGAGATTTTCTCAACTGTAGCGATGCTTAAGTCTATCCGAATCATGTTAGCAATTGCCACATTTTATGAAATCTGGCAAATGGATGTCAAAACTACATTCTTTAATGCATTTATTAAAGAAGAGTTGTATATGATGCAACCAGAAGGTTTTATCAATCCTAAAGGAGCTAACAAAATGTGCAAGCTTCAGCGATCCATCTATGGACTGGTGCAAGCATCTCGGAGTTGGAATAAACGCTTTGATAGTGTGATCAAAGCATATGGTTTTATAGAGACTTTTGGAGAAGCCTGTATTTGCAAGAAAGTGAGTGGGAGCACTACAACCTTTCTGATAAGTATATGTGAATGACATATTGTTGATCGGAAATAATGTAGAATTATTCTGAAAAGCATAAAGGAGTGTTTGAAAGGAGTTTTTTCAAAGAAAGACCTCGGTGAAGCTGCTTACATGTTGAGCATCAAGATCTATAGTGATAGATCAAGACGCTTGATAAGTTTTCAATGAATACATACCTTGACAAGATTTTGAAGTAGTTCAAAATGGAACAGTAAAAGAAAGAGTTCTTGCCTGTGTTACAAGGTGTGAGATTGAGTAAGACTCAAAACCCGACCACGGCAGAAGATAGAAAGAGAATGAAAGTCATTCCCTATGCATCAGCCATAGGTTCTATAAAGTATGTCATGCTGTGTACCAGATCTATTGCATACCCTACCACTAAAGCTTGGCGAGGGAGTGCAATAGTGATCTAGGAGTAGATCAATGGACAGCGGTCAAAATTATCCTTAGTAGAATAAGGATATGTTTCTCGATTATGGAAGTGAAAAAAAAAGGTTCGTCGTAAAGGGTTACGTCGATGCAAGTTTTAACACTAATCTAGATGACTCTGAGTCTCAATCTGGATACATATTGAAAGTGGGAGCAATTAGCTAGAGTAGCTCCGCAAGAGCATTGTAGACATAGAAATTTGCAAAATACTTACGGCTCTGAATGTGATGGACCGTTGACTAAAATTATCTCACAAGCAAAACATGATCACACCTTAGTACTCTTTGGGTGTTAATCACATAGCGATGTGAACTAGATTACTGACTCTAGTAAACCCTTTGGGTGTTGGTCACATGTCGATGTGAACTATGGGTGTTAACCACATATAGATGTGAACTATTGATGTTAAATCACATGGCGATGTGAACTAGATTATTGACTCTATTGCAAGTGGGATCCTCAAGGAAATATGCCCTAGAGGCAATAATAAAGTTATTATTGATTTCCTTATTTCATGATAAATGTTTATTATTCATGCTAGAATTGTATTAACCGGAAACATAATACATGTGTGAATACATAGACAAACATAGTGTCACTAGTATGCCTCTACTTGACTAGCTCGTTGAATCAAAGATGGTTAAGTTTCCTAGCCATAGACATGAGTTGTCATTTGATTAACGGGATCACATCATTAGGAGAATGATGTGATTGACATGACCCATTCCGATAGCCTAGCACATGATCGTTTAGTATGTTGCTATTGCTTTCTTCATGACTTATACATGTGCCTGTAACTATGAGAGTATACAACTCCCGTTTACCGGAGGAACACTTTGGGTGCTACCAAACGTCAAAACGTAACTGGGTGATTATAAAGGAGTACTACAGGTGTCTCCAAAGGTACATGTTGGGTTGGCGTATTTCGAGATTAGGTTTTGTCACTCCGATTGTCGGAGAGGTATCTCTGGGCCTTCTCGGTAATACTCATCACCTAAGCCTTGCAAGCATTGTAACTAATGAGTTAGTTATGAGATGATGTATTACGGAACGAGTAAAGAGACTTGCCGGTAACGAGATTGAACTAGGTATTGGATACCGACGATCAAATCTCGGGCAAGTAACATACCGATGACAAAGGGAACAACGTATGTTGTTATGCGGTTTGACCGATAAAGATCTTCAGAGAATATGTAGGAGCCAATATGGGCATCCAGGTTCCGCTTATTGGTTATTGACCAAGAATAGTTCTAGGTCATGTCTACATAGTTCTCGAACCCGTAGGGTCCGCACGCTTAAGGTTTCGATGGCGATGTTATATTATGAGTTTATGAGTTTTGATGTACCGAAGGAGTTCGGAGTCCCGGATGAGATCGGGGACATGACGAGGAGTCTCGAAATGGTCGAGACATAAAGATTGATATATTGGAAGCCTATGTTTGGACTTCGGAAGGGTTCCGAATGAAAATAGGAAGTTACCGGAACACCGGGGTTACGGAACCCCGGGGGTATATGGGCCTTAATGGGCCACAAGGGAGAAGAGGAAGGGCCGGGCAGGCCGCAGGCCCCTCCCCCTCTAGTCCGAATAGGACAAGGAGAGGGGCGGCGCCTTCCCTCTTCCCCTCCCCAATCCTACTCCAACTAGGAGAAGGGGAGTCCTACTCCTGGGAGTAGGACTCCTCCAGCGCCTCCCTAGGGCCGGCCGCACCACCCTTTGCTCCTTTATATACGGGGGCAGGGGGGCACCCCATGACACACAAGTTGATCTACGGATCGTTCCTTAGCCGTGTGCGGTGCCCCCCTCCACCATATTCCACTTCGGTCATATCGTCGCAAAGCTTAGGCGAAGCCCTGCGCCGGTGAAATCATATCGTCGCGGAGCTTAGGAGAAGCCCTGCGTCGGTGGAGCTTCATCATCGTCACCACGCCGTCATGCTGACGGAACTCATCCCCGACGCTTTGCTGGATCGGAGCCCGGGGATCGTCATCGAGCTGAACGTGTGCTGAACACGGAGGTGCCGTGCGTTCGGTACTTGGATCGGTCGGATCGTGAAGACGACGACTACATCAACCGCGTTGTTATAACGCCGCCACGGTCTACGAGGGTACGTGGACAGACACTCTCCCCTCTCGTTGCTATGCCATCACCATGGTCTTGCGTGTGCGTAGGAAATTTTTTGAAATTACTACGTTCCCCAACATTAGGTACTTGAGATTCTCATCGAGGCTAGCGTCGGTCCATTTGTTTTTAGCCTTCGTCTTCAGGAGTTGGAGCGTGAAACTCAAGCGGGTCACCTCAGGATTGCAACCATCATACAATGGAGTGTTCGAGTCTACCACCAGTTGCTCCAGCTTAGCCTCCTCTCTAGAAGCAGCTCACTCAGTACTGGTCTCCTTGCGAAGCAATGCTTGAACATGAGGGTCCCGCACAACTGAACTTAGTACCGACGAACTCTGCTGCGTCGAGTCCACGTCGTTCTCTCCGCCGCCATGTCCGGCCCATTCTCCTCCGCCATGTCCGGCCCCTTCTCCGCCTCCATATCCGGCCTCTTCCCCGCCGCCATTATCGATCATCTCTTCGTCTTGCCCCGTGTCATCATTGCTTGCCCCGTCGGCATCCTCAACATCGTCATCCTCATCTTCAGTTATCCACCGAGTATAGCCATCCATTAAACTAGTCATGAGCAGCTGCGCTTCGACACGACCATCGTCATAGGGGTCGATCCAAACTATTCATTTGCATTTTCGACACGGACATAAAACCTCTGTCCGGTTATTTTCTTTCATGTCCTGCACCGCCGACCGCAACCACCTGTCCACCATCGTTCCACTGACCATCGTCAACTCTGCACGGTAATAATAAACAAATTGATTATAAAAATGCGTGCATGCATCAAAGTCATACAAAAATTCGGCATGACCTTTCCCTAAAAATAGGACATATATGGATCTAGAGTTTGCCCGGAATTCGCCGAAACGGAAATAAATCGACATTTCGGCAAAACATAGGCAACTCAAAAGCACAATTTGGCGTCAACTCATGCCACACACACAATTTCCACAAACATATCACACACACATAAACATATTTCCATTTTGCAAAAGCATGAAATTCTCATCAGCTCTATCTCGAGACCGAGCACATGGTGGAGATGATGTTGTAGGGAGATCAAAAGTGCACAAAGATCTTCTTGACAAAGATAGATCTAGTTAGGGGGCAAATAGGTCACTTAACTAAATCCTGCATCTACCTAGCTACCTAATTTGGGAGGAGACAAACTTCAACTAGTGGAGGGGAAGGAAAAAGAGAAAGGAGATGCATTAATGGAGGTGGTGTAGTTAGGTAGGAGTAATAAAGAGAGAGAAAGGTAGATAGAAGAGAGAGAGTAATGGGGAGAAGTATTGAGGAAGAAGAAGAGTGAGAGTGGGAGCATGTGGGAGGTAGGGGAAAGGGAGGAGAGTAGGGGGAGGGGGACGGTGGGGAAAAGGTGGTGGTTGGTGCGGATTAGAAGTAGTGCGGGACCTAAAACGCGCTGCTGATAAGAAAGTAGCAGCAGCGCGCTTTCGGCAGAAGCGCTACTGCTAACCGGGACAAAAAGTGTGTCCAATTTGAAAATTAGCAGCAGCGAGCTCATAAAAACCGTGCTACTACTAAAGCTTTAGCAGTAGCGCGGCTAGCGGTACCGCGCTGCTACTAAATGGAGTTTGGGGGGCACTGTCGGTCGATATTTGTAGCAGCGCGGGTTACACAGAGCGCGCTACTGCTAAACACTTGTCAGTAGCGGGTTTTCCACACCCGCGCTACTGCTAATTAGCAGCACGTTCCTTTTTGAGCCGCACTGCTGCTAAGATTCTGTGTATAGGGTTTTCCCTAGTAGTGATAACACAGGCAAGAAATCCTTCTTTTATTGTTCTATTTTGAACTACTTCAAAATCTTATCAAGGTATGTATTCATTGAAAAATCTCATCAAGCGTCTTGATCTATCTCTATAGATTTTGATGCTCAATGTGTAAGCAGCTTCACCAAGGTCTTTCTTTGAAAAAACTCTTATTCAAGTATCCTTTTATGCTACAGAATTTCTATATCATTTCCAATCAACAATATGTCATCTACATATAGTTTTAGAAAATGCTACAGAGCTCCCACTCACTTTCTTGTAAATACAGGCTTCTCCAAAAGTTCAGATAAAACCATATGCTTTGATCAACTCATCAAAGCATATATTCCAACTCTGAGATGCTTGCACCAGTCCATAGATGGATCGCTGGAGCTTGCACATTTTGTTAGCACCTTTAGGATTGACAAAACCTTCTGGTTGCATTATATACAACTCTTCATTAATAAATCCATTAAGGAATGCAGTTTTGACATCCATTTGCCAGATTTCATAAAATTTAGCAATTGCTAACATGATTCGGACAGACTTAAGCATCGATACGAGTGAGAAAATCTCATCGTATTCAACACCTTGAACTTGTCGAAAAGCTTTTTGCGACAAGTCGAGCTTTGTAGATAGTAACACTACTTATCAGCGTCTGTCTTCCTCTTGAAGATCCATTTAATATGGCTTGCCGATCATCGGGCAACTCCACAAAGTCCACACTTTGTTCTCATACATGGATCCTATCTCAGATTTCATGGCCTCAAGCCATTTTGGGGAATCTAGGTTCATCATCGCTTCCTCATAGTTCGTAGCTTCATCATGGTCTCGTTACATGACTTCCAGAACAGGATAACCGTACCACTCTGGTGCGGACTGTACTTTGGAAGACCTATGAGGTTCTGTAGTAACTTAATCTGAAGTTTCATGATCATCATCATTAGCTTCCTCACTAATTGGTGTAGGAATCACTGGAACTGATTTCTGTGATGAACTACTTTCCAGTTCGGGAGAAGGTACAATTACCTTATCAAGCTCTACTTTCCTCCCACTCACTTCTTTCGAGAGAAACTCCTTCTCTAGAAAGGATCCATTCTTAGCAACGAATATCTTGCCTTCGGTTCTGTGATAGAAGGTGTACCCAACAGTTTCCTTTGGGTATTCTATGAAGATGCACTTCTCTGATTTGGGTTCGAGCTTATCAGGTTGAAGCCTTTTCACATAAGCATCGCAGCCCCAAACTTTAAGAAATGACAACTTTGATTTCTTGCCAAACCACAGTTCATAAGCCGTCGTCTCAACGGATTTTGATGGTGCCCTTTTTTAAAGTGAATGCAACTGTCTCTAATGCATAACCCCAAAACGATAGTGGTAAACCAATAAGGAACATCATAGATTGCACTATGTCCAATAAAGTAGGGTTACGACATTCGGGCACACCATAACACTGTCGTGTTCCAGGTGGCGTGAACTGTGAAACTATTCAACATTGTTTGATATGAAGGCCAAACTCGTAACTCAAATATTCTCCTGCACGATCAGATCGTAGAAACTTTATTTTCTTGTTATGATGATTCTCCACTTCACTCTGAAATTCTTTGAACTTTTCAAATGTTTAAGACTTGTGTTTCATCAAGTAGATACTCATATCTGCTCAAATCATTTGTGAAGGTCAGAAAATAACGATACTCCCCACGAGCATCAACACTTATTGGACCGCATATAGCGATATGTATTATTTCCAACAAGCTAGTAGCTCGTTCCATTGTTCCGGAGAACGGAGTTGAAGTCATCTTGCCCAAAAGGCACGGTTCGCAAGCATCAAATGAT
This sequence comes from Aegilops bicornis, assembly GCA_021605145.1. NCBI lineage: Eukaryota > Viridiplantae > Streptophyta > Magnoliopsida > Poales > Poaceae > Aegilops > Aegilops bicornis. The sequence continues at coordinate 879,973,466 of CM038670.1, forward strand.
TCATAACCAAGTGATTCCGAAAATCCATCTTTATGGAGTTTCGTCATGCGCTCTACACTGATATGACCCAAATGGCAGTGCCACAAATAAGTTGCACTATCATTATTAACTTTGCATCTTTTGGCATCAATATTAAGAATATGTGTATCACTAAGATCGAGATCCAACAAACTATTTTCATTGGGTGTATGACCATCGAAGGTTTTATTCATGTAAACAGAACAACAATTATTCTCTGACTTTAAATGAATAACCGTATTGCAATAAACATGATCAAATCATATCAACGCAAGCGCCAAATAACATTTATTTAGGTTTAACACTAATCCCAAAAGTATAGGGAGTGTGCGATGATGATCATATCAATCTTGGAACTACTTCCAACACACATTGTCACTTCACCCTCAACTAGTCTCTGTTTATTCTGTAACTCCTGTTTCGAGTTACTAATTTTTAGCCACCGAACAAGTATCAAATACTCAGGGCACTACTAGGGAAAAGCCTATACACAGAATCTTACCAGCAGCACGCTTTAAAATCAGGCATTGCTGCTATGTAGCAGTAGCGCTCGCTTTCAAAACTCGCTGCTGAAACAAGTTTATCAGTAGCGCGCACAATCTAGGACGTGCTACTGCTAAAATTCCCACGACGCCGCCAGCGAATGTTATAGCAGCAGCAGCGTTAATACAAAGAGCGCTCTTTGCTACGAACGTAGCAGCAGCGCATTTATGCAATAATCGCTACTACTAAGGTTACTACAAAATTTAGTCCCACCTCGCTCCATGAAGAGAGTTTGTACCACCTTAAATATGTTACTTCTACAACTTTCACAAGCACTTGGTCTTCATTGAACTCTATGTGTAGGATCTGTGGCCGCAATAGGAATCCTCGCCTGTTCTTAAACCAACCGTCGAGGATTCCTATTGACAAATCAGATTGTACACAAAAATACAATTGATGATCAATGTATTTTTTATGTCTATGTCTAACATAGCGATGGCAGCGTTCTCGACGAAAGGCGCCATCGATAGGTCGCTTAGCGATAGCGCATTTTGCTATAGCGCCATCTGCTAAGCCATTCCATCTCCCCCCACTCACCTATCTGATCCAGATCACACTCACACACACACTCGATCTCCCCCTCAACCCCCGTGCCGCCAGTCCTCCCCCGTCGCCCCTCCTCTGATCTGCGTCGCCGTCACCTCATCCTCCTCGCTGGACTCGGTACCGGCCTCCTCCTCCGTCCTCCCTCCACTCGCCGCTGGCCGACCCCTCCTCGCTCTGCCTTCCTCCTCCATTCTCCCTCCACTCGCCGCTGGCCAGCCCCTCCTCGCTCCGCCTTCCTCCTCCATCCTACTCTCTTCTCCCTCCTCGAGTCGCCTCCTTCTCCCTCCTCCCTGCTACATTTTGATTTAGTAGGCTAGTTCATATGCAACATTCTGATTTAGTTGATATGCAACATTCTGATTTAGTTGATTTAGTAGGCTAGTTGATTTAGTTGATTTAGAACATTTTGATTTAGTTGATTTAGTAGGCTAGTTGATTTAGTTGATTTAGTAGGCTAGTTGATTTAGTTGATTTAGTAGGCTAGTTGATTTAGTTGATTTAGAACATTTTGATTTAGTTTATTTAGTATGCTAGTGGATTTAGTATGCTAGTTGGTTTAGTTGATTTAGTATGCACCATTTTATTGTTATTTTTTCGGCAATAGGTGCCACCTAAATGCTTTGGTACGTGGTACCTTGTCATCTAATATGTCCATAAAATGGCACCACCACCACTATGCTACAGTTTTTTTTTCCTGTGAAGTGAATCAGTAATCCTTTGCTCATATTGCTTTAGGAAAATATCACATGCTACTGTTTTTTTTCCTGTGAAGTGAATCATTAATCCTTCACTCATATTGCTTTAGGAAAATGGCGCCACCACCACCACCACCACTATGTCGACTGTGCAAGTCAAGGTGCGCCAACAGCCTTGCAACTGGCAAGCTGTTTGGCATCTACTTCCAGCCGAGTTTTCGTCATGCGGCGGTAAGAAATTAGATGAAATGTAACAACTATTTTATTTTTAGTGTTGGCATTACTGCATTGTGTCATTTTTCTTTTCTTACACAGACCATCCCAGGAAATCTGAGGTTGACATTCAACAAGTCGACGAGAGACACTTTGTGACATTTGAGGCTCTGGGGGCCGTACACTATGGAGGTCGAGAAAGGACGCAATATGTCGCAGATTGGAGGAGATGGATGGGCCCGTTTCCTCGCCCGCATGTGGTGAGTTGATCAGCTTCTCCTTCAGAGCAGAAAGACCCAAGCTGGCTGTCATTTATCTCAACCTGGTGGAAGATGATGAAGATGACGAAGATGATGAAGATGACGAAGATGATGCAGATGAAGAAGATGATGAAGATAATGAGGACCCACTCGATGAAGATGATGAGAACCCACTTCATGAAGCCATCGTAGCTCAAAGAATGAGGCTGAGCGAGGAGGAGGTGTGCAACCTGTGGGACATAATTCCACCACGTGCTGACTTTGTCGGGGTGCCATTCGTGACCACCGACAAGTACCATGGTCGATCGACATGATATGGTATGTTATACTTACAAATGCAAATTATCCGATGAGATGCTTAGTGTATAGTCCAATGATATGTTGTGTCGAATCTAGTCGTTGATATGCTTTAGTGTAGAGTCTGATCACATGCTTATTAGTGTAGAATCCAAAGAACTATTAATAGTGTAGATAATCCATATATACTTATTAGTGGAATTCATGATTAATTAGTACAAATGCATAGTACTGTGTCTTTTGATAGTGTAGAAATCTAGACTTAATAGAAATATATTTGCAAGAGTATGTGTGAGGCTATTTATTAATTTATATGTTTTTCTTATTCAGAAATTGCCAAAGAACCTATCTGTGAGTTGTGGTCTCGAGCCTGATGAAGAAGGCTCAGCTGGACTACGCCTTACCACAAGGGGCTCCGTCACCACCTGTACTTACCGCATGGACACAAACGGTCGCACACACTTAAACTCGGTTGGGTGGAAGAGATTCCTCGTTGGCAAGAATCTTCGTGTTGGACAGGCCATCCTAATTACTATCAGGAACACCCACCGCCCAGGCTTGAGGATGATGATCGTCGTCGATATCATCTAGAACTACATATGTGTGTGTGGCTATATCATCTAGAACTACATATGATGATCGTCGTCGATATCATGTAGAACTACATATGATGATTGTCGTCGATATCATCTAGAACTAAATATGATGATCGTCGTCGATGTCACCTTGTACATCTTGAGGATGCATGTTGAGTATATATGAAATTGTTATCTAGTACTTCGGTTCCAAATTGGTCGTGTTTTTAGTTCAAATTTGAACTAAAACCACGACAAGTAATTTGGAACCGAGGGAGTACTACCTAGTACCTATAATGCTTTATGAAATTGATATCTAGTAGTACCTAGTATCTGGAAATTGCAGTTTATTGAAGCTGGAGTGTGGAAATGGTGAAAGATATAACAGTAGCGCGGGCTCAGGAAATCGCTACAGCTAACTAATAGTAGCGCATTCCGAAAATGCGCTACTGATATTGTCAATAGTAGTAGCTGGCAGTGCAGACAGCGCTACTACTATGATTACTATGGCGCCTTATTGGTAGCGCGGGTGCCCGCGCTCCTGATAGCCTCAAAACCCGCGCTACTACTAGGGTTTTCCCTTGTAGTGGGGGCTACTATAAAAACTAGTATGGTACACATCAATAACTTGTATATCAAATATACCCTTGTTCACTTTGCTATCCTACTTATTCACCAAATATTTAGGGAATTTCCACTTCCAGTGACCATTTCCTTTGAAGTAGAAGCACTCAGTTTCAGGCTTTGGTCCAGCTTTGGGTTTCTTTATGGGAGTGACAACTTGCTTGTCATTCTACTTGAAGTTCCCTTTCTTTCCCTTTACCATTTTCCTTGAAACTAGTGGTCTTGTCAATCATCAACACTTGATGCTCTTTTCTTAATTTCTACCTTCGTCGATTTCAACATCACGAAGAGCTCGGGAATCATTTTCGTCATTCCTTGCATACTATAGTTCATCACGAAGTTCTAGTAACTTGGTGATGGTGACTAGAGAACTCTGTCAATCACTATTTATCTGGAAGATTAACTCCCACTTGATTCAAGCGATTGTAGTACCCAGACAATCTGAGCACATGCTCACTAGTTGAGCAATTCTCCTCCATGTTTTAGCTATAGAACTTGTTGGAGACTTCATATCTCTCAACTCGGGTATTTGCTTGTAATATTAACTTCAACTCCTGGAACATCTCATATGGTCCATGACGTTCAAAACGTCTTTGAAGTCCCGATTCTAAGCCGTTAAGCATGGTGCACTAAACTATCAAGTAGTCATCATATTGAGCTAGCCAAACGTTCATAACGTCTGCATCTGCTCCTGCACTAGGTCTGTCACCTAGCGGTGCATCAAGGACATAATTCTTCTGTGCAGCAATGAGGATAAACCTCAGATCACGGATCTAATCCGCATCATTGCTACTAATATCTTTCAACATAGTTTTTCTCTAGGAACATATCAAAAATAATAAACGAGGAGCAATATCATGAGCTATTGATCTACAACTTAGTTATGCAAATACTATCAGGACTAATTTCATGATAAATTAAAGTTTAGTTAATCATATTACTTAAGAACTCCCACTTAGATAGACATCTCTCTAATCATCTAAGTGATCACGTGATCCAAATCAACTAAACCATAACCGATCATCACGTGAAATGGTGTAGTTTTCTATGGTGAACATCACTATGTTGATCATATCTACTATATGATTCACGCTCGACCTTTCGGTCTCAGTGTTCCGAGGCCATATCTGCATATGGTGGGCTCGTCAAGTTTAACCTGAGTATTCTGCGTGTGCAAAACTAGCTTGCACCCATTGTAGATGGACGTAGAGCTTATCACACCTGATCATCACATGGTGTCTCGGCACGGCGAACTTTGGCAACGGTGCATACTCAGGGAGAACACTTTTACCTTGAAATTTAGTGAGAGATCATCTTATAATGCTACCGTCAATCAAAGCAAAATAAGATGCATAAAGGATAAACATCACATGCAATCAATATAAGTGATATGATATGGCCATCATCATCTTGTGCTTGTGATCTCCATCTCCAAAGCACCGTCATGATCACCATAGTCACCGGTGCGACACCTTGATCTCCATCGTAGCATCGTTGTCGTCTGTAACATCCCAAATTTCCCATTTGGAATGTTTTACAATTATAGCTAAGCATCTATGCATATTGTTTGAATTTGAGTGACATTTGAAGTTTCAGAAGATTTTGAGTTGTTGGAATTTGAATTTGAATTGGCAGTTGAAATTTATTTCAAATCAATGCCTGACAAATACTTGAGAAAAAGTATGAGAGGAGTAAACATGACACTCCAAATATGTCAGATGAAAAACCCTGCCAAAAAGTTTGAATTCAAAATTTGATTTTATTTGGGATTTTAGAAAAATGTTTTTTTTAAGTTTGAGTTTTGCCCCTGAAAAAAATGTTCAAATTATAGGGAATATTCCCCTGATCATTTTGATATATATATGTCCTATATAAAATATATATATTTAAATATGTTTTCTCTCGCTCACTAATTCAAAAAAAAGACAGGAAAGAGACCCAGGCGCCAGCCAGGCCGACCGGCCCAGCCAAGACACCAGGCGGCCCACCATGGCCAAGCCGACCACCAATGAGCCAGCCCGGCCGAGCTGCCCACGCCCGAGTCATGGCCCAAAACCCTTCGCCCCGGTCGCCCGCCCGACCCGCCTCTCCCCTCTCTCGCTGACACCCGACCCCACCCCATTCTTCCTCCCCACGCCACACCGCGCCGCCGCCTCGCTGGAATCCCGAAGGATCCGGGATCCTCCCCCGATCCTCGCCCGATCTGCCCCCTCGCCCAAGTCGGTGCCCCCCCTATATAAACCCCCCCCCCCTCGACCCGTTCCCCCCACTTCCCCCTCGCCCGACCCCTCCCTCGTCATAATCCGTCGCGGAGCCAGTGCGCGCCGCTCCGCCCGCCTCGAACCCCTCGAGCTCGCCCGAGTCCACCCCGAGCTCCCTCGCTCCGCCGTGCACCGGAGGCCTCCGCCGTCTTCCACGACCACGAACCGCCCGGCATGTCGTCGCCCGAGCCGCCGTCGACCATCGTCGCCGTCGACCACCGCGGTGAGTCACCGGAATCTCCCCCACCGTCGATCTAGGATCAACGCTTTAGATTAGATTCCCCGAAGGGGTAGGTTTATTTTAAATAGACCGGTTTTAGTTCCGGTTTTATTAGGGTTTAGTTTAGACCGGCCCGATCGGGTTATTTCCTGTTAAACGCGGGCGCGTTTTAGTTATATTACGCCGATGCGTTAGATAGGCCCAGTTTTCTTTTAGTTAATTTTTTTTTCGTTTCTGTTTTTAAAAGAATAGTTTCAGTTTTGTAAAATCCATATCTTTTAATCTACTTAATATTTTTAATTGATTCTTTTTTTGTTAGTTTGCAAATTGTTGTTGTTTCTGTAGAAAATATGTTTAGTCATGTTAAAAATTTTATAAATTGTTTTATTTTAGATTTAGACAAATTAGTAATTCTGCTATAAAGTGAGTTAGAATTATTTTATTTTAGTGATTCTTTTTGTCACTACTTTGTTTTGACTTTGCCTAACCGTAGGAATTTATTTGGGCATTTTAGATTTAATAAAAAAAATAGTTTTAATCAGAATCATGTTGTTCCTATTTATTTAACTAGCTACTGTTTTCCTATTGTTTTATTTAGCAAATAATTTTATTTTTCCTATGTGATAGTTTATTTTAGGTTAGTTTCTGTAACTTTAGATCAGGAACTTTTATTTACAATAAATAAATTTTTTATTTTATTTTTTCTTGCTAGGATTGTTATAGGCATAATAGGAGTTCTATAATAGCTTTTGATGTGATTCTTTTTGCTCCTAGTTGCATGATGTTTTCTTTTCTGTTAGTTAGCAAAAACCCAAGCTTAGGTTCTGTTAAGAAAAATTTTGTTGTGTAAAACTATTTCTTGGTTGTTGTATGATGTGGTGAAAATATTGATTTGGATTTCTTCGAGTTTTCTTTGGGTTTTTGGTTCAATTGTTTTGTGTGTTATGTTAACATGTTGTTATGTTAAGTGATCGTATGTGGTATGCTTATATGATTGTTGTTTGCCTCGGTAGAATTTCCGGAGTGCGAAGCTTGCTACCACGAGTCCCTAGCTTTCGAAGATCGTCAGCAAGGCAAGTCAATTGATCATGTTTTACTTTACACTACCTATGATTTTATTGCATTAGAATTATACCTCCCCACCATGCATGAAGTAGGAGAATTTTGAGTTATGTTCTTGAGTAGTATCATGAGGTAGGATGAACCCAATTCCCCTTGTTACCATTGCCCGGGACGAAGTAGTTTATTTTGCTATGCTCGTAGATGGGGTTGGTTGAGTGAATTCATAAGGGAGATGTGAGAGTCAAGATGATGACAACCCCATGACTTCAAGCTCAAGATGGACTTCAAAATTCACTACTGGGTGGAGGACGGTTGACGGGCACCCTGGAGAAAACCAGCGGTTGGTCGGGATGCATGGAGAAGCGCCATGACATCTTGCAAAAGCTTCACCCAGCCACGAAGAGACGGATGTATACCCCATTGACCGGAAGCTTACCTGCAGCAGCCGCAAGCCATTATGGGCTCGCTTGGTCAACCTTAGTTGTGACTCTGGCGGACGGTGCTACGAGATGTAGAAGAACGGTAGGATTGGATGGGTACCGCAATGGCCGAGGAACTCTTCGGAAGACCCTGTTTCGTTCGTCCCGTCCTCAAACACCATGAAGTGCGAAGACTTAAAGGAGGGAACGAATCTTGCGGGTAAAGTGCACAAACCTCTGCAGAGTGAAGATCTAATCGATTAGCCGTGTCCCCAGTTATGGACAATTTGAGCCTCTGGAACTTGGAAGTATTTCGGATATCTCAACACCAAAATTAATAAATTAATTGAGGGGATTATTTAATAATTGGGAATGAGACATTGGTTGGCGGAACCATCTCAATAATTACCAACATTTCGTAGTAATTGCAAACAAGTCTTTATTGTAGGGAAAAACTGGCTTTTTCGCAAAACAATGAAACATAGAGCCCCACAGCCAAATTTGCATATAGTATTAGTAATTTTTATTGTTATTCTCTCTTCATGACTTGCCGGCATATTCAAAATGCTGACCTACACGGCTGCAACGTCTTATGTTGCAGAGGAGTATTCCGATCAGGAGTGAGGCTACGATTCGCGCTTGGCGATTGCCCTATGGAGTCGGATGGACTCGCTATTCTTCTACGCTTCCGCGGCTTTACTTAGTTTATTTCTCATGAGTTGGCCTTCGGCCGAATTTATTCTATTGTAATAAAGACTCGATATGAGAATCGTGTAATAAATTCAGGTGTGATTGAACTTTGATTATTTCGTCAATGTACTGTGTGTGCCAGCATGATCTTGGGATGGTACAGCTACACAGAGACTTGACCGATTTTGGGTCGGGTCGCTACAGAGATGGTATCAGAGCACACGCTAACCGTAGAACGTAACCCCTAGGATCGGAAAGCCATAGGAAGAGACTATTTATTTTATGTCCTGATCATTCCGTAATTCTCCCCTGTTCATTTCTGACTTCTCTCCGATTTTCAACATTCTAGATGGCCGCCGAGTTCACCCCAGTTCTGCTACCGAAGTTTTGCCAGCCAGGTGAGACGATGCCTTTCGGCAAGAAGCTGGTCCAGATCGTGAAGAAGCTGAAGATTGCTCTGCCCTCAATCACCGGGAAGCCTACCAATGCGCTTCCGACGGATACCCGCTACAGGATTGAGGTACACATTCCAGGGAGGACCTTCGGAGGACATTCAGAGCCCATTGACTTTGAGTTTACCGATTTCAATTGGATCCTCGGAAGAGACATGGCGATTTATCGTGCACTTGGACATCTCCGAGAAGAGTACAGGGCCGAGCTCGACCCATCAGACCTCGCCATGATTTCTCGCAGAGCTAGGAATGGAGATATCATCCGTACCCTAGAGGACGACTCCATTCTCTTATATGTCCAAGACTTGGAGTGTCTCCTCAGGAAACGGGAGATCCAGACTCGCCGTAACTCGAAGGTACACAGGAGGCTGTTGTTCCGTGAACTGGAACTGGAGGAGAAAGCACACGCAGACTTCCTTGACCATGAAGAAGAAATCAAGGATTTCATGGAGAGAGTTGACAAGCTGAAGATGGATGTTGCCACATTAGAGGAGAAGATGGACTTGGGAGAAGACCTTTTTCCGAGTGGAGATGACGGACCTCTCGTGAGCAATGACCAGGATTATGAAGAGAGCTCCACTGAAGAAAGCCGCAAGAGGAGGCGCCGCATCAGAGGACGCCACACCGGAGGACGCCGCACCAGAGGACGCAAGGATAATTGATGAAGACATTTAGTCGACCGCCATGTTATTTTATTTTTCTGTCGATCAGTTAGGCCGTTATTTTCGATTAGTCGTGAGAATTGTAATCCGAGATTGAACCATGTTTGAGTTGATTGAATTAATGATTGGTGTGATTATGATTGTGCATTCATATGGGTAGTGATATTTTCTCATTAGACCCTTGTTCTATTCTAATTTTCTCATCCACTCCAAAACACCAGATGCCTCCGAGACGTGACCCCGGTCTCAACTTTCCGCCGGAGCTCACCCAGCTGATCCAGCAGCAGAATGCCCTCATGCAGATGCTCATCCAGAACCACAACAACAACAACAACAACAATCCACCGCCACCACCCCCTGTTGACAACTTGACCCGCTTCCTAAGGCTGAATCCGCCAGTGTTCTCTAGCAGCACTGAGCCGATTGTGGCCGATGATTGGCTCCGCAAGGTCGGAAGGGAGTTAGCCACTGCTGGATGCACAGATGCAGAGAAGGTGCGCTTTGCCGCACATCAACTTGATGGACCTGCATCCTCTTAGTGGGAGAACTACACCGCCACTTATCCCATCGCCACCATCACATGGGATCAGTTCCAGCAGGCTTTCCGCACCGCTCATGTTTCAGCTGGAGCCATGAGTCTGAAGAAGCGTGAGTTCCGCAACTTACGCCAGGGAACCGTACTGTGGGGCAGTACGTGGATGAGTTCAGCAAGTTAGCTCGCTATGCCCCGGATGATGTGGCCACAGATGCCGCAAAGCAGGAAAAGTTTCTCGAGGGACTCAATGACGAGCTGGGAATGCAGCTAAATGTGGCTACCTTCAACAACTACCAGGAGCTGGTAGACAAGGCCACCATACTTGAAGGCAAGCAGCAGCAGATTGATAGCCGCAAGCGGAAGTATGGCCAGGGGAAGTACAACTCTGGAGCTCGTGAAGCCCGTTATGCCCCATACTGGAGGGCATACCCATCACACCTGTGGAGGACATAATCATGGAGGACATAACCATGGAGGAAATGGGAACAACCGCAACCAGGACAACAAGACAGGCAATGGAAACGGCAATGGCAACCAAAGATCGCCCCGCCCGGCTCGAAGGATCTGAGTCACATCACTGCTTCAAGTGCCGTAAAACAGGGCACTATGCCACCGATCGCTCAGAGGCCAAGCAGAGGAATGGAAACGGCAATGGAAGCTCAGCAAAGAAGCCCAACCCTTTTCCTCGTGCTCGGGTGAACCACATTGACGTGGAGGACGTCTATGATCAGCCGTATAATCGTGGTTGGTAAGTTTTTATTAAATTCACATCCAGTATTGGTACTCTTTGATTACGGTGCAACGCATTCATTCATATCAAGGGTAGTTGTGGAAAAGTACGGGTTGCCCACTAGAACCCTTAGAAGCCCTCTTCACGCCGGTTCAGCGGAGGTGAAATGATGGCAGGCTTAGGCTGTCATGCAACCCTTAACATCGGAAATCATAAATTTCCCGCAGACCTCATAGTATTGGAAACCCAGACCTTGGATGTAATCCTAGGCATGGATTGGTTGACGAAGTTTGAAGGAAACATAGACTGTGCCCGCAAGTCGATTCTGCTCACCACCCCGGAGCAGAAGAGGATCAAGTATGTATCCAGACGTATCCCGATGAAGAATCAGGTCCATTCCCTCACGGGAGTTGTTCAGGAGAAAGTGCCAGTAGTGCAAGATTTTCCCGATGTATTTCCGGAGGAATTACCAGGAATGCCACCGGACAGAGACATTGAATTTCTGATTGAGTTATTGCCCGGCACAGCCCCAATATCCAAGAGACCCTATCGGATGCCCCCGAACGATTTGAAAGAGATCAAGAATCAAATTAATGAGCTATTGGAGAAAGGATATATTCGGCCAAGCTCGTCACCTTGGGGAGCCCCAGTTCTTTTGGTAGAGAAGAAGGATGGAACCCTGAGAATGGTTGTGGATTATCGTTTGTTGAACGACGTGACCATCAAGAACAAGTACCCTCTGCCAATGATTAATGACCTATTTGATCAGCTAGTTGGAGCCAAGGTATTCTCCAAGATCGATCTTCGGTCAGGGTATCATCAGTTGAAGATCCGTGAAAAGGATATACCTAAAACAGCATTCACCACCAGGTATGGTTTATATGAGTATACCGTCATGTCATTCGGATTGACTAATGCCCCTGCATACTTCATGAATTTGATGAACAAGGTATTTATGGAATATCTGGACAAGTTTGTTGTGGTGTTCATCGATGACATACTGATTTTCTCCAAGAGCGAGGAAGAGCATAAGGAACATTTGCGTCTAGTTCTGGAGAAACTCCGAGAACATCAGTTGTATGCCAAGTTCAGCAAATGTGAATTTTGGCTGAAGGAAGTCGGATTCCTCGGACATGTTATTTCAGGAGAAGGAATAGCAGTTGACCCCGCCAAGGTTGTATTAGTCACCGATTGGCAGTCACCCACCTCAGTCAAGGAGATCCGCAGTTTTCTCAGACTCGCAGGATATTATCGAAGGTTTATTGAGAATTTCTCGAAGATTGCCAAGCCCATGACTGAGCTGTTGAAGAAGGACGCCAAGTACATTTGGACCGAGGATTGTGAAGCGGTTTCAGTGAATTGAAGAAACGTTTGGTTACAGCCCCAGTACTGATTTTGCCGAACATACACAAGGATTACCAGGTATATTGTGACGCTTTTCGTCAGGGACTCGGAGGAGTACTCATGCAGGAAGGAAAAGTTGTAGCTTATACCTCCAAACAGCTACGACCACACGAGATGAATTATGCCACACATGATTTGGAGTTAGCAGTCGTAGTGCATGCAGTCAAGACCTGGAGACATTTCCTTATCGGAAACCGTTGTGATGTTTACACAGATCATAAGAGCTTGAAGTATATTTTCACGCAGAAAGAGTTGAACCTCAGGCAGAGGAGATGGCTAGAGTTAATCAAGGACTATGACATGAAATTGCATTACCACCCAGGAAAGGCTAATGTTGTAGCAGATGCTTTGAGCCGTAAGAGTTATGTAAATACTCTTATAGCGGGAGGATTACCCCAGGAGTTAGTCGATGACCTCAGAGATCTCCGACTGGAGATAGTTCCGAGAGGATACGTCGCAACTCTGGAAGTTCAGTCCACCTTGGCCGAAAGAATTCGTGAAGCCCAGAAGACGGACAAGGAAATTGATGAGATAAAGAAAATGATGAATGAAGGAAAAGCTAAAGGGTTTCGTAAGGATGAACACGGAGCTATATGGTTTGAGGATCGTATTTATGTACCCAATGATCCCGAACTCAGGAAGCTAATTCTTCAGGAGGCTCATGATTCACCGTACTCGATTCACCCCGGTAACACCAAGATGTATCTGGATTTGAAGAAAGTTTCTGGTGGACAGGTATGAAGAAGGATATTGCCGAAATGCGTAGCGAAGATGCTCGATGTTTGCCAACGAGTAAAGGCGGAACATCAGAAGCCAGCAGGGTTACTTCAACCTTTGCCGATTCCCGAGTGGAAATGGGAAAAACTTGGAATGGGTTTTATCACAGGACTACCCAGGACCCGTTCAGGTTATGATTCCATCTGGGTAGTGGTTGATCGATTGACCAAGGTAGCTCACTTCATTCCCGTGAAGACTACCTATACCAGCGCTAAGTTAGCCAAGATATACATGACCAGGATCGTATGTCTGCATGGAGTTCCGAGGAGTATCGTGTCAGATAGTGGAACACAATTTACCTCAAAGTTTTGGAATCAGTTGCATGAAACTTTGGGTACGAGGCTGGAGTTCAGTACAGCCTTTCATCCGCAGACAGATGGACAGACCGAGAGAGTCAACCAGATCCTGGAGGACATGTTGAGAGCTTGTGCGCTAGACTATGGGTCTAGCTGGGATGATAATCTGCCATACGCAGAGTTCTCGTACAATAACAGTTATCAGACCAGTCTGAAGATGGCCCCTTTCGAAGCTCTATACGGAAGGAGGTGCAGAACACATTGCTGTGGGATGGTGTTGGAGATCGAAAACTTTTCGGTCCCGATCTTATCAGAGATTCCGAAGAGAAAGTCAAGCTGATTCGAGATAGGCTCAAGGTAGCTCCCGAGGCGTAAGAGTTATGCCGACAAAGAACGCAAGGAAGTAACTTACGAAGCGGGAGACCGGGCATATCTTCGTGTGTCCCCACTTCGTGGAATCAAGAGATTCGGTGTTAAAGGAAAGTTAGCACCCCGGTTCATTGGCCCCTACAAAATCCTCGAACGTCGTGGAGAAGTTGCTTACAAGTTGGAATTGCCGGAAGGATTGTCCGGAGTTCATGATGTCTTCCATGTTTCTCGGTGAAGAAATGCCATGCCGACATGGCCGATATTCCGTTGAGAGACACGGTGCCCCTAGAGGCCATACAGCTCAACAAAGTGATCTGACTTATGAGGAGAAACCCGTCCGAATTCTCGAGACTGTGAACAGAGTCACCCGCAGCAAGATCATCAAGTTTTGCAAGGTGCTGTGGAGTCATCATTCCGAGGAGGAAGCCACCTGGGAGCGAGAAGAAGACCTCCGCCGAGACCACCCGCACCTATTTGCTAGCCAACCCGAATCTCGAGGGCGAGATTCATCTTAAGGTGGGTAGGTTTGTAACATCCCAAATTTCCCATTTGGAATGTTTTACAATTATAGCTAAGCATCTATGCATATTGTTTGAATTTGAGTGACATTTGAAGTTTCAGAAGATTTTGAGTTGTTGGAATTTGAATTTGAATTGGTAGTTGAAATTTATTTCAAATCAATGCCTGACAAATACTTGAGAAAAAGTATGAGAGGAGTAAACATGACACTCCAAATATGTCAGATGAAAAACCCTGCCAAAAAGTTTGAATTCAAAATTTGATTTTATTTGGGATTTTAGAAAAATGTTTTTTTTAAGTTTGAGTTTTGCCCCTGAAAAAAATGTTCAAATTATAGGGAATATTCCCCTGATCATTTTGATATATATATGTCCTATATAAAATATATATATTTAAATATGTTTTCTAGCTCACTAATTCAAAAAAGACAGAAAGAGACCCAGCGCCCGGCCAGTCGGCCCGGCCCGGCGAGCCAGCCGCGCCCGAGCCGGCCCACGCCCGAGTCGCCGCGCCCGAAAACCCTTCGCCCCGGTCGCCCGCCCGACCCGCCGCGCCCCTCTCTCGCTGACACCCCACCCCACCCCCATCGTCCTCCCCACGCCACACCGCCGGGCCATTGAATCTCAAGGATCCGGGATCCTCCCCCGATCCTCGCCCGATCTGCCCCCTCGCCCAAGTCGGTGCCCCCCCTATATAAACCCCCCCCCCCTCGACCCGTTCCCCCCACTTCCCCCTCGCCCGACCCCTCCCCTCGCCCGCAATCCGTCGCCGGAGCCCGAGTGCGCCGCCGCGCCATTACCACCGCTCCGCCCGCCTCCGAACCCCCTCGAGCTCGCCCGAGTCCACCCCCGAGCTCCCCTCGCTCCGCCGCACCCGCCGGAGGCCTCCGCCGCCTTCCCCGACCACCGGAGCCGCCGCGCCGTCGTCGCCCGAGCCGCCGTCGACCATCATCACCGTCGACCACCGCGGTGAGTCACCGGAATCTCCCCCACCGTCCGATCTAGGATCAACGCTTTAGATTAGATTCCCCGAAGGGGTAGGTTTATTTTAAATACACCGGTTTTAGTTCCGGTTTTATTAGGGTTTAGTTTAGACCGGTACGATCGGGTTATTTCCTGTTAAACGCGGGCGCGTTTTAGTTATATTACGCCGATGCGTTAGATAGGCCCAGTTTTCTTTTAGTTAATTTTTTTCGTTTCTGTTTTTAACAGAATAGTTTCAGTTTTGTAAAATCCATATCTTTTAATCTACTTAATATTTTTAATTGATTCTTTTTTTTGTTAGTTTCTAAATTTGTTGTAGTTTATGTAGAAAATATGTTTAGTCATGTTAAAATTTTTATAAATTGTTTTATTTTAGATTTAGACAGATTAGTAATTCTGCTATAAAGTGAGTTAGAATTATTTTATTTTAGTGATTCTTTTTGTCACGACTTTGTTTTGACTTTGCCTAACCGTAGGAATTTATTTGGGCATTTTAGATTTAATAAAAAAAATAGTTTTAACCAGAATCATGTTGTTCCTATTTATTTAACTAGCTACTGTTTTCCTATTGTTTTATTTAGCAAATAATTTTATTTTTCCTATGTGATAGTTTATTTTAGGTTAGTTTCTGTAACTTTAGATCAGGAACTTTTATTTACAATAAATAAAATTTTTATTTTATTTTTTCTTGCTAGGATTGTTATAGGCATAATAGGAGTTCTATAATAGCTTTTGATGTGATTCTTTTTGCTCCTAGTTGCATGATGTTTTCTTTTCTGTTAGTTAGCAAAAACCCATGCTTAGGTTCTGTTAAGAAAAATTTTGTTGTGTAAAACTATTTCTTGGTTGTTGTATGATGTGGTGAAAACATTGATTTGGATTTCTTCGAGTTTTCTTTGGGTTTTTGGTTCAATTGTTTTGTGTGTTATGTTAACATGCTGTTATGTTAAGTGATCATATGTGGTATGCTTATATGATTGTTGTTTGCCTCGGTAGAATTTCCGGAGTGCGAAGCTTGCTACCACGAGTCCCTAGCTTTCGAAGATCGTCAGCAAGGCAAGTCAATTGATCATGTTTTACTTTACACTACCTATGATTTTATTGCATTAGAATTATACCTCCCCACCATGCATGCAGTAGGAGAATTTTGAGTTATGTTCTTGAGTAGTATCATGAGGTAGGATGAACCCAATTCCCCTTGTTACCATTGCCCGGGACGAAGTAGTTTATTTTGCTATGCTCGTAGACGGGGTTGGTTGAGGGAATTCATAAGGGAGATGTGAGAGTCAAGATGATGACAACCCCATGACTTCAAGCTCAAGATGGACTTCAAAATTCACTACTGGGTGGAGGACGGTTGACGGGCACCCTGGAGAAAACCAGCGGTTGGCCGGGATGCATGGAGAAGCGCCATGACATCTTGCGGAAAGCTTCACCCAGCCACGAAGAGACGGATGTATACCCCATTGACCGGAAGCTTACCTGTGCAGCCGCAAGCCATTATGGGCTCTGGCTTGGTCAACCCTAGTTGTGACTCTGGCCGGACGGTGCTACGAGATGTAGAAGAACGGTAGGATTGGATGGGTACCGGCAATGGCCAGAGGAACTCTTCGGAAGACCCTGTTTCATTCGTCCCGTCCTCAAACACCATGAAGTGCGAAGACTTAAAGGAGGGAACGAATCTTGCGGGTAAAGTGCACAAACCTCTGCAGAGTGAAGATCTAATCGATTAGCCGTGTCCCCGGTTACGGACAATTTGAGCCTCTGGAACTTGGAAGTATTTCGGATATCTCAACACCAAAATTAATAAATTAATTGAGGGGATTATTTAATAATTGGGAATGAGACATTGGTTGGCGGAACCATCTCAATAATTACCAACATTTCGTAGTAATTGCAAACAAGTCTTTATTGTAGGGAAACTGGCTTTTTCAAAACAATGAAACATAGAGCCCCACAGCCAAATTTGCATATAGTATTAGTAATTTTTATTGTTATTCTCTCTTCATGACTTGCCGGCATATTCAAAATGCTGACCTACACGGCTGCAACGTCTTATGTTGCAGAGGAGTATTCGATCAGGAGTGAGGCTACGATCCGCGCTTGGCGATTGCCCTATGGAGTCGGATGGACTCGCTATTCTTCTACACTTCCGCAGCTTTACTTAGTTTATTTCTCATGAGTTGGCCTTCGGCCAAATTTATTCTATTGTAATAAAGACTCGATATGAGAATCGTGTAATAAATTCAGGTGTGATTGAACTTTGATTATTTCATCAATGTACTGTGTGTGCCAGCATGACCTTGGGATGGTACAGCTACACAGAGACTTGACCGATTTTGGGTCGGGTCGCTACATCGTCTCGCCAACTATTGCTTCTACAACTATCGCTAACGCTTAGTGATAAAGTAAAGCAATTACAGGGCGATTGCATTGCATACAATAAAGCGACAACCATATGGCTCCTGCCAGTTGCCGATAACTCGGTTACAAAACATGATCATCTCATACAATAAAATATAGCATCATGCCTTGACCATATCACATCACACCATGCCCTACAAAAACAAGTTAGACGTCCTCTACTTTGTTGTTGCAAGTTTTACATGGCTGCTACGGGCTGAGCAAGAACCGTTCTTACCTACGCATCAAAACCACAACGATAGTTCGTCAAGTTAGTGATGTTTTAACCTTCTCAAGGACTTGGCGTAGCCACACTCGGTTCAACTAAAGTTGGATAAACTGACACCCGCCAGCCACCTATGTGCAAAACACTTCGGTAGAACCAGTCTCGCGTAAGCGTACGTGTAATGTCGGTCTGGGCCGCTTCATCCAACAATACCGCCAAACCAAAGTATGACATGCTGGTAAGCAGTATGACTTGTATCGCCCACAACTCACTTGTGTTCTACTCGTGCATATAACATCTACGCATAAAACCTGGCTCGGATGCCACTGTTGGGGAGCGTAGTAATTTCAAAAAAATTCCTACGCACACGCATGATCATGGTGATGCATAGCAATGAGAGGGGAGAGTGTGTCCACGTACCCTCGTAGACCGAAAGCGGAAACGTTAGCACAACGGGTTGATGTAGTCGTATGTCTTCACGATCCGACCGATCAAGTACCGGACGCACGGCACCTTCGAGTTCTCCACACGTTCAACTCGATGACGTCCCTCGAACTCCGATCCAGCCGAGCTTTGAGGGAGAGTTCCGTCAGCACGACGGCGTGGTCACGATGATGATGTTCTATCGACGCAGGGCTTCGCCTAAGCACCGCCACGATATTATCGAGGTGGATTATGGTGGAGGGGGGAACCGCACACGGCTAAGAGATCCAAGGGATCAATTGTTGTGTCTATGGGGTACCCCCCTCCTCTGTATATAAAGGAGGGGAGGAGCGGGCCGGCCAGGAGGAGGAGGCGCGCCCAAGGGGGGGAGTCCTACTCCCACCGGGAGTAGGACTCCTCCTTTTCCTATTTGGAGCGGGAGAGGGAAGGAAGAGGAAGGAGGGAGGAAGGAAAGGGGGGGGCCTCCCAATTCGGATTGGGCTTGGGGGGGGGGTGCCCCCTCCCTTGCACCTTTCCCCTCCTTTCCACTAAAGCCCATTAAGGCCCATATACCTCCCGGGGGGTTCCGATAACCTCCCGGTGCTCCGGTATTATTCCAATCTCATCCGTAACCATTCCGGTATCCAAATATAGTCGTCCAATATATCAATCTTTATGTCTCGACCATTTCGAGACTCCTTGTCAGGTCCGTGATTACATCCGGACTCCGAACTACCTTCGGTACATCAAAACACATAAACTCATAATATAACCGTCATCGAACTTTAAGCGTGCGGACCCTCCGGGTTAGAGAACTATGTAGACATGACCGAGACACATATCCGGTCAATAACCAATAGCAGAACCTGGATGCTCATATTGGCTCCCACATATTCTACGAAGATCTTTATCGGTCAAACCGCATAACAACATACGTTGTTCCCTTTGTCATCGGTATGTTACTTGCCCGAGATTCGATCGTCGGTATCTCAATATCTAGTCCAATCACGTTACCGGCAAGTCTCTTTACTCGTTACGTAATGCATCATCCCGTAACTAAATCATTAGCTACGTTGCTTGCAAGGCTTATAGTGATATGCATTACCGAGAGGGCCCAGAGATACCTCTCCGACAGTCAGAGTGACAAATCCTAATCTCGAAATACGTCAACTCAACAAGTACCTTCGGAGACACATGTAGAGCACCTTTATAATCACCCAGTTACGTTGTGACGTTTGGTAGCACACAAAGTGTTCCTCCAGTAAGCGGTAGCTACATAATCTCATAGTCACAGGAACATGTATAAGTCTTGAAGAAAGCAATAGCAACATACTAAACGATCAAGTGCTAAGCTAACGGAATGGGTCAAGTCAATCACATCATTCTCTAATGATGTGATCCCGTTAATCAAATGACAACTCATGTCTATGGTTAGGAAACTTAACCATCTTTGTTTAACGAGCTAGTCAAGTAGAGGCATACTAGTGACACTATGTTTGTCTATGTATTCACACATGTACTAAGTATCCAGTTAATACAATTCTAGCATAAATAATAAACATTTATCATGAAATAAGGAAATAAATAATAACTTTATTATTGCCTCTAGGGCATATTTCCTTCAGGAAGGACTCTTGCCTTCCGGGTGAAACCGACTTTGTGGAGGCTTTTACTCCAAGTTTCGACCCCAAGGCTCAACATATAAATAGAGGGGTAGGGCTAGCACCCAAGACACATCAAGAAACACCAAGCCATGTGCCGGCAACCTCGTCCCCTCTAGTTTATCCTCCTTCATAGTTTTCGTAGTGCTTAGGCGAAGCCCTGCGGACATTGTTCTTCACCAACACCGTCACCACGCCGTCATGCTGTCGGAACTCATCTACTACTTCGCCCCTCTTACTGGTGTTGGGGAACGTAGTAATTTCAAAAAATTTCCTACGAACACGCAAGACCATGGTGATGGCATAGCAACGAGAGGGGAGAGTGTCCGTCCACGTACCCTCGTAGACCGAAAGCGGAAGCGTTATAACAACGCGGTTGATGTAGTCGACGTCTTCACGATCCGACCGATCCAAGCACCGAACGACGGCACCTCCGAAGTTCTCGCACACGCTCAGCTCGATGACGATCCCGGACTCCGATCCAGCAAAGTGTCGGGATGAGTTCCACAAGACGACGGCGTGGTGACGATGTTGATGCTCCACCGACGCAGGGCTTCGCCTAAGCTCCGCGACGATATGACTTCTCCGGCGCAGGGCTTCGCCTAAGCTCTACGACGATATGACCGAAGTGGAATATGGTGGAGGGGGCACCGCACACGGCTAAGGAACGATCCGTAGATCAACTTGTGTGTCATGGGGTGCCCCTGCCCCGTGATATATAAAGGAGCCAAGGGGAGGTGGCGGCCAAGGGAGGAGGCGACCAAGGAGTCCTACTCTCCGGAGTAGGATTCCCTCCAATCCTAGTTGGATTAGGATTCCTGAGGGGAAAGAGAGAGGGGGGCGGCCCACCTTTCCTAGTCCTAATAGGACTAGGGAAGGGGGGCGCGCCACCTAGGGCTGGCCCTTTCTCCTTTCCACCAAGGCCCACTATGGCCCATGTAGTTCTGGGGTTCGGTAACCTCCGGTACTGCAGAATTCGATTTCACTCGGAACACTTCCGATGTCCAAATGTAGGCTTCCAATATATCAATCTTTATGTCTCGACCATTTCGAGACTCCTCGTCATGTCCGTGATCACATCCGGGACTCGAACAACCTTCGTGCATCAATACTTATAAACTCATAATGAACTGTCATCGAAGCGTTAAGCGTGCGGACCCTACGGGTTCGAGAACTATGTAGACATGACCTAGAACCATTCTCGGTCAATAACCAATAGCGGAACCTGGATGCCCATATTGGTTCCTACATATTCCACGAAGATCTTTATCGGTCAAACCGCATAACGACATACGTTGTTCCCTTTGTCATCGGTATGTTACTTACCCGAGATTCGATCGTCGGTATCCAATACCTAGTTCAATCTCGCTATCGTAAGTCTCTTTACTCGTTCCGTAATACATCATCTCACAACTAACTCATTAGTTGTAATGCTTGCAAGGCTTAAGTGATGTGTATCACCGAGAAGGGCTAGAGATACCTCTCCGACAATCGGAGTGACAAAACCTAATCTCGAAATACGCCAACCCAACAAGTACCTTTGGAGACACCTGTAGTACTCCTTTATAATCACCCAGTTACGTTGTGACGTTTGGTAGTACCCAAAGTGTTCCTCCGTAAACGGAGTTGCATAATCTCATAGTTACAGGAACATGTATGGGTCATGAAGAAAGCATTAACAACATACTAAACGATCAAGTGTTAAGCTAACGGAATGGGTCATGTCAATCACATCATTCTCCTAATGATGTGATCCCATTAATCAAATGACAACACATGTCTATGGTTAGGAAACATAACCATCTTCGATTAATGAGCTAGTCTTGTAGAGGCATACTAGTGACTATCTGTTTGTCTATGTATTCACACATGTATTATGTTTCCGGTTAATACAATTCTAGCATGAATAATAAACATTTATCATGAAATAAGGAAATAAATAATAACTTTATTATTGCCTCTAGGGCATATTTCCTTCAGTCTCCCACTTGCACTAGAGTCAATAATCTAGTTCACATCATCATGTGATTCAACACTAATATTCACATCTATATGTGATTAACACCCATAGTTCACATCATCATGTGACCAACACCCAAAGGGTTTACTAGAGTCAATAATCTAGTTCACATCGCTATGTGATTAACACCCAAGAGTACTAAGGTATGATCATGTTTTGCTCGTGAGAGAAGTTTAGTCAACGGGTCTGTCACATTCAGAGCCGTATGTATTTTGCAAATATTCTATGTCTACAATGCTCTGTACGGAGCTACTCTAGCTAATTGCTCCCACTTTCAATATGTATCCAGATTGAGACTTAGAGTCATCTGGATCAGTGTAAAAAGCTTGCATCAATGTAACTCTTTACGACGGGCTCTTTTATCACCTCCATAATCGAGAAATGTTTCCTTAGTCCTCACTAAGGATGTTCTTGACCAACGTCCAGTGATCTACTCCTAGATCACTATTGTACTCCCTTCCCAAATTCAGAGCAAGGTATACAATAGGTCTGGTACATAGCATAGCATACTTTATAGAACCTATGGCTGATGCATAGGGAATGACTTTCATTCTCTTTCTATCTTCTGCCGTGGTCGGGTTTTGAGTCTGACTCAATCTTACACCTTGTAATACAGGTAAAAAACCTTTCTTTGCCTGACCCATTTTGAACTTTTTCAAAACTTTATCAAGGTATGTGCTTTGTGAAAGTCCAATTAAGCGTCTTGATCTATCTCTATAGATCTTGATGCCCAATATGTAAGCAGCTTCACCGAGGTCTTTCATTGAAAAACTTTTATTCAAGTATCCTTTTATGCTATCCAGAAATTCTATATCATTTCCAATCAATAATATGTCGTCCACATATAATATTAGAAATGCTACAGAGCTCCCACTCACTTTCTTGTAAATACAGGCTTCTCCAAAAGTCTGTATAAACCCATATGCTTTGATCACACTATCAAAGCGTTTATTCCAACTCCGAGAGGCTTGCACTGCACCATAAATTGATCGCTGGAGCTTGCACACTTAGTTAGTACCCATTGGATCGACAAAACCTTCTGGTTGCATCATATACAACTCTTCTTCTAGAAATCCATTCAAGAATGCAGATTTTACATCCATTTGCCAAATTTCATAATCATAAAATGCGGCAATTGCTAACATGATTCGGACAGACTTAAGCATCGCTACGGGTGAGAAAGTCTCATCGTAGTCAACCCCTTGAACTTGTCGAAAACCTTTCGCAACAAGTCGAGCTTTGTAGACAGTTACATTACCATCGGCGTCAGTCTTCTTCTTAAAGATCCATTTATTTTTAATGGCTTGCCGATCATCGGGCAAGTCAACCAAAGTCCATACTTTGTTCTCATACATGGATCCCATCTCAGATTTCATGGCTTCCAGCCATTTTATGGAATCTGGGCTCACCATCGCTTCTTCATAGTTTGTAGGTTCGCCATGGTCAAGTAACATGACTTCCAGAATAAGATTACCGTACCACTCTGGTGCGTATTTTACTCTGGTTGACCTACGAAGTTTAGTAGTAACTTGATCTGAAGCTTCATGATCATCATCATTAGTTTCCTCACTAATTGGTGTAGTTGTCACAGGAACCATTTCTTGTGATGAACTACTTTCCAATAAGGGAGCAGATACCGTTATCTCATCAAGTTCTACTTTCCTCCCACTCACTTCTTTCGAGAGAAACTCCTTCTCTAGAAAGGATCCGAATTTAGCAACGAAAATCTTGCCTTCAGATCTGTGATAGAAGGTGTACCCAACAGTCTCCTTTGGGTATCCTATGAAGACACATTTTTCCGATTTGGGTTCGAGCTTATCTGGTTGAAGTTTCTTTACATAAGCATCGCAGCCCCAAACTTTAAGAAACGACAACTTTGGTTTCTTGCCAAACCACAGTTCATAAGGTGTCGTCTCAACGGATTTTGACGGTGTCCTATTTAACGTGAATGCGGCCGTCTCTAAAGCATAACCCCAAAATGATAGCGGTAAATCGGAAATAGACATCATAGATCGCACCATATCTAGTAAAGTACGACACGACGTTCGGACACACCATTTCTCTGTGGTGTTCCGGTGGCGTGAGTTGCGTAAACTATTCCACATTGTTTCAAATGTAAACCAAACTCAGAACTCAAATATTCTCCTCCACGATCAGATCGTAGAAACTTTATTTTCTTGTTACGATGATTTTCCACTTCACTCTGAAATTCTTTGAACTTTTCAAATGTTTCAGATTTGTGTTTCATTAAGTAGATATACCCATATCTGCTCAAATCATCTGTGAAGGTGAGAAAATAACGATACCCGCCGCATGCCTCAACATTCATTGGACCACAAACATCAGTATGTATGATTTCCAACAAATCAGTTGCTCGCTCCATAGTTCCGGAGAACGGTGTTTTGGTCATCTTGCCCATGAGGCACGGTTCGCAAGTACCAAGTGATTCATAATCAAGTGATTCCAGAAGCCCATCAGTATGGAGTTTCTTCATGCGTTTTACACCGATATGACCTAAACGGTAGTGCCACAAATAAGTTGCACTATCATTATTAACTTTGCATCTTTTGGCATCAATATTATGAATATGTGTATCACTACGATCGAGATCCAACGAACCATTTTCATTGGGTGTGTAACCATATAAGGTTTTATTCATGTAAACAGAACAACAATTTATTCTCTTACTTAAATGAATAACCGTATTGCAATAAACATGATCAAATCATATTCATGCTCAACGCAAACGCCAAATAACATTTATTTAGGTTTAACACTAATCCCGAAAGTATAGGGAGTGTGCGATGATGATCATATCAATCTTGGAACTACTTCCAACACTCATCGTTACTTCCTCTTCAACTAGTTTCTGTTTATTCTGTAACTCCTGTTTCGAGTTACTAATCTTAGCAACCGAACAAGTATCAAATACTCAGGGCTACTATAAACACTAGTAAAGCACACATCAATAACCTGTATATCAAATATACCTTTGTTCACCTTGCCATCCTTCTTATCCGCCAAACACTTGGGGTAGTTCCGCTTCCAGTGACCAATTCCATTGTAGCAAAAGCACTTAGTCTCAGGCATAGGTACAGACTTGTGCTTCTTCACTCGAGTAGCAACTTGCTTGCCGTTCTTTTGAAGTTCCCCTTCTTCCCTTTGCCCTTTTCCTTGAGACTAGTGGTCTTGTCAATCATCAACACTTGATGCTCTTTTCTTGATTTCTACCTTCGTCGATTTCAGCATCACGAGGAGCTTGGGAATTACTTTTGTCATCCCTTGCATATAGTTCATTACGAAGTTCTACTAACTTGGTGAAGGTGACTAGAGAATTCTGTCAATCACTATCTTATCTGGAAGATTAACTCCCACTTGATTCAAGCGATTGAAGTACCCAGACAATCTGAGCACATGCTCACTAGTTGAGCGATTCTCCTCCATCTTTTAGCTATAGAACTTGTTGGAGACTTCATATCTCTCAACTCGGGTATTTGCTTGAAATATTAACTTCAACTCCTGGAACATCTCATATGGTCCATGACGCTCAAAACGCCTTTGAAGTCCCGATTCTAAGCCGTTAAGCATGGTGCACTAAACTATCAAGTAGTCATCATATTGAGCTAGCCAAACGTTCATAACGTCAGATTCTGCTCATATTGAGCTAGCCAAACGCTCATAACGCCTGCATCCGCTCCTGCAATAGGTCTGTCACCTAGCGGTGCATTAAGGACATAATTCTTCTGCAGCAATGAGGATAAACCTCAGATCACGGATCCAATCCGCATCATTGCTACTAACATCTTTCAATACAATTTTCTCTAGGAACACATATAAAAACATAGGGAAGCAACAACGCGAGCTATTGATCTACAACATAATTTGCAAAATACTACTAGGACTAAGTTCATGATAAATTAAAGTTCAATTAATCATATTACTTAAGAACTCCCACTTAGACTGACATCTCTCTAGTCATCTTAAGTGATTACGTGATCCAAATCAACTAAACCATGTCCGATCATCACGTGAGATGGAGTAGTTTCAATGGTGAACATCACTATGTTGATCATATCTACTATATGATTCACGCTCGACCTTTCGGTCTCCGTGTTCCGAGGCCATATCTGTTATATGCTAGGCTCGTCAAGTTTAACCTGAGTATTCCGCGTGCGCAACTGTTTTGCACCCGTTGTAGATGGACGTAGAACTTATCACACCCGATCATCACGTGGTGTCTGGGTACTACGAACTTTGGCAACGGTGCATACTCAGGGAGAACACGTCTTGATAATTTTTAGTGAGAGATCATCTTATAATGCTACCATCAATCAAAGCAAGATAAGATGCATAAAGGATAAACATCACATGCAATCAATATAAGTGATATGATATGGTCATCATCATCTTGTGCTTGTGATCTCCATCGCCAAGCACCGTCATGATCACCATCGCCACCGCGCGACACCTTGATCTCCATCGTAGCATCGTTGTCGTCTCGCCAACTATTGCTTCTACGACTATCGCTACTCCTTAGTGATAAAGTAAAGCAATTACATGGCGTTTGCATTTCATACAATAAAGCGACAACCATATGGCTCCTGCCAGTTGCCGATAAATCGGTTACAAAACATGATCATCTCATACAATAAAATATAGCATCACGTCTTGACCATATCGCATCACAACATGCCCTGCAAAAACAAGTTAGACGTCCTCTACTTTGTTGTTGCAAGTTTTACGTGGCTGCTACGGGCTGAGCAAGAACCGTTCTTACCGACGCATCAAAACCACAACGATAGTTTGTCAAGTTGGTGCTGTTTTAACCTTCGCAAGGACCGGGCGTAGCCACACTCGGTTCAACTAAAGTGAGAGAGACAGACACCCGCCGTCACCTTTAAGCAACGAGTGCTCGAGCGGTGAAACCAGTCTCGTGAAGCGTACGCGTAATGTCGGTCCGGGCCGCTTCATCTCACAATACCGCTGAACCAAAGTATGACATGCTGGTAAGCAGTATGACTTATATCGCCCACAACTCACTTGTGTTCTACTCGTGCATATGACATCAACGCATAAAACCAGGCTCGGATGCCACTGTTGGGGAACGTAGTAATTTCAAAAAAATTCCTACGAACACGCAAGACCATGGTGATGGCATAGCAACGAGAGGGGAGAGTGTCCGCCCACGCACTCGTGAGACCGAAAGCGGAAGCGTTATAACAACGCTGTTGATGTAGTCGCACGCCTTCACGATCCGACCGATTCAAGCACCGAACACGGCACCTCCGAGTTCTGCACACACGCTCAGCTCGATGACGATCCCGGACTCGATCCAGCAAAGTGTCGGGATGAGTTCCACAAGACGACGGGCGCAGTGACGATGTTGATGCTCCACCGACGCAGGGCTTCGCCTAAGCTCCGCGACGATATGACTTCTCCGGCGCAGGGCTTCGCCTAAGCTCCGCGACGATATGACCGAAGTGGAATATGGTGGAGGGGGGCACCGCACACGGCTAAGGAACGATCCGAAGATCAACTTGTGTATCATGGGGTGCCCCTGCCCCGTGATATAAAGGAGCCAAGGGGAGGTGGCGGCCAAGGGAGGAGGCGCACCAAGGAGTCCTACTCCTCCGGGAGTAGGATTCCCTCCAATCCTAGTTGGATTAGGATTCCTGAGGGGGAAAGAGAGAGGGGGGCGGCCCACCTTTCCTAGTCCTAATAGGACTAGGGAAGGGGGGCGCGCCACCTAGGGCTGGCCCTTTCTCCTTTCCACCAAGGCCCACTATGGCCCATGTAGTTCCCGGGGTTCGGTAACCTCCCGGTACTCTAAGAATTTCGATTTCACTCGGAACACTTCCGATGTCCAAATGTAGGCTTCCAATATATCAATCTTTATGTCTCGACCATTTCGAGACTCCTCGTCATGTCCGTGATCACATCCGGGACTCGAACAACCTTCGTGCATCAATATTTATAAACTCATAATGAACTGTCATCGAAACGTTAAGCGTATGGACCCTACGGGTTCGAGAACTATGTAGACATGACCTAGAACCATTCTCGGTCAATAACCAATAGCGGAACCTGGATGCCCATATTGGTTCCTACATATTCCACGAAGATCTTTATCGGTCAAACCGCATAACGACATACGTTGTTCCCTTTGTCATCGGTATGTTACTTACCCGAGATTCGATCGTCGGTATCCAATACCTAGTTCAATCTCGCTACCGTAAGTCTCTTTACTCGTTCCGTAATACATCATCTCACAACTAACTCATTAGTTGTAATGCTTGCAAGGCTTAAGTGATGTGTATCACCGAGAAGGCCTAGAGATACCTCTCCGACAATCGGAGTGACAAAACCTAATCTCGAAATACGCCAACCCAACAAGTACCTTTGGAGACACCTGTAGTACTCCTTTATAATCACCCAGTTACGTTGTGACATTTGGTAGTACCCAAAGTGTTCCTCCGGTAAACGGGAGTTGCATAATCTCATAGTTACAGGAACATGTATGGGTCATGAAGAAAGCATTAACAACATACTAAACGATCAAGTGTTAAGCTAACGGAATGGGTCATGTCAATCACATCATTCTCCTAATGATGTGATCCCATTAATCAAATGACAACACATGTCTATGGTTAGGAAACATAACCATCTTCGATTAATGAGCTAGTCTTGTAGAGGCATACTAGTGACTATCTGTTTGTCTATGTATTCACACATGTATTATGTTTCTGGTTAATACAATTCTAGCATGAATAATAAACATTTATCACGAAATAAGGAAATAAATAATAACTTTATTATTGCCTCTAGGGCATATTTCCTTCAACTGGATCAAGAAGGCGAGGACGTCATCGAGCTGAACGTGTGCTAAACATGGAGGTGCCATACGTTCGGTACTTGATCGGGACGGATCGTGAAGGTGTACGACTACATCAACCGCATTGATAAACGCTTCTGCTTACGGTCTACGAGGGTACGTAGACAACACTCTCCCCTCTCGTTGCTATGCATCACCATGATCTTGCGTGTGCGTAGGAATTTTTTTGAAATTACTACGTTGCCCAACAAAATCCGCACCAGATCGGCCAGAAAGTCAAGTTTGAATTCAGGTTGTGCTGCCCCATATAGAGCTACTAGAGACCATCGGAACCCATCCAGTTTTGATCGCACCCTGAATTTAACCAAAAAGTCTCCCTGAACCACATTAAGCACCTCTAACGTCTCACACCGTACTCCTAGTAAAATCTCGCCGGATCTTCCTCTAGGAGGTAAGATGTGCCAGTCAAAATTGATACCACTGGAGAGAGTTTGAAGAAACTGTGATGTGAAATTATCTTGTCCAGTTTCCAAAAGTGCAATAAAGTCTAAGTGATGTTCTATCGTTGTCTCTGCTAAGAATCTTTGTTTAGCCAAGTCAGCTAGACCTCTGCTATTCCAGAAGAGTCCTTTCATAAATCATCATGAAATTTTTTCTTAAACTTAACTCTGGCACTTCTGCGTACTACCGAAGTAGGATAAATATTTCGCTTCCAGGGCCGTTTGGGCTTCTCCTCAACACCCTGCGGGAAAGTGGGATTGGCGACGACAGAAACTGCACCCTCCATCAGGAAAGGCTCTACCGTGTCTGTAGAGTCTGAATCCTCCTCATCCTCCGCCTCTGCACTAGGCAAAAGGTTATTACATATATTTGCGAGATCAGCCATTCCTAAATTGTTCATTTCATTGTCATTCATGGGATTGATAGATGAAAGATTTCGAATGATTTTGAAAGCCCTCTCCGCTTGCAAGTCTAAAAGACCATTAACGAATTTGACGACCTCGGTTTCATTTGATCCCAAAGAAATTCCTAAGTCGTTTGCCTTATCTACTATTTCATTCTCTGAGAAGTGCAAAATTGAACAACTTTTATCATAAGACGCACATGTAGTAGCCTCGACATGACAAAGCATGGCGGCCCTCTTGGCACGCGCTAGCTGCAGGTCGTCCGCATCCGGCTGTTCCTGGATCCGGTTTCTGATACGCCTGCCTGCCGACATCGAATCTGCGATCCCGTTGAAAGCGATAAGCTCCTCCGCCGTCCAACTGAAGGGCATGGTCGAGCGGAACTCGGCCATAGAGGTCAAGGGGGAAGAAGACCGTAGAGCCGCCTGCTCACTAGTCCCGCTCCCCCTCTCCCCACCAGAACATCTCGTCCCCTGGCCGCATTGTATGGCACAGTCCTACGGAGGGGTTACGACACGGGACTCCTTCCGGCACCTCACCCCCAGCTCTCCGTTCTGCACGGCGCGGTCCTGCGGGGGGGGGGGGGGTTACAGCACGGGACTCCTTCCCGCACCTCACCCCCAGCTCGTCCAGGGACGCCTCAGCCGGGGTGGGAAGAGTGCCACAGACCTCCTGTCCAGGCGCCCCTCCAAAGAAGACAGGACGGGCGCAAGTAGGTGGGTGCTATGGGCCTCCTGCCCACGCCCCCCACTCGCAACCAACCCGTAAGTGACGACCTGCCAGCCAGGAGTGGAATCAATCATGTCTGGGCCGCAGTCAACATGTCGCTCGAGTGTCGTCGTCGCCCCGCAGGCCAGACTCAACACCTGTGGCAACTCTCAAGTTCCGTCGGGTCGTCTGCCTCGACTCTGGTGCTCCATAACCGACTAGGAGCCGACCTCGAC
The DNA here is from genome assembly GCA_021605145.1 of Aegilops bicornis. Taxonomy (NCBI): domain Eukaryota; kingdom Viridiplantae; phylum Streptophyta; class Magnoliopsida; order Poales; family Poaceae; genus Aegilops; species Aegilops bicornis. Next base: position 880,004,030 of record CM038670.1, read on the forward strand.
CAAAACGAACCAAAGCGAAGCGTGTTCATCAGAGTTGTGGACGGGGGCGCCTCTTTGGCAGAGCTATCTGCCTTATCTGGTTGCGCAGTGGGCCCCTTGTCCGACTCCTATGGTGAATCATCGGTCCCCTTATCCTGATTCCCGGGCGCTCCGCCCCCCTCAGTCGTGTCCATATCCCGAGTCTCATCCCCATCCTGGGAAATCGAAGTATCCTCGATCTCAAGCTCTAAAACATAAGTGACTCCAGCATGTGTCCATCTAACCACATCTGGTATGTGCTCAACACTCACAACACTGACCAGCAACCTCGCAGCCCCTTGTGCACGAGTAAAAGGCATGTCCACCTTTTCTGTCTTTCCAAACATACCACCCAGGCTCCAAGCAATCAGAAAGTGCCTCATCAGTTTTGGTGGTGCGCCAAAGAAACGTACCCACACCTTCTCTAAAGGTGTATCCTCTGGTTCCTCCTGCTTCCACTCATCAAAAGCAATAATAATGTTGGTGCTTGGGACTCTACACAAGCCCCACTTGAGAAAATGCATCTGATCCTCTTATTGGGAAAATCCACCTTATAAGCCTATCCCTCTATCTGTTCCAGATGCCACTGATAGTTACCTGGCACTAGATCATGCAGTTGTCTCACAATATGAGCCTCAGTCAACTGTCCATTAGTAACCTGGACTACTGCTGGGAAGGAACTCTCAACCATCTGTGGTAGAGGGTCCACCTCCGGTGTCTCAAAGAACATCAACTCCTTGCAACACACACCAAATATGTTAATGCCAGGTTTAGGACCGGATAGAAGTGGGCAGTCCCAGGTCACATGCTGAGATCTGAGGCAATAATCACAAAGCTCATTAGTATACTCTGTCACAAAGTGACCCGGTTCGCCACATCTATAGCAAGGCAACTTCTTCTTCTTAATTGCCCACTTCGAGAGTTTTTCTCCCTCCGCTTTCTCCGGCCCTTTGTCAGACGTGCCATCCCTAGATTTTGCAGCTCCAAAAGCCGTCAGAACTGTCACCGCTGCCAGAGCCCTAACCGCGTCAACCGCAGCCGCGGGCAATGTGGATGAGTCTCCCACCATATCTGCTGAGTGCTCGAGCTCCTCCCCCGTAGCCATATCCGCAACAGGCGGTGGTGGCGGTGGAATATGCCGCGGTGGAGGTGGGCGTCTCCCTCTCCCGCCACACCGATATCCGCCCCAGAAGCGATCATTGGGTCCGGCGACGCCTTCAATAAAATTACCGGGCGGGCCCTGAAAATGTCCTGGACCATCATCATTGTACCAGTTATACCCACGGCCGCCACCGGATGAAGATCCACGGTGCAGCCCCTCCATATGCATCATATCCATCGTCTCCCCACTGCCGATGGCTACTCTTATTACTGGACGAATTGTTTCTATGAGCCAGTGTTGTAGCCCGAAGATAATTGCGTCAACACCAAACAGGAAAGACAATTAACTGACCATGTACCAGCAGAGTTGACACTAGGTCATCAGTCTAACAAGCCCAGAGACTTCATGATTTATTTCTTCATCAATCATCTGACATGATTTGCATGCTGTGCACATACATACAATGTATACGGTCACTCAGCTGCTATCAACTCATGCTCTGCAGCTATCTTGGCAACGAAACACTACCGGCCTTCCAAGACTGGCAAATGTGAATCAAATAATGACCCAGATATTCCATCCCTACGGTCTTCACTTAATCACTTTTCATATAGAGATACGCTGAACACAGATTTGGCTCGCCGAAATAGCACTAAATTTCTTTTCTGAAGGTATTTGCGGTAGCTCTGTCGCCCGGGGAACAGGAAAACAGAGCAATTCTCCTAAACTGAACCCATACATAACCTGGATGCAAAGGTGAAACAACTTACCAAAGACCATATTGCAGTTGTACACGGCGAGGTGCAGAATGGCATCGAGCTGTACACGGAGGAGGCACTGCAGTTGCGCCCGCTTAGGCAGAAGTGCGAGCAGCCGATTCTGCACAGCAACCGCACGTAGTACCGGACTGTCGGTTGTGAGGGTTGTGCCTCCCGCACTCTCGCTGCCGCGGCTGGCAAATGCGCTCGCGTGTGCACCTTGTGTGGTGGCGCCGGTCGAGCGGAGCTGACTACAGCATTTGCATTTTCCGCTTGAATTATGTCTTAAAAGGAAATATAAATGAAATACTTTCCCTCAACGAAGCATAGGCTTAGGTGCACCCCCTTATCTAGCCATCCAACTCTGCATTGTGATTCGTGCAAGAATTTTTTTCTTTTTTGTTTCTTCCAAATAAAACAACATATGAACTTAAAACTTTTGCAAGATAGCAAAACATTCTTACTACAATGAGAGAAAAAACTTTCAGCTTTTTTCGTCCATCATAAGTATTAAAAATAACATTTTTCAATAAAGAAAATCTCATTTTGTATATTAATATCCGTCAAAAAAATCTATAAGTTTTTTCCCTCATTGTAGTAAGAATGTTTTGCTATTTTACAAAGTTTGAAGTTCATATGTTGTTTTATTTGGAAGCAACAAAAAAGAGAAATTTTTACGCAGCAAGTTAGTTGTCTAGCACGGATCTCAAAGCTATATTGGAGGGTATGGATAGTGGGTGTCCATGAGCCTAAGCTCTAAAAGTCCGCGTCCTCAACTAGTCCGTCCCAACGCTGGCCCATTGGAGCTGAGTAGCCTCTGCATTTTCAGGCAAGTCTATGTCTCGCTTCTCGTGATACAAAAGAACGCATTGCCGCAAGGTAGCTTGAAACGGGTCAGGCCAGTCAACATAGTTCCAATTTTTGTAACAAATTTCAGGCCAGCCAACATAACAAACTTCAGAAATAGGATCCTTTGAGCAATAGGCACAGTTAATTCCATGCAGGAATACTCCTACTTATGTTGAAACAATGTTTAAACAAAAAAAATCTGGGCACCAATTATAACACGCTGGTAAACACTGCAAATATTTAGTCAGAAGTGATGTCTCGCCAATGGGTTAACAGTTTATTTATTGATTCATTCGCAGATGTTGACATGTGAACTACACTGGACCCTACCATTAGTTGAGACTTGAGACCTCCCGCCGGCCGACTAGTATGTCTAACTTTGCCGTGGAGGTGATGGTCATGCACATGCAGCGAGGGTGAAGGCGAGCTTGGGCGAGGCCCTGCAAGGAAACATTTAAAGTTATCCAACATGATGAACCCTGATCTCTATGTGAATATATACAACAGGTGGCTATTTGTTAGAAATTGTTCGTAGACAAATATAAAATGGTTCATGGTATAAGCTTGTTGGTAGATTCATTGATACATGGAAACCGGTGTCCATGTGCGTTGCGCTCCTTTTGATTTTGAACAAACATTGTGCTCCTTTTTGCGATATATGTTTATGCCATAGGCAAGGGTGTGGTTACTAGCGCAAGTAGCCAGATGGTCATGAACTGCCAGTAGCTAGCCTCTGGAATATGAGTTGGGTGCGCTGCTTTTCAATTTGTTTAGGACGGAGGGCAGGCTGTGGTTTAACAATTGATCAAAATTTATGTGCGGCCGTGTCATCAAGATTGATTGATTCGAAACATGCTCGTTCGTCCTCTTGTGGCGTGGGTGCAAGTTTATTCATCCTTTGGAATCAAGCCACGCTGTTCCATGTGGGCGCTCAAAACGAAGCTGCCAGCTAAATTGGCTTCTTACTAGAACTAGGACCTCAAAATCAAAGAGTAGGCCAACTAATACTCCCTTTAAAAAAATAAATTGCAGCCAAGCTTGCAGCTGGTGTCGATCCTCTTTAGGATCCCATCTCCTCGTGCCCAGTCGATGCAACACGAGATCGAGACCAAGAACAAACACGATGGCAGGATGGGAGTTTACTTGACCAATGCGGTAATTGGGGGTTGCGATTAGCAAGGTCTTGTGGGCCATAGCTGAGGAGGCGAAGCTGAAGGAGAGGGTGGAGAACGATATTGTGTTCATGAAGGCCGAGTTCGAGTCTTCGAGATGATGTAGTCCTTTCTCCGCGTCGCCGATGAAGAGTGCGTCAAAAACAGCGTGGTCAGGACCTGGAGGCTAAAATTATCTGTAATTTCAGAAAGAAAAGAGGAGTTGTAGAGATAAGAACCCTCCCTAGTTGACGACATATACTGCAGGTGGCCATTATAAAGACATTATTTGTAGACAAATATAAAAAATGGTTCACAGTATAAACTTGTCGGCAGATTTGTTGATCCATCTTTGTCCATGGAAACAAGTGTTCATGTGCGTTGTGTTCTTTTTTCGGTTTGTTTAGGTCATTTTTTATGAACGAGAGTGGACCGCAGAGACAAGGGCGAGTGAACCGCAACATATATCAAAGTAAACCGCAATAATATCTTGTTGTTTTGCTAAAAAATTCACATTTTTTCATATTGGGCGCAAGTGAATAACATCACTCTTAAAAGTGAACCACATCCAAGGACCAAACACACTGCAAGTATTGATGTAGTCGACTGCACGAAATAGGTGGCCGAGCCGCACACGCACGCAAACTGAGCTTCATGCAGCTCGGGCCGAATGAAGTGCACATCCACAAAGAACATACGTACTCCCCACAAAATGAAGTGCACGTCGACGGCCACCGAAACCACACCGCAATGTTTCTGGCCATGTTCAGTGGACAACCACGGGGACGGGGGACTGCACACCTGTGTCCTCTCCACTGCTCGCCC